>CM033355.1:8788285-9140785 GCA_019395295.1 Osmanthus fragrans | reverse complement strand
TGTTTCTAACAGTAGTGCAGGGGACTAGCCGAGGAACCTGATAGCAGAATGCACAAGTTTCCGGTTAATACTAGACGTTAGAACACGGATGAAACTGATTCTAGTTTAAAGAATCCATCCTACCCTGCATCTGTGCTGACAAGTGTTAAAATCAAGTTACATTTCAAGTTGAATTTTGTTAATTTGTCAACTCTTTCGCAACTGTTTTCTTAACAAGTCGCAATGTTCGCCGTTATAGTGGTTGAATATTAATGCAATAGTTGTGCTCATTCTGTTGCTCAATTTGGTTCTATATATGTTGTTTGTTAATAAATTTAAATAAATAATTGTGATCACCCACTTTTGAACTACCCTGTCAACCATGAAACCCCTCAATGTTTAGTTAAGATTTGTTTTTCGTCGATGGCGGTGAAATTTGAATCAATGATGTCTGCACGGTATGTGTTAAAATTTAGTTGTAGTTTGACTTGATATCATATTAAACAGAGAATTGGGTTCAACTTCGCAAGTCGAAAGAAAAATAAATGTCAATTTACAAAAGAGGGATGCTTGGTGTACAGGAGATTTTTTCAGGGTGGCTATAGGTAAGACACATGGTGGGACCTGCGTAATTTTTGTTTTTTTAAATACGGGTGGGGCCCGCCTCTTGCAAGCCCCTATGAAAATAGCCCTGGGGAATTATTGTTTACTAAATTTAATGATAATTTTCTATGATTTATAAAGGGTTTATTGAGCCTAAGGTTTGCTTGAGTTTTTTTCATCGATTTTGGATGACAGCGTTTATGAGGGTTGGAAATATCAGTGTTCTCATTTTATTTTTACACTGGTTTTGGATGGTTTAAAAATCACCCAAAATTGATGTAGACCATTCAATTGAGACTTTTGAAAAATTTTCTGGACTTTTGTTAAGTGATCATACTTCGGTGGACTTTGTGAATTTTTCATAAATTTGTATATAATTAGTAGAAGTGTTTTGTAGATTTTTATAGACTTTCATTTTAAAATTTTTATAAACTTTTGTAGAATTCAAAAGATTTTTTAAAGACTTTTATTTGAAGTAGAATTCATGTGAATCCAGTGCAATAATATAAAATTCGAGGTTGTAGTTCCCATAATTTCCGTTCCTCATCCCCTTCTCATATAATAAAATATTATTTTAAAAAGAATACAAATTTAAGATCTTAATTAAATAAAATAATAATCAAAATTACACACACACACACACACACACACACACACACACACACACACACACATATATATATGATAAAACACAATAATTTTAATATTCAATATTATCAATATAATATACTTTTACAAATAAATAAAAATAAATTTATTTATAAATTTGTCATATAAAATTTTATAATTTAATAAAAAAATTAAATATTTTTCACAAAAAAATTGAATGAATAAAATGGTTACGAAAATCCAATTTAAATTTTTTTTTAGAAAATAAAAATAAACGATAAAAGAGAGAGAGAGATGAAAATAAATATAATCAATAGAAAAAAATATTTTTTAATCATAGCTCTAATATTTGTAAAAGGAAAAAAAGAAAAAATATTGAAAAAAAATTGTGAAAGTCTCCCAAATCTCATTATTAATGATAGACAAATTTTGAAATTTTATATAATTACTTTTTACTTAAAAGTTAATACTCCAAAAAGTCCAAAGACTTTTATAAAAGTCTTTAAAAGTCATTAAAATTTGAATATTCCAAGATTTATAGAGACTTCTAAATTTTTTTAATTGAATACATCGTAACTTTTAGATACTTTTTAAAAATCTACAATAAAAATCTGAATTGAATACACCGCAACTTTTACAGACTTTTTAAAAGTTTATAAAAGTCTCAATTAAATATACCAATATTTTTCGAGAGTCTCAAAAAGTTTACATAGAATACCACTAAACTTTTAAATCCCAAAAAATCATTAAAAATCTCAGTTGAATACACCACATCTAGTGTAATTTTGAACGGTTCTCTTAACACATCAAATTGATGAGTTTTGATCGTTTTCTCATATTCTCTTCTAATTCTATTATTTATAAAATAATTATTTCGAATCAACATATTTTATTAAAAACTAATTTATAAATAAAAATATATTAAATAAAAAAAAATTATAAGCAAAAAAAATTACATCATAATTTAAAAATTACTTATAAGTAAAACATTATTTATAAGATAAAAAATACTTTTGTGTAAAAATTTGTTTATAAAGAAAAATATGACTAACACGACAAAAACAAAGTCACTTATAAAATATAAAAAATATTATTTATATGTAAAAAATTCAATTATGTGTAAAAATAATTTATACAATTAACTTATATTTGTAAAGTTTACTCACAAGAAAAAAATATTCACTTAGAATTTTAAGTGAATATTTAACTTCATTTAACTTTTTAAGTTAAATATCAACTTTATGTGTAGTAATATTAATTATGAGTAAAACAATTTCATACAAAAAATTATAAATTGAAAATTTAATTAAGGGACATATTTTTAATTTTATTCTTTTAAGAAAAATTAGAATCGGTAGATAATAAACTCTCAAATATGTGTTGGACTGTTTTAAAAATTTGTTATTAAAATCACTCAAAATCGATCCGTTCATAGACATTCAAAGGATAATTTTAAAAATGCTCATAATAACTACCCGAAATTCCTAAGCTGGCTTAGGTGGAGGGAGCTGATAAAATCTAATTGTCACCATTCTATGGGCCATACAAATCTTATTCCGGCCTGCACAAAATCTTGTTTTATTCCACAGCTTTTTGGTGGTCCATTAACAATTATTCCATTTGGGAAATTGTATTGGTAAAGTTTTCAAAACATAAGAAAATTGAAGGTTAGAAAAACATCATTAGAATCTATGAACAACTTGTACATAAGTTGTAGTTGTTGCTGTACTTCACTCGAATTTCATTCGTCACTGTATTGCAATTTGAGTTGATTGAATCACTATATCTTTGTCTCAAATTGTCAATCCACCAATTTTGTCGCTTAATTAATATCATACCGAAGTGATGATTACTATGCGAATATTATTGGGATACTAACTCCGCACTTTGGACTATGGCAGTGACAGTGTTGGTCAATTTTTGCTTTAATTAATTCTTTGATTTTGTTTCAAAACCCCAATTTGCGATTTAAAATTAACGCGATTAAAGGACCTATTTTTAACTCTTTGAACCTAAAGAGTAATTAATAATATCATTATAGATTTATACAATTAAAATAAATGATTTTGGAGTGAAATATGAATGACCTAATTGACATAAATTTGTAGTTTGAGATAAAGTGTAATGATATAATAGACACAAATTAAAGTATAACTGCCAAATCGAAAATCGAGATGCACATCGATATTTAATGAAAAATGTACATCCACCCATGAAGACTGAAGAGTCATATTATTGAAAAGAATTTATTGTCATTTCATTTGCACACCAAGAACTGTACTTTATTAACAAGGAACTTCATTCATAGTTTCATACATCTCTATCTTCAAAATTTAAATTTATACATCTCCTTGCATTTTCCTTTTACTTGTAAATGGCACAATTTTCCCTATTGAGTCTCTCATCAGAAATGAAGCTGGGAAGCTTCCGACTAATTTTCCGTATTTTGAATGAATAGAGTCTAGTTCTCAATTCGAATGAGATTCAGCACATGTTTGAATCTCATTATATTATATTATATTTTTCTTTCTCCTATTTTTAATCACACAATCTTTCATAAAATAATATTATACATAAATAAATAAATAAATCATCTTTTTTCAACTACTGATTTTTTTTTTCAAAAAATACTATTCCACCCATTTTTATTTCAAAAAAATAGAGGCCAAACGAGGGCTCAATTATTACCTGTTAAATGTTTTTAAAATTTAAAATTTCATTATATACGGTCCCCATTTTGTGTGATTAAAATCATATTTTAATAGATTTTGATTAAAGTAGAAGATTTGTGTGGTTTAAAAGTTGTGGGTATTATAAAACGTGTTATTAAATTAATTGTTAACTTTGACTTTAGGGTGCTTTTGATTGCAATGGTCAAATTTGAGTGGAAAGAAAACGAATTGTAGGGAATTGAATTGTCTAGAATTTGTTTTAGAGTGAATTGTAATTAATGGTGTTTGATTGGTATAATTTTTCACCTAATCCATTTGACTTTGTTTCATGCAAATTGTTACTTTATGGGATAAATTTTTTTTACAATTTGTATTAAAATTTGTTTGAATTGCCAAAAAGTTAAAAAAAAAATAATAATAATAATTAAAAATAATATTTGTTGAAATTTTTTGTGTTCGTTTGGCTTTATTTTTCATGCAAATTGTCAATTAAATGGATAAATTTTTTTTTACCATTGAATTTAGAATATGTTTCCATTGTCAAAAAGTATATAAAAAAAGATAAAAAATCACTTTCCCAACAAAATCATGAGAAAATAAGGGTGTGTTTTATACGAATTCCAACTTCCACTTTTGCGCTGTCTGATAGCGTTTATTTTCCATGGAATTGATTTCCACCCAATTCCAAGGTACAACCACTTGAAGCGTGATTCCGTGGAATTCAATGACTTGCTATATAGGTGGGAATTGGTTTCCACCTTTTTTTTTTTTTAGAAATATAAAAAAATTCTAAAATAAAGTGTAAAAAAATTTATCCCTTTAATTGACAAATTTCATGCAAAACAAAGCCAAACGTAAAAAAAAAAAAAAAAAAAAAAAAAAAAAAAAAAAAAATTAATTAATTAATTAATTTTTTTGACAATCTAAGCATATTTTGTCTCCAATGGTAAAAAAATTTATTCATTTAATTGACAATTTGCATAAAAAATAAAGCCAAACATATTATAATAGAAATGTGAAAAATTATACTAATCAAATACCTTTAATTCAATTCCCGGTAAAACAATTTCAGGCAATTCAATTCCTTTCCACCCATTTTCCACCATTGCTATCAAACGGATCCCAAATGTAAAAAATGATGTTTCACTAGGTTGTACCTAGAATGTGGGTGAAAATGAATTCCATGGAATTGTTTGGCAATCAAACACCACAAATTGGGTGGAATTGCACAAATTTTTCATTTCCACCCACTTTTCCACCCTATCAAACACACCCTTAGATTTTAATAAGCTTTTAACACACATCAAATGTGGTAATAAATAAAGCGAAACAAAGAGCATGTTTGGTAAAATTTAAATTATAACTTAAACTAATAGAATATAAATTTTATTTTATATATAGTAAATTTTACAATTTATTGTCTATACATTATGTAGAATTCACGACTTGAAAGTAATACCAAGATATAAAGTGAAATGGAAATAATAAACGTTCTGACGATTCGACCCTTGTGAACAGAAAATCAAAACTCAAAATTTACCATAGTATTTAGCCGTTATTTGATAGGAATAAAAATTAAATTTTTAGTATATTTTGATAGAAGTAGATGAAATGTATGGTCAAAAAATTGCGGGTCCTATAAAATGTGTAGTTAAAATTAGTCATTAAATTTGACTTAAATTAAAATCTTAATTTTAATTTTCACAAAACATGGGCTTACTTCGCCTGAAAATATTTGAGAAAATTGTACCCAATGTCACTTTTTGTGACTTCTAAACTTTTTTTTTTTTTTTTTTTTTTTTTTTTAATACCTTACATATCTTTCATTAAATTTAATGTGACTAATTAAAAAAATGATTTTGTCACTTGTACGTAAAAATGGTACATAAGCGATTACTGAAAATGATGTAAATGAAAAATATTGGATGAAAAAGTTGATTGTGTTTTAACCTGACAAATAATAGAGTCTATGTGGGCATTATGTAATTTTTTATGTAAATTTTGATGTATATGTAGCAAGATCCTTAAAACAATTGTACAAAAAGGTTAAAAAAACATCACACCAAATCCATTCCACCTTAGGCTCATCGCACCTCTACTTTCTAAACCCAATTCTCCACCCTAAAGCCAATCTATACATTGCAAACTCATGTCAGCCCCCATTTTGTGCGTCTTCTTCCATACAAAATTTCTCACTCTCCTCCATTATCAACCTTAAACCATGCCACTCTCATTCGACCAGCAAGACTCCATATCCCTACAGTAACCACTTTTATATCCTACCATAGGTAACCAACAATTGTATTTATCTTCAAAAGCCTCATACCACCAACATGGGACTTTAACTCTACATCAACATCTCCTCCATGCAAAGCTTCATCCTAATTAACGGGACTTCGCCTTTGCATCACAAGTGCATGTATCTCTAGAGGCCTCATCCCAACAACATGAGACTTCACCTCTGCATAATAGTCGTATCTATCTTTAGAAGCCTCATCCTAACAAGTAACAATAAGGGACTTTGCATCTGTATCATAGCTGCATCTTTTTTTAGATCCTCTTTTCACCTCCGCATCACAGTTGTCCCTATCTTTAAAGGCCTCATATCGTCTCAGCATTACAGATTTACCTATATTCAAAGGCCTCATCTAGGTTCTACATCATAGCTATCTTCAGAGGCCTCATCTCGCCTCTACATCACAGTTGCACTTATTTTCAGAGGCCTCATCTATCCTCTGCTTCACAACTTTACCTATCTTTAGAGGCCTCATCTCGCCTCTACATCACAATTGCGTCTATCTTCAGAGGCCCCACCTAGCATCAGCATCACAATTGTACCTATCTTCAAAGGTCTCATCTCACTTACACATCACAGTTGTACCTATCTTCAGTAGTTTCACCTAGCATCTATGTTGGGTTTTTAGAAGCCTCATCCTAACAAGTAACATTAAGGGACTTTGCATCTGTATCATAGCTGCATCTTTTTTTAGATCCTCTTTTCACCTCCGCATCACAATTGTCCCTATCTTCAGAGGCCTCATATCGCCTCAGCACTACAGATTTACCTATATTCAAAGGCCTCATCTAGGTTCTACATCATAGCTACACCTATCTTCAGAGGCTTAATCTCAACTTTGCATTAGAGTTGCACATATCTTTAGAGGACTTACCTACCTTCTGCTTTATAGATGCACTTATCTTCAAAGGCATCATCTCATTTCTGCATCACAATTGTACCTATCTTCAAAGGTCCCGTCTTGCCTATGCATCATAGTTGCACATATCTTTAGAGGCCTTATCTAGCCTCTGTATCACATATTCAACTATTTTCAGAGGCTTCATCTTGCCTTTGCATCGCAGTTGCACATATCTTCAGAGGCCTCATCTCGCCTCTACATCAAAGTTGCACTTATTTTCAGTGGCCTCATCTATCCTCTGCTTCACAGCTTTACCTATCTTTAGATGCCTCATCTCGCCTCTACATCACAGTTGCGTCTATCTTCAGAGGCCCCACCTAGCATCTGCATCACAATTGTACCTATCTTCAAAGGCCTCATCTCACTTATACATCACAGTTGTACCTATCTTCAATAGCTTCACCTAGCATCACTGTTGGGTTTTTAAGGATCGAAAGCTCTACATTAAGCTCTAAAAATATTTGTTGACATCTTGGTCGATTGGAGGAGGTGAAAACAGATTTATTTTTTTACATAGCAAAACAGGATATAAGCCAGAAAATCAGAGGAGGAGAAGAGAGTTATAGGCTACATTTTGAATATATTAACTTCACATTTTTTAGTATAATAAAGGCTCCAATATATAGAACCAACATACTAGACTTTCTACCAACTAATCTATCTACTGCCATACTACTCTTACACATTTTCATACTTACAAGCAAGATAATGTACTAACTTATACTAGCCAATACTTTACTTGTAGCAGCTTACAAAATAGGCCTAACTTTGATCATTCAAAGGAGTTAGACGTCAACCAAATATGTAACTAACTCTAAAATATATTTTTGAGTGACAACTAAATGTCACAACTTCAACACCCCCCCATGAAAATTTGTTGGAACCTTAAAATTTTTTCACCATGACTGGAAACCATCGAAGCATTCTTCTTCATGCTCACGCCTTTTTCATTTTTCTGGTTTGGTGACTGCAAGTTCGAGTTCCATTGGTTTTATTTGATTCAAGCTCTCTTGGTTGCAACTCTCTTTCATAGTTGATTAACTCTTTTAGCCTTGAATCTGCCTTAACCAAAAAACATTTCATCTTTCATCATTTCCTCAGATTTGCTGTTATTAAAATTAGGGGTGGTTCCTGTCATTTTTTTTTTCGAAAGCTGATGCTGAATATCAGATTTTCCAAAAGCTGCTGCTGCTGATTTTTTTTTTTTTTTTTTTTTTTCCAGATTTTGGCTATCTTCCAACCATTTTTGGCTTAGCTGAGCTTACTAGATTTCACACCTTACTTAACTGGATTCACTCCCCTTTTTCAGCCATTTCCTTCACCATCTGAGATCAAATTCGACTCACAGGGCAGTTACTATTTTTGGCTTGGTTGAGCTTACCAGGTTTCGAGCTTCCCAGCTTCTACTGGATTTACTCCTTCGCTAACTGGATTCACTCCCCATTTAGCCTTTTTCAGCACTTATAAAAGTCAGCATTATCATCTTCTATGCAGCCATTTTCACCACCAAGCAATTACTGATTTTTGGCTTTGGCATAGCTTATCAGATTTTGCGCCTTGCTTAACTGGATTCACTCCCTTTTTTTTAGCCATTACCAGCACTTATAAAAATGATTTTAACAGTATTTTTGCAGCTCATTCATCTTCATTCTTTTGGCATTTTCAGCTGCTATTTTGCACATGATCTATACTTTAGCTTGCCGGGTTTCGAGCTTACTGGCTTCAACCAAATTCACTCTTTCTTTGCTAATCGGATTCAGCTTCTTCATCGTACCAATTTTCCTCAGCAGATTTTTCAGAATGAGATAACCAGATTCAAACCAATTTTTTGATGACTACAAGCTTTGGTTTTCTTGTTTCCATTTGATCAAAGGACTCTTTGGTTGCAACTCTACATCCTAGTTGACAACTCTTTGCATTCGAATCAACAACATACAAAAAATCTTCAACCTTGCATCTTTTCTTTCCTCATAAGTAGCTTTACCAGTTTTCATTTAAGCATACCAGATTTTAGCATTTTAGAAGAGCTTACCGGATTTTCTTTATGCTTACCGGATTTAAGCAAATTGAATTTACCGGATTTCAACTTCATATACCGGATTTCATTGACATACTGTATATCAGCTTTGGCGTACCGATTTTAGGCACTTACCGGATTTCAGCATTTTTCTCATACCGATTTTTGCACTACATACCGTATTTCAGCTTACCACATCTAAGCTTACCGTATTTTAGCCTTTTATGCATACCGAATTTCAAAGAAAAACGAATATTCTTTCACTTACCGTATTTCAAGATTTCAATACCATTTTCATCTGCTTTCTTCTTCAATTGTCCTACTGGTTTTTGTCGTTGTTTTCGTCAGCTATTTTACAGCAACATCTTCATCTTCATTTCTGGCACTCACAGCACTTCAACAGCGGTTTTTTATCGATTTTCCAGCATTTTCAACACCTTTTTCTTCCAGCCAGATTTTCTCAATTTTTCAGCAAACCAGATTATTCCCTTTTTAGAGCAACTTTGCAACCATTTCAACATGCCAGTATTTGCTTCGTTTTTAGCCACTTTCAACACCATCTGAGATCAAATCTGACTCCTAGGGCTGCTGCTAAAACTTTGCCATTAAACCGGATTTTTAAACATTTTTTGGCTGCCATTTTTTAGCTTCTCTGGTTCCTTTTTTTTTCTTTATTTTTTATGGCATTTTTCAGGCCCCTTTCTTCTTCATATTCCAGGTTTTTCTAAGATCATTTAAGCTCTGACACCACTGTTGGGTTTTGAAGGATCAAAAGCTCTACATTTAGCTATAAAAATATTTGTTGACATCTTGGTCGATGGAAGGAGGTGAAAATAGATTTTTTTTACATAGCAAAACAGGATATAAGCTTTGGTTTTCTGGTAGAAAGGCAGAGGAGGAGAAGAGAGTTATAGGGTACATTTTGAATAGGTTAACTTACACATTTTTTAGTATAACAAAGGCTCCAATATATAGAACCAACATTCTAGACTTTCTACCAACTAATCTATCTACTACCATACTACTCTTACACATTTTCATACTTACAAGCAAGATAATGTACTAACACATACTAGCCAATACTTTACTTGTAGTAGCTTACAAAATAGGCCTAACTTTGATCATTCAAAGGAGTTAGACATCAACCAAATATGTAACTAACTCTAAAATATATTTTCGAGTGACAACTAAATGTCACAACTTCAACAATCTACATATCATTTGCACCTATCTTCGGAGGCCTCATCTAGCTTATCCATGATAAATGATTTTGTTAAGAACTTTGATGGTGGAATTGAGAGAATAAGGAAAATTAGGAATGAAATGACGTTAAGGAATGTGTTGGAAGAAATGAAGGCTATGTGTTCAACGACATAAGGAAGATACAAAGGTTTTATTCTTGCAATGTTGAAATCTTTGTAGACTACTATTGTGGTGGTGAGGGAGAAGACATGGTTGGATGAAGTTTGAGCATGTCGTTGGTGATGGTGGTCGATTGGTGGTAGCTGTACCGACCATTGGAGGGTTAGGGTGGAAGGGTCGTGTTGGGAAGATTATTATATATATTGGAGGTTTCTTAAAAAAATATTATTATGTAAGGAAAAAATAGAATACAATGTTTGAACAAAAATATCCTTACAAAATGAGCTAAGTAGAGTGCACGTGTCTATTTTGTGCAAATAAATGTTGTTAACATGAAAGTGAAAATACGAAAGCTAAAACGATATTACTAAGCTTTTATATCGTCAAAGTATTAATTTTTACTTAACTTGGGTTAATTCCTTTTGTTTTCAGTTATGAACTCGTTTTGAAGCAATTGAAAAGAGAAGAAGCATAAATTGGCCATTGGACGGAAGTTTGGGGACTATTTCCACATATTAGAAATTGAATTAGTACAATCTCTGTGGAAACGATACTTGAAATTAAAATCCATTTTACTCTTATTAAAGAACCGTACACTTGCAGTAATTTTTATCGAACAATATTTCGTCCACAAGTTTTTGGCGTCGTTGTCGGATATTGTATTTGAGTTTAATTTCATTTACCTTGGCACTAATTCAAACTTTTTGCTTTTATTTTATTTTTCTATCAATTTATTTCAGTGCTTCCATTTTCTTTCTTTTAGGCATTTTATGTCAATTCGGGAGACGGTGAACTCATACCAGCTGATCTAGTAATTGAATGTACTTTTAACCGTAGGCAAAGAGAAGCACAATAACACAATATAGCTAATGCATAGAATAATCCGATTATTCAAGTGAATGAAGAGGCAGTTATCGATGAAGAAAATATACTAGTTGGAGACTTTATGACTCAATAAACTATTCAGAGTCAATATAGTATTGTTTATCCTCCTTTTGGGAAACAAACTTTTAGATGAAGACAAATGTCATCCATTTGTTTCAGAATAGACATCAATTCTATTATAAGATTGATGAAAATCCACACACACAAATCTCAATTTTTGGAGATATCTTAACACTTCAAATATTAGGGGTTTCAAATGATGCTGTCAAATTGATATTATTCCCACAAATTCTGCGTGATAAAGCCTTGAATGGTTAGACTCACGACATATTGCCAGCATCACTACTCGAAATAACTTGGATAAAACAATTTACACAAAATTCTTCCCACCGATGAAAATTGTGAAGTTGAAGCATGACATATCCATATTTAGATAGGGGAAATCGAATCTTTTGATGAGGCTTGAAACTAATTCAAGAACATGTTTCGGAAGTATCCTCATCACGATATCAATAAAGGGCTCTAGGTCCAATGTTTCTATGAAAATCTACTTTCATCTTGTTAAAGCACGATAGACTCTTCATCCAATGGCTCTTTATGGAAGAAGACAATCGATGAAGCTTTTGAATTGTTTTAGATAATGGCTACTACCACAAGTATATGGACTTCTGAGGGGGCTGTTCATAAGAAGACACATAAGTGTATGAGATGGATACTTATACAACATTGTCTGCTAATATTGACTATTTGGTTCATAAGGTTGAGAGCATGTCATAGTTAGTCAATGTAGTACATGTCAAATGGGCTAGTTGTGAATAGGACAGGGCAAATCACGTCACACAGACTGTTCAATTCTTGCACAAGACATTGAATATGTTGAATATGTACAAGGAAATCAGCGCTAATAAAATAACCCATATTCTAACACATACAACCCTGGTTGGAGAAAGTAGGGGTGTAATCGGTCCGATTTTACCTATTTTTGACAGATTTTCAAATCAAACTGTTTACATCGGTTTGAGAAAAACTCAAATTTAAACCTAACGGATTGGTCCGATTTTAACCACCGGTTTTGCCGTATATTTTTTTTCCTGTCTACTTTTATGCCATTAATTTAGGAGTAGACATTTTTTTTAGAACCGGTGGAACCGGACCGGAATAATTTAGAACCGATCGATTCTGTTTCGGATCTTCTAAAAAATAATTTGATTTTGGGACAAATTATTAAGAACCAACTGATTCCGGTCCAGTTCCTGGTTCTAGTTTGGGAACTGCCGGGAACCAGACAATTCTCATAGAATTTTTTTTTTGGTAAAATATATGATTCAATTTTCAATCACTTTTATAGAAAATAATAAGGTTCCTTCTTCATTTTAAACCCCAACACTTTCATTTTTCTTTTTTATTATTTTCTTTTCTCTTCTTATAATTCTTTGATTAACTGGTTTTCAAGACAAATTAGAATATTGGGTAAATCTATACTTAAATAAATTTATTTACAATATATAATTTCATTTCTAAAATCTAAAATTTTTATTTTGTTTTCACTTTGATTACATAGTTGTTGATCCGATCAAAATTTTTCATCTAAATTTCTACAAATTATAATCGACAGAACCAAAAGTTGCAATAATTTTTTGAAAGATGTCTAATTCAATGTAGGATTTTCATTTTGATTGAAATTTGTTTAATCATTGGAGTACTATGTAGTTTATATAAGTTGATGATTGTTTGGTGATAGTAACTTATATGGAATACAACGTGGGATTGTTTGATAAATCGTTTCAGACTTTTAGTTTAAGAGCCTGTGGAATATATGAACCTCATTTAAAAATAAATAAAAGACCCAACACAAAAATCTTACAAGTTACAATATAGAAAATTTCATTTTTTTTATATTTTAATTTTTATATAATTTTTCGCTGGTGTGGGTTGGTTTTAAAACGCAATAAAATTTCTCAAACATAAACCAAACCGTTTTTGACCGGTTTGGTTTGATTCAAAACCATTTCATTGACGGGTCCACGTGGCACCAAATCGACGGTTTCCAAAATGCGATTTCGGTTTGATTTTTTGGTTTGACGGTTTTTGCTTACGACCCTAGAAGAAATCACCCAATTTTTTCTTGGAATAATCAAAATATTAGTAGACCATGGAGTTCTCAGTTTCAGTAAATAGAAAAGAGAACTTCCTTGGAAGAAATGTTCAGTAAATTCATGGAAAAAACATATCAGCACATGAAGGCGAATAATCAATTCACGAGAAAGACTGAAGCAACTTTTCAAAGTCAAAGTGCTACAACAAAAAACTTGAAAACTCATATGGGATAGATGACACATACCATATCAGGCAGAGCATCAGGTAAATTGCCAACCAATATAGAGGTTAACCCTAAGGAACATGTTAAAACAATTACTACCAGGAGTGAGGTCCAATTACCTGAGATACACATTAAGAGATCAATTGCAAATAAAGAAAAAGAACATTTTATTAATAAGGAGCATGTGGAACAAACTGAACGAACAATAGAAGCATATGCCAAAGAGAGTTCAGATACACTACAAGTTAAGGCAACCGCTACTATCAAACTATATGAGCTTTCGATTCTATTTTCTCAGAGACTACAAAAGTACAAGTTAGACAAGCACTATACAAAATTCCTTGAGGTTTTCGAGAAACTTCACATCAACATCCCATTTTCTGATGCTCTCGTTTAGATGCCTACTTGTCAAATTCTTAAAAGACATTCTATCTAACAAATGTATTATGGACGAACATGAGACAGTAATGTGGACCGATGAGTGTAGTGACGGAATACAAAACAAACTGCCTTCCAAATTAAAAAGATCTAAGTAGTTTCACTGTAACCTACACTATAGGCGATTATTATTTTGATAAAATTTTATGTGATTTAGAACCACTATCTGTTTTCAGGAAAGTAGGCTTGGGGTAGGCTAAAGCAACTACAGTGACCCACAGCTAGCAAATTAGTATATCACGCATCCAAGAGGAATAATTAAAAATGTCCTGGCGAAAGTGAAAAAATTCATCTTTCCAGTTGATTTTTTTATTCTTGACATGGAGGAAGATATGAGCATTCTATTTATATTAGGTTAACCATTTCTAGCCATTGAAAGAGCTATTATTGATGTGCAGAAATGTCAGCTAATTTTGAGACTTAATGAAGACCATGATGCATTTAATGTATTCAAGGCCATGAAATATCCTATTGAGTCAAACGGTTGTTTTTAGATCGATGTGATTAACAAAGCAGTTCACAACATCTTTCAGTTGCATAATCCATTTGATCCATATGAGGCGTGCATTGTTTATTCTCAATCTACTCACTCTAACTCTAGTAAGATTGAGATATGTGCAAGATATCTTGAAGTTAATCCTTCATGTAGGCGCAGACCACACTTTGAGAAGTTGGGCACGGGTCCTACAAAGCTTTTGCCATAAATTCAACAACCTCATAAGTTAAAGCTCAAGCAATTTCCACCTCATCTCCGTTATGCTTACTTGGGTGAATCTTCTACATTGTAGGTCATTATTGCAAACTCTATCAGTGAGCTTGTGGAAGAGAGATTGATGCGGGTACTTAGAGAAAATAAGACAGCTATTGGATGGTTTATTGTCGATATCAGAGGGATCGGTCATACACTTTGCATGCATAAAATTCTAATGGAGGATAACTTTCAACCAAGTATAGACAGCCCAAAAGAGATTTAATCTAAATATGAAGGAGATAGTTAGAGTAGAGGTGTTGAAACTTTTGGATGCATGGATCATCTATCCAATTTTAGACAGTGCATGGATCAGTCTGGTTCAGGTTTTGTCAAAAGACGGGGTCTCATTGTGGTACAGAATGAGAAGAATGAATTAATTCCACCATAACTGTCATAGGATAGAGAGTTTACATTAATTATCGTAAACTCAATACTGTTACTCGAAATGATCCTTTTTTTCTCCCATTTTATTGATTGGATGTTGGAAAAGTTAGCGTATCACTCTCATTATTGCATTCTTGATGGATACTCCTATTATAATTAGATTCTGGTAGCGCCCAAGAATCAAGAGAATACTACTTTTACTTGTCTCTATGGCACATTTTGTCTGTGCAACGTTCTTGCTACATTTCAGTGTTGCATGATGGCCATTCTCTCGAATATGATGGAAAAATTTATAGAAGTCTTTATGGTGTTCACAGTTTCTTTGGTTATGTTGGATTTTAGCACCGCTTCATCAATGACTTCTCTAAGATCATTAAATTGTTTGCAATCTGCTAGTCAAAGATGTTCATTTTAACTGGAGTTCAACACCCAAAAAGAGAAGTTAATTTTAGCTCCAGTTATAATATTGCACCGGATTGGAGTTTACCCTTTGAATTGATGTGTGATACAAGTGACGACACAGTGGGAGTAATATTGAGATAGTGAAAAGACAAATATTTTCATGTGATCAACTACACTAACAAGACATTGAATGATGCACAACTAAATTATGCCACCATTGAGAAAGAACTTCTAGTTGTGGTCTATGCCTTAGATAAATTTTGATCATATCTTGTTTGTTCAAAGGTAATAATAGTCTACATAGACCATGCAGTATTAAAGAATTTGATGGCTAAGAAGGATGCTAAACCAAGACAGATCATATGGGTACTACTCCTACAAGAATTTCATTTGGAGTTAAGAGACAAGAAGGGAAGTAAAAACGTAGTAGCTAACCATTTATCCCAACTTAAGCACGGAGAAAAAAAAAAAGAAATAGTGGATATAAATGAGATATTTCTAGATGAACAAAATTTTAAAATAGAGGATACACCATGGTATGTAAATATTGTAAATTATTTGGCCAAATCCATCTTTCCACCAGATTATTCAAGTCACCCAAAAAAGAAATTATTCTCTGACTTAAAGTACTATTTTTGGGAGGATCATATTCTCTGCATGCGGGATTCAAATTAGATTATTAGGTGGTGTCTTTCAAAGAAAATGCCCTCAAATACTCGAGCAATGTCATTCATCTGTCTATGTTGGACACTTTGGTGCTTCAAAGACAACTGTAAAAACCCTAAAGTCTGTGTTCTATTGACATTCAATATTCAAAAACTCTTATGTTTTTGTGAACAGATGTGATACATGCCAGTGCACAAGAGATATATTTCGAAAGAATGAGATGCCTTTGAATAATATTCTTGAGGTGGAGTTGTTTGATATGTGGAGAATTGACTTCATGGGTACATTCTCCCACGTTCTCAAATCAAATATTCTCGTTGCAATTGACTATGTCTCTAAATGGGTGGAAGCAATTGCATTGTCGACAAACGGTACCTCGATGGTCATAAGTTTCTTGAAAATGTGCACTTTCACTTAATCTGGTACACCCCGTGCAATCATTAGTAATGGGGATACACACTTCTGTAATCGTCAATTTGAGTCCTTATTGGCTAAATATGGCGTCCTATATCATATAGCTATCCCTTATCACCTTTAAACTAATGAGCAAGTTGAAGCGAATCTTTAAGGTGATGGTTAGTTGCTCAAGAAAAGATTGGTTTAAGAAACTTGATGATGCCTTGTGGGCCTACAGAACAACTTTCAAAATCCCTACAGGCATGTCTCCATATCATCAAGTTTTTGGGAAGGCTTGTCATCTGTCAGTTGAGTTGGAGCATTGAGCTTATTGGGCAATCAAGAACTTAAATTTGGATTTGAAGGCAACCGGTGAGAAAATACTAGTTCAATTGAATGAGATGAATGAGTTTCGTTTGGAAGCCTATGAGAATACAAATTTTTTTAAGGAGTGAACCAAAAAGTGGCATGATTTGTATATTCAAAGAATAAAGTTCGAGGTTGGGTAACAAGTCTTCCTATACAATTCACAACTCAAGCTTTTTCTGGACAAATTGAGGTCAAGGTGGTCGGGACCATATACAATTACTCAGGTCTTTCCGTATGGTACTATTGAAATCACTCATGAAAGCAAATGAACATTTAAAGTTAATAGACAGCGGTTAAAGACATATTAGAGCGACAAATTCTTTAAAAAAAGTTCACCATTCACCTTGCAATACCCGAGTGAATTAATCAAAAGTCGAGCTCTAAACTATAAATTCAGTGCTAGATGAAAGGCAACCCATTTTTCTATCTCTTACCACTCATTTAGATAAACTATTGCATTACATATAAACTTAGGGATTGCATTAGCATTTTAGACCATTTATGCACTTGTGTTTTCAACACATTTTAGGTAGTTTAAAGATTTATCGTAGGCACACGAGCATGAATTTAGGCTTAACATGTGTAATTAATCATAAAAATCAATTTGGCACATAATTCATTAGGATTATGCAATTTTTAAAAATAAAATTAAAATAAAATAAAATTGGGCTTTTACTCGAAAGAAGGATGCTACATGTACACCATACTTTACAGTATGGTGTACAGCCCCCTCACACAAGAAGGGGTTCCACAAATTTTTTATTCATGGTGGGGCCCCCTCTCATGTGAAGGGGATGTACACCATGTTGAAAAGTATGGTGTACAAAAGGCTTTTTTCTACCCGAAATTGGGCGCCATGGTGCCCAATCACTACAATTATTTGCAGCGAGGCAATGCGTTACCTCACTCAATTCACACGACACTTCTTGCCAATAGGACTGGACATGGTCCGGTTCAGAATCGAACCAAAATTTTTTGGGTATTTAGTAAATGGAATCGTCGGTTCCAAATATAATTATGGACCCGTTCGAGTTTCGTTCGATTCTGTACCATAATTAAAAAATTTAGCATTTGTAATAAAAATAACTAATAACAGGTTTATAGCTTGTTTGGTAGCCATTTTGTTAGAGAAAATGAATTTTTTGGGTTGATGTGATGGTGAATATGTGGTCGAAAAAGAAGGAAAAGTTATTGATGTGATGGAAAATATTATTTTATTGAAGAATGTGTGGTTGAAAATGAAAATGAGAATGAGAATGAGAATGAGAATGGGTACCAAACAGGGCATTAATCATAATTTTACAAATTAACGAAGTTTAATTTAATAACATATAAATAACAAGTTGTACAATAAGATTAATTTACAAATGTATACAAATACCAAAAAGTATATACTAATACTAAACCATCGGTGATTCATATCAATAATTCATTTGTTTCGAACATTCAAATTTACACAAATTAAAGAAATATAAATTAGAAGTCATAGAGAACAAAATACTTTAAAGTATTGTTAATACTTACCAACTATTTGATCTAAAAGGAAAATATAAGAGGTTTGGGCTTTGGGCTAAAATGGGCCAAAAAATTCAAACAAAATAATTGAAATTTTTTTGTTAATTTGCTAATTTATTTAGAAAAAGTTAAATAATTTGATTTATATAATATTAAAAAATTAAAAATATTCGGTTCTTATTCGATTCTTTTGTTCTTCGTCTAGAATCGAATCGAACCTGTCGGTTCTAGATTCGAGTACTCGTTCGGGTATTTAATTTCAGAAGAACCGCTCGATTCGGTTCGGTTCGGTTCAATTCCGGTTAGGTTTGAGACTTTTGTCCAGCCCTACTTGCTAGGTTTGAGCACGGTTCGATTTGGTTCTCTTCAAAATCGAACCGAACCGAAAATTTTTGGGTAGTTAGTAAACGGATTCGTCGGGTTCAAATATAATTTTGGAACTATTCGGGTTTGGTTCGGTTCTTTTCGGTTCCATACTATAATTAAATTTTTTAACATTTATAATAACACTACAGTCTGATATATTTAGCTTTTACAAATTAGCGTATTTCAATTTAATAACATATAAATAACAAGTTTCCAATAAGATTAATTTATCAATGTATACAAATAACAAAAAGTAAATAGCAAATTAATAATACTAAAATATCGGTGATCCATATAAATTAAAAGTCATACAGATAAAATATTTTAAAATATTGCTAATACAGTAGTACTTACCAACTATTTGATTTAACCATCAAATGTTTGACTTGTCATACTAGACACTAATAAACTCTACAATAAAAAATTGAAAAATCACAATTAAGAGTATCTCCAAGAGGCTCTTTAAAAGTGGAATACTCTCTATTTTAAAAATTCGATCTTTAAAATTTTAGTCCAAAAGACTTTTCAATTTAATATTTTAAAATAGAGAGTTGGTTTGACTCTCCAAATTTGGAGAGCCAAACCCACATCTCTATAATTTAATGCTTCAAAGATTCTAACTTCCAATGCACAGTTTATTGATTTAATTAAAGAAGAAAATGGAGGGAAATTATATAATTATTAGTAAAAATAAAAGAATAAAAATAAATAAATAAATATTGGGAATGATAAAATTAAATGTTAAAAATAAATAGGCTATTGAAGTATTTTAAAATTTTTGTTCTTTAAATTTATAGATACTCTTTAAATTGTAGAATATGCTATTTAAAAATGAAGAGCCTCTTGGAGATACTCTAACAAATATAAATAAACTAAAAAAATTTCAACTAATAAGATTTAATAAGAAAAATATAATATATATTTTGTTATCTGTCTCAATGCTCTCATAGAATTCAGTCTCCTCAATACAAATTCTATTTTCGGAAACTCTCAAAAGTCTAGATTCTTCCCTTAACCAGTTTTGTGTACAAATCAAGGCATCAAGTGTTTGAGGAGTTAAAGAACTCCTAAATGGATCAAGAATACGTCTTCCGGTACTAAATGTTGACTCAGAAGCAACTGTAGATACAGAAATGGCAAGAACATCCCTTGCAACTTCAGATAAAAATTCAAACTTGATTTATTGATCTTCCACCAATTAAAATATCAAAATTTTCATCACTAGCATCTTCAGCGAGTTCCATTAGATATCGTTGCACTTAATCTTTTATAGAAAAATTCATTTTGGTAGTTTTCAATTTCTTATACCCAAAATCAAAATTACAAGCATCACAATCATCATCTTTATTCAAATAATCCAACAAAGTGACTCGATCATTAGATTCATCGCCCCCACTCCCACTAGCTCCATTGTTTGAAGTATGACATCCTTTGTATTGGTTACACAAAGCATACAATAATATCATGACCTCATTTTTTGTGACTTCAACCTTAACACAATCATATAAGATACCAATACAATGTACAACAAACTCTAACTTATAACTAGGATCAAGCACAACTGTTACAATCAAAATCTTGTTCATTTTATCAACTTTACCCCAATACTTGTCAAATTTAAGCTTCATGTTATTTGCTAAACTATGTAGCATATAATCTTGCTTGTTTGCGAGATATTTAGAGATAGTGGAGTCATGAGTGTAGGTTTTCAATTTCCAAATGAAAGTAATAAATTGGGCCAAATGTAAGTAATCAATTTTCAAATGAAAGTAATAAGCCAAATGAAAGGTTGTCTTGAGCTAGAAATGAAAATAATAATTGGGCTGCGCTAGGCTAGGCTAGGCTAGGCTGGGCTGGGCTGGGCTATGCTAGGCTAGCTAAACATGGACTTGGGAGGTAGAGCATTAATCCCATATATAAAATTTGCTAATTTGTTTAAACAAATTTTAAAATAATTAAAATAATTTGATTTATCCCATATATAAAAATTAAAAATTTAAAAAAAATTTGATTCTTATTCGGTTCTGGATCTAGAATCAAGAACCGAACCTGTCGGTTCTCAATTCAAATACCCGTTGAGGTATTTTACATACGAAAAACCGCTTAATTCGGTTCGAGATTTTTGTGCAGCCGTACTTCTTGCACCCAGTTCCACCACACATGGCACCCTCATCTTCTATAAGACACAAGGCCGTCTGCTCATTCCCAGCATGCCATTCACAGCAGTTCACTTTGCATTCCTCCCCACTTTAACACCACAAGCTCACGGCAATTCAAACATAGACCGGTTTCCATTAAGAAATTCACGACATCACTCACGACACCTTCAATTTGCACCCACACACGGCTCACTCTTCATCTCAAACACGGTATCCACGACACTTTTCACTTCATCTTCATCTCTTTCACCTTAAATCTCACAAAAAAAAATTCCACCAAAAGACATCTAATTAAATTGTTCCAGCATTCAAGGTTATGTATCTTATTCTCTTTTCTTCTTTACTAAACATGTTGATTATTTGGTTAATTCAATGAATTGTGAGTTAGAGAACGAGTATGGGCATTAGGTAGATGGAGTATATGATTTTGATTTGAATTGAGAAAATTATGGCTAGATTGAAACCAAAGTTCTTTCAAATTTAAGGAAAAATAGTTTGCATTCTAAGTGTTTGATCAAATTCCAAGTAGAATTCATGTCAAATTAAGGATAAACTAGAAACTGGATTGACTGATATATATTTGGGATTGTGGTGTTAGAATTCATTGAAATTGTATTAAAGAAAACCTAGACCTAGTTAGCACACTATAGCTTGACCTGGCTAGGAATTGACCACCTCATGTCGCCAACTTCGTCCCTCTCTTGGCTAACCAAAACAACCTCCATTTGACATCTAATTTGAACATGTGTACAACCAACATAAAATCTTTGAAATGTCTGAAGATTGCTCGGGAAAAGTTTACTTTTTCTGAACGTTTTCCGATGACGAAAGTCTTTGGTCGGCCTTGAGTTAAAACGACAAAAATACCTCTTTTATGTTAATTTAGGGAATGTGAGCTACATTTTCTTCATCTATTGAATACATACCCTATATCATGACAAATTTCTCGAGCATGACATGAGCTTTAACTCTTTATTGCAATGAAAATGACATGTAGTAATATAGTTTGGGGGTCTTCCTCACTTTATTATTCTTTTATGTTTGTTACCTATTATGCTAATAGTTTTCATCTTGTATTCTATATAGGTACAATGCCACCAAAGAGGATGGACGATACTCTTAACAACGTAGGGGAGTTGAGTGGCGACGATTGATAGAAATGTCGTCCAAATAGCAAAGATCATCGAGTTCTTGAGGCCCACCACTTCAACAAGCCAGTCGGACTAGCTAGATCCTTGTAAAACCTAGTTCCTTAAAGTTATCGACTTAAAGCTCGTTATAATGGTCATTTAGAAAGTTTAATGGAAAGAAATTTTACACTCAAGATATCCAAAGAAAAAGAAAAAGAGAGAGATCTATACTTTCAATAGCGAGATGTACTTGAAAAGCACTTTGAGATTTGAGCTCTAGAGATTGCCAGTGTGAGTAACACCTCAAATCTACTACTACTACTACTACTACCACACACACACACACACACACACACACACACACATATATATATATATATATATATATATATATATATATATATTAAATGAGGATTTGAAGTATTACCAAAATCTATTTCATCTAATTTATACGATATTTAATACTATTATGTAAATATTGGGATTATATCGATATTTTTTTCCAACCATTTAAATGAAAAATCGCATATCTAATTAAGTTTTAAATACGAAAATTTAAATTTGTCAAATTCAATTCAACATGGGGAATCAAAGTTCGAACGTCAAAACTACTAAAATAACGTGCACGAAATTTAACATTAAATTTTACAATAATCATTTCTCAAAATTTACTTGACGACCATGGCAGCATTACTCGATCAATCTTCCACGCATTCATACGACCTGTTCTAATCTAAAAAATTATTATAAGAGTGAGTATTTTGAAAACACTCAGTAAAAATACGTAAATATTCTTATTAATATGATATAAACATAAAATGGCATAACATACCAACTTTTCTTAGATTTAGAGCAATTGGTCGCGATATTCAATAGCTTAAGGAATTTCTTAAAAATTCCTACATACCGTAGAATTTACATATTCGACCTAACGGTCCAACCCGTAGGATTTAACACAGAAATCGACTCAAAAGCCTTAGAGTATTTCATGTCAAAGTCCATAAAATATAAAGAAAATAAGAATTTACCACTTGCACAAAGTATTCTTACCACAATGGATATCAAATAATTTTGAAATTATTCCTTGAGACAATAACTAAAATTGGGTAGAATGTTTGTAAGAATATGAGAACCCAATTTATGAAATATTTGAATGTGGTTGATGAAATAAAATAATATTCCCTTTTAACAAGTACGTGTTAACATGCATAGGTAAAGGGGAAAAACACTTCTCTCTCTCTCTCTCACACACACACACACACACACACACACACACACACACACATATATATATATATATCAATTCAAATGCCCACACATTAGGTTTTGAAAATTCAATAGGTTAAATAAATTCATTCTTTATTTCAAATCAATCATGGTGGACGTTTGAGAGTGAGATTTAATATTTCAATCAATCATGGGAAGTTTGAGTCTGGGAATTGAAAATGTTAATTAAATAAATTTATTATATAAAATAATGAATGTTTTATGGTTTTTCAAATTCCAAGAAACGTGCAATTGAAAGTTCCCTCTTCCCATTTTTTATTATTATAATATATTAATAAAATATTTGAGGATAATACTCTTTCTTTCTATTCGAATAACTCGAGCAAAACTAGCTTTAAATTATTTTTTTTTGAGCTCAAATTATATTATTTAATGAGCTATAAAATGAGTATAATATCGATATATTTTTATCAACTTCTAAAAATTTTAAATATTCGACTGAAATAATTTATGAAAAATCTTAAAAGTACACGTAAACGAAATAAATCATTTATACAAATAAGCAGGTCACGTTTATCACTTCAACTTTTGAACTTTAGTGTGACGACAAGGCCGAACATGGACTATTTCATTTGCTAAATGATTAACATCAAATTTACCCTATAGAAGAATATAATAAAAATTCGGGGTGGTACATTCATTCCACCTTAAAATAATCTCGTCCTCGAAATTACCTTATTTAGTCAAAAAGCTCTAGATATTTGACTTTTATTTCCTCTTCTTTCTCTCAACTAGCATCTTCGATTCCATGATTTTTCCATCAAACCTTAACCAAAGAAATTTATTTATTCCTTAACGCATGTACTTTCCTTTCGATAATTTTCAAATGAGCTTCTTCATACATGAGATTTTTCTTTACTTCCAATTATTTATAGCTTATCACATATCTGGGATCATGTACGTACTTTCTAAGCATTGATACGTGGAATACGTTATGTACTGCTGATAGTCCAAGTGGCAATGCTAGACGGTACGTTACATTCCCAATTTTGTCTAGAATTTCGAAAGGACCTATAAATCGAAGTCTCAACTTTTCCTTCTTGCCAAATCTAAAAACCCTTTTTATTGGTACTACTTAATTTTAGAAATGTTTTCTCATCGACTTCAAATTCTATCGATTTCCTCCATTGATCTGCATAACTTTTCTGTCTATCTTAAGCAGACTTTATTCTGTCTCTAATTTTATGAATTGCTTGCGCTGTCCTTGCAATAATTTCTGTACCAAAAATTCGTTTTTCTCCGACTTCATCCCAATGAACTAGGGATCTACATCTTCTACCATAGAGGGCTTCATAAGGAGAAATGTCAATACTAGCCTGAAAGCTATTATTGTATGCAAACTCCACTAATTATAGGTATGATTCTCAACTACCTCCCAAATATAAAACACATGCCCGGAGCATGTCTTCCAAGATCTAAATAGTCATTTCAGACTGTCCATGAAATTGAGGATGACAGGTAGTGCTAAAATTCAACTTTATCCCTATAGCTCCCTATATGCTCCTTCAAAATTTAGAAATAAACATTGGGTTTCGATCTGATACGATAGATACTGGAACTCCATGCAGCCTGGCAATTTCCTTAACATACAATTGAGCAAACTGATCCATACTGTAGTTCATTCTTACTGAAAGAAAATGAACAAACTTTGTCAACCTGTCCACAATTACCCAGATGACATCATGTCATTTCCTTGTCTTCGGAAAACCCACCACAAAATCCATGGCTATTTGCTCTCATTTTCACTCTGAAATTTCTAATGGATTTAATGGTCTTGATGGCCTTTGATGTTCTACTTTAACTTGCTAACATACAATACACTTCTCAACAAAGAGACCAATTCCGCATTTTATATTCCTCCACCAAAATGTATTGCGAACGTCTCGATACATTTTAGTACCACCGGGATGTACAACATACGGGGCATAGTGAGCTTACTCTAATATTTATTTTCTTATCCATTCATCCTTAGGTACACATAATCTTCCCTCGAACATCAAAGCATTGTCATCAGCTATTGCAAAACCTTTTCTTTTACTTGTACCGACTTTCGCCTTGATTTTCCTCAAAAATAGGTTATTGTCTTGAGCATCCTTGATTTGATCCCTAATAGTAGATTGAATTTTTAATGATGCAATCATTGCAGTAACCCGAGCTGGTGGAATGACAATTTCTAATTTCAATTTCTCGAACTCCTTCATCAACTGCTCTTGAGTTGCGTGTAAAACTACTAGTTGCCCCACTGTCTCCCTACTAAGAGCATCTGCGACTACATTAACTTTACCCGTATGGTAATAGATAGTGCAATCCTAATCCTTAACTAACTTCAACCACATTCTCTGCCTCATATTCAAATCCTTTTAAGTAAAGAAGTAATTCAAACTCTTATGATTCGTATAAATATCACACTTTCCCTCGTGAAGGTAGTAACGTCATATCTTTAGAGCGTGTACTACCACCGCTAACTCAAGATCATGCGTATAGTAGTTTTGCTCAAGTTGATTTAATTGTCTCGAAGCGTATGTGATCACATTTCCAAACTACATCAACACACATCCCAAACCCTGTTTGGATGCATCACTGTATATGACAAATCCATTCAAACCCTCTGGTATAGCTAAAACTGGAGCCATAACCAATTTTTGTTTCAGCTCTTGAAAGCTCTCTTCACACTTCTAAATCATTGAAATTTTACACCCTTCCTAGTTAGTTGGGTCATCGGCCCAGCTATTTTGGAGAATCCCTCAATGAATCTACGAAAATAATTGGCTAGTCCCAAAAAACTGCAAACTTCACCTACATTCGTCGATCTAGGCCAATTGGTTACCACTTCAACTTTACTAAGGTCTACTTCAATCCCTCGTGCCGTAACCACATGACCAAGGAAAAGTACACGATCAAGCCAAAATTTACATTTCTTGAATTTGGCATAAAATTTCTCAT
The DNA here is from genome assembly GCA_019395295.1 of Osmanthus fragrans. Lineage (NCBI taxonomy): Eukaryota > Viridiplantae > Streptophyta > Magnoliopsida > Lamiales > Oleaceae > Osmanthus > Osmanthus fragrans. The sequence continues at coordinate 9,114,335 of CM033355.1, read as the reverse complement.
TCGTAGTGTATCCAACGCTATCTTGAGTTGTTTTTCATGTTGGTCTTTACTCTTTGAATACACTAAAATGTCATCGATGAAGATAATGACAAATTGATCTAAATACTGATGGAATACTCTATTCATCAAATCCATAAATACTGCATGAGCATTTGTTAATCCAAAGGGCATTACCGTGAACTCGTAATGACCATAGCAAGTTCTAAATGTCATCTTTAAAAATGTCATATGTCTTCACCTTCAATTGATGATAGCCCGACCTCAAATCAATTTTGAAAAATATTGTTGCACCCTTCAACTGATTAAAAAGGCCTTCAATCCGAGGAAGGTGATATTTGTTCTTGATAATCAATCGATTCAATTCCCTATAATCAATGCACAACCTCATGGATCCATCTTTTTTCTTTACAAACAAGATCGATGCACCCCAAGGAGATGTACTTGGTCGAATGTAACATTTATCCAACAATTCCTACAACAATATCTTTAATTCTTATAGTTCTTTTGGAGACATCTGTATGTAGCTTTAGACACTGGAGTTGCTCCAAGTACAAGATGAATTGTAAATTTCAATTGCCTATCAAGTGGTGCGTCGCGTAAGTCCTCAGGGAACACATCAATGAAATCTTGTACAATCGGCACATTATCAATAGTAAGTTTTGATTGCTGAGTTTCATGTATACTCACTAGAAATCTATGACAAGATATTTTCTTTAACATCTTCTCTGCTTTCATGACTGACACGAGATGAGGTAAAGACTTAACTTGTACAGCACAAATTCGAAACTCTTTCTCTCCAGGCTTTCGAAAAATTACTTTTTTTTTCAAAACATCGAATGGTTGCATGGTTGCTTCCCAGCCAGTCCATTACTAAAATAATATCGAAATCTTTCATGTCTAGGAGGTATAGATCAACTTTTAATTCTTTTCAATTCATTTCTAACTTTACCGCCCTAGCGATTTAATTAGTGTTCAAAATTCTACTGATGGGATGAAAATTTCTAGAACACTATCAGATTTTTCAAATGCAGTACATGATTTAATAATAAATGCGGTAGAGATAAAATGAATGAGTAGTTCCTGAGTTCATAAGAACATATGCAGGTAGTTCAGATATTGATAGAATACCTACCAACACGTTTGAATCATCTTTTGTCTCTTCCTGGGTTAAAACAAAAACATTGGCATTCACTTTTTTTCCTTGCTCAAAATCTTTCTTAGGTGAATATACCTTATAGTCTGGAGTAAAATAACCCTCCTGGCCACATCGATAGCATACATTTTCCCAAATAATCTCTTCCCTATGTGCCTTATTGCATTTAGGACATCGTGGAGTAACTTTATTTGGTTTGCTTGATCCTGATCCTAGTCCTGATCCTGTATTGTCCTTCTTAAATTTTCCAAATCATTTTCCTTTATTTGATCAATTCCACTTTCTTTTTCCATAAGGTTCATTACTTTTCTCAGTCATCCGATCCATTTTTAGACGATCAGAAATTGACTGAGCCCGCTGAAACACTTCTCTATAGGTCATCGTATGGTGAGATATCGTGATTCCTCCAATCTCTGGACGCAACCCTAGTTTGAACCCCCTAGCCTTCTTTGGCTCGGTGTCCACCAGGTGCGTTGCATACCTAAAAAGTTGTTCAAACTTCCTTTCATATTCATCAAGCGACATATTTCCTTATTTCAGCTATAGGAACTTTGTCTCTCTCCGATCTCTCAAAGATTGGGAAAAATACTTCATCATCACTTTTTCCTTGAATTGTACCCCAAGTCATAGCATGTTGTTGTGCTTCTGTTCTAACACGCGATATAGACTCCCACCAATGGCCTACTGCTCCAATCAGCATAAATTCAGCACATGAGACCTTTTGTGCGTCAGTGCATGCCATGTATTTGTAGATTCGTTCTAGCACTCTTAACCACTATTCGGTTTCCAAATGATCTGCTTTGTCGTCAAAAAAAGGAGGTTCGAAATGGCAAAGCTGTTCCACAATTAAACTTCTGTTGTTGGCATTTGCCTGTCCATTCTTCAAAGGTGCTGGTGCGAGTGCTTGATTCCTACCAAGATCATGCACTGCTCTCATCAAATCATTAAACATAGTTGTTTGATCTTGTTGTCCTGCCATTTCCTTTACATCAACAAAATAAATTTTGTTTTAGAAATGTTGGACAACAAAATAGTAAGATATGTTCAAAGGAAAAATAATTTTTTTTTTATTAATAGTACTCCTTGAAATCAGATATACAATAGTTCGACGAATTTTTAATTTCTAATAACATAAGTGAAAAGATATCACAGTACTAAGGAGATAGACTCTAAGTTTCTAATCCTTATGAATCATGCAAATTTTCTTCAGTGGAGATTCATCATCGGAGGACGCTATTTCCATCTTAACTAGTTGCTCAGGTTCATGCTCATGATCATGATCATTCTCTATGTCCAACCCAAAGTCATCCTCATGCTCCTATTCGGGATCTTTCTCTGGGTCCGATTCAAGCGAGGTTCTGGCTCAAGCTCAGGCTCAACCTCATCATTAAGCTTATTTACTATCTCTGATTGGGGTTCTAAGCTCTCACTCCACCTATCTAGAAGGGTTTGGCAATATATATCAAATCATGATTGGATGTTCTAAAGGGTTTACCTTCTAGCATCTCATCCCTAACCATAACTCACATGTCTCTCTATTGATGTGGAAGTGAGTGTATGAGGTTACTCACAGCCTCGATATGAGTGATCTTTAGTCCTGCATCTTAAGTTGTCGTACATCTCTCATAGATGTCTTGCACGTTTTCGACAAGCAAATGAGTCGGGTCAATCATGTAATTTTCATAGGACTGAATGATAGACATACGATGCAACGCTGCTCTACAACCTGTGGTCTTTATAGCTGTCTGATAAATTCTAATCATGTATGTCACATAAGTGTCCAATTATATTTATCTTTATTCACGAGTTATATCAAATTATGCATTATGCTCTTTGAATTTTAATATAATGGGTAAGCAACGTATGTAACGCCCCGACTCCTAGTGGACCGGAACGCTACTTAGTTTAACCGGTGGTTTAGTAACAAGTATATACGTTTTAGCGGAAGCTTACATCTTCTGATAATAATTTAAGTAACAATACTTCAAATACTTTTAACAAAAACACTTAATCATTTTTCAAAACAACAAAATGTAATTTATTTGAAGAAAACATAACTTGTTCTCGCATTCTGCGTTATTCAAAACTTAAAGAAATAACATTGGAAAACATTTCATAAAAATAAATCCAAATCATTTATTCACCGGATTTCGATGGACTCGTTGCATCACTCTCCATCTTCTCCTCCATCCATACCCGAGGTAGAATTCCTTCAATCTGTAGAGATGGGATTAAACCCGTGAGTTGAAAAATTCAATAGGTGTCATAGGTGCATTCGTGATCAAACTATACATTTCAAAACATTAACCTTATAAATTTTTCATACATGTCGTACCCGGAGGCACCATTTGACATGAAGGAATATGCCGTACCCGAGTGCACCATTTGACATATGAACATTTCTTCAACATAGAGGGGTATACCATATCAGAGTACCATTTGACATGCAAACATTAACATGAATCGAAACTTATAACTTAACACGATTAAACACATTGCACCTCTACCTACCTTGACTGATGCTTTTGAAACTTTGAAAACTTGGATTGAAAACTTCGATGAAACTTGGATGTTGAAAGAAATGCACTTCTTGGACGTTTGAAAACCGTTGAGAATTATTACTTGAAAACACTCTTTAAACTCCTAGGAAAACTCGTTTTCCTCCATCTTTTTCCCTCTTGGAAACTCTTTCTTTAGTATGTAAAAGCTCTTGCTTTTGGGGTGAGAAAAATGAGTGAAATGAGATCTCTATTTATAGGTAAATATCCCATAACTTGAAGCAAATAAAGGGTCAAATTTCATTTAAGAGAGAAAACATGGGTGCCATTTAAGTTTGAGGTTAAATGCTTCAATTTAGTGGAGTTTTTATTGCCAAAAACGTGGGTGGCCCTTTGAGAAAATTATTGATGAAAATAAATATTTAAATTATAGAGAAAAACGAGAATTTTTATTTCAAGCAGTTTTAGTCGACCGATTGTAGTCCGATTGACACTGCACAACTTTCAGTATTTCTATCATAACTTCTTCTCCCTATATTTGATTGAGGTAATTCAAAGTGTGTTGCAAATTTAACTCAAAGAGCTACAACTTTTATTTAGATATCATATTCCAAATCGAATGTTTCCTATGTTGAAAATGGATCTCAAATGAGACTAAAAATTTAAAGTATACTTTAACCATCCAATATTCATGTCTTAGTGCCACTAAGGTGTCTAGAATTTTTTGGGGTTCTACAACGTATCTTTACGTATATTTAAACAAAATGATAATATACATAACATATTTCATTCTAGACATTAATTATAATCATTTCATGAATTCAACTTAAATGATACATAAATTATGCTTGAAAAGATAACATAACATTTTTTTCATACCTTGGATTCATTGGACATTAGTTGATTGACGAGCGCTAAATGCTTAGGTCTTATTTTTTTCATATTTGTTTAAAATTTAGTAAAAATCTCATCACATATAGAACCATTATATACTTTCTTTTTCAATCAGGTTTGTACTCATCCACTCTGTTGAGCAATTGAAATTCAGACTCAACCTTAAGAGCACAACTTAGAAGCTTGAGCTTAATCTAAAATCATTACTGCTTGTACATGATTCCAGACACATCTTTACAGCCAATCCCAAAGAATACCCACAATATATCATGTGTCGTACATATTTCATGTGCACAATTCTATAATTTTGTGAGATCAGTAAAAATTATACAAGCAACTAAGTCCGAAATTAGCAGAAAATAACATATTATAAACCAACAAACCAAAAGGGCACTTGGTTATCCCAAAAAAAAGAAAAAAAAGAAAAGCAAGTATAAACTAGGAAAGATCACTTCAAATTTCCGGAACAATTATTAACATCAAAATTTGTCACGAAAAGGAAAACTTAACCCTTTATGTATCAAGAACCGTAAACATATAAAAGCTTATTTGACAAAAAATTGATTAATGATCAAAATTTACGCCAAATTAACTTGCTAGCAATCAAAACTAATCCCACATGCAATAAAATCCACAAAAAGCAATAAAATTGATCCCATAAACATCAAATCATGTAACTACGCATAAATTAACAATACTATCGAAGTATTGAGAGAAAGAGAAGGTCTCGATTTATAATAAAAAATTTAATAAATTAATTTAGTATAATAAAAAATTTAAAAAATTAATTTATTATAATAAAACATTTCATATATTGATTTATCACCTAATTTTTGAAAAGTTTTATGAAATTTGTTAATTTTGAAATGTATTTCTTATGTGGAATTTATATATTATTCCTTTGAATAAAACACTTGCTACTGAAAATGTAAATGTTCAAGCCCAAAAATTTGAGACTCCAAAAGATTAAAAAAAAAATAAAAAATTTTAAACCAAATTTGATCCCTACCCATGACGAATAAGATAAAAGCAATATATATATATATATATATATATATATATATATATATATATTATTGACATATAACAAGGAAACCTTCCATGTGATTCTCTTAAACTCAAAGAATCAAATAATTAAGATTATCTTATTACATTAACATAGTCCCATTCTCTTGCGCGCCGCGCACAGGAGAATGGGTTGATGTTTTGCCTTGCATGAATTTAATTTAACAATATATATATATATATATTATTGACGTATAACAAGGAAACCTTCCATGTGATTCTCTTAAACTCAAAGAATCAAATAATTAAGATTATCTTATTACATTAACATAGTCCCATTCTCTTGCGCGCCGCGCACAGGAAAATGAGTTGATGCTTTGCCTTGCATGAAAATTCATGCATGGCAAAGTAACTTCACACGCAAGGCTTGTTGTGACAGAGCTGACAAACTTTTTTTTATTTTTTTTTTTTTTTTTTTTTTTTATCTTTCAATTGTTTTGTTTAACCCCTGTTTGATAATCTTTTTTTCTCTCTTCTTTTCAACCATATTTTTCAATATAATAATATTAGACGCAAACTCAAAACTTTCCCTTAATTTTTAAACACACATTCTCTATGTGAGAAGAATGTAATGTTTGATGGGTTATTTGCACATTTTAAAAAGTTTGGACCTATAATTACATTTTGTTCTTTATTTTTGTTTTTATTTAAATAAGATGGTATATTGATCATTTTAAATTAAAAAATGGTGAAAATGATATTCAGCTTAAAGAATTTGAAAGATATAGACGTTTTGTGCCAAAAAAATAAAAAGTATGAATGTTTTCCACAATAAACGTGAAGGGTAAGGACATTTTGCGTCAATTACCCAAATGCTAAGTATAAATTTTAAAATTACTCTTAAATAACTTTATTTGTCTAACATTTAAAAATTGATCGACTATTTTTTTTTTTTGTTGTGAATAAGTAGGAAAAAAAAATATTTTCATTGTTAATGTACAGTATCATTCTCCTACGCGTCGCGTGCAAGAGTATGGGTATCAGCTTGCCTTGCATGAAAATTCATACGAAACAAAACAAATTCACACGCAAGCAGGCCTTGCGTGTATTCATATGTTGTCAGCCGCAAATTACGGCTAACAACGTTATGTAATTATTTTAAATTTTTTTTTTTTTGGTCTTTTTTCTAGTTCTTTGCCTATAAAACACGTTGATGACAATGTATTTATTCCACAAAATATCTGTAGTTTATAAACAAAGAACTGAAAAAAAAACACACAAATAACAATAATTACATAATGTTGTTAGTCGCAAATTGCGACTGACAACATATGAATACACGCAAAGCCTTGCGTGTGAAATTATTTTGCCTCACATGAATTTTCATGCAAAACAAAGTTGATATCCATTCTTTTGCGCGTGGCGCGCAAGCGAACGGAATTATACATTAACATTGAAAATGTTTTTTTTCCTACTTATTCACAAAACACAAAAAACAAACGATCAATTTTTAGATGTTTAGGCAAACAACATTATGTAAGAGTAACTTTAAAATTTATACTTAATCCTTGTTTAAGCCTTTTTTTTTCAAAAATAATATCTAGAATTTTTTTTTTTTTTTTTTTTTTTTGGTAAAATGTATTATTAAAAAAATGATTTTTTTTTAATTTATATGTAATATTATTTTATGAAAAAATTGTGTGATTAAAATTATGAAAAAACACAATATATAATACAAAAATGAAGTCAAACAAAGGCTTAGTTTTGTGACAAAATAGTTTTCATACTTTTTCATTAGCTTAGCAAAATAATGTGCTGTCCATACATGCTCAGAGCTAAAGAGTCAAACATGCAAGCCGTATGATTCAATTAGGGTCCTTTTGATAGACCCTTAATTTTCCTGAAAGTCGAAATTCGAATTCCAACTTTCACTTTTGATTTATTTGATTAACAGAACTTTACTTGAAAAACGTTTTCTAACTTTTAAAATTTTCCTTGATTTCAAAAAATCCATTTTTTCACCACTTTGGTGAGAATTAAAATTCCACCTTTATTTTTATTTCTTTAGCAATAGAAACAAATTTTCAAATAAAGTATAAAAAAATTTATCCCTTTAATTGACAAATTTCATATAAAACAAAACCAAACGAACAACAAAAAATTTTCAAAAAATTTTTATTTTTTATTTTTTGACCATCTAAACAAATTTTATCTCTAATGGTAAGAAATTTATTCCTTTAATTATCAATTTTTATGAAAAATTAAGTCAAACTGACAAAAAATATTATATTTTTCAAGTAAAAAATTATACCAATCAAACATCTTTAATTATAATTCTCAATAAAACAAATTCTAGCCAATTCAATTTCCCGAAATTCATTTTCTTTCCATCCAAATTTCATCTTTCTCTCAAACAAACCCTTATTGATTCAGGCAGCAGGTCTAACTCGTCAACAAAGTTGGTTGACCAAACCAGCACACTGCCTCGTCGCATAAGTGAGCTAGTATACAACAATATGTGCTAAAATAGGTTTGTTTGATATTTTTTCTTAAAACTTTTTCGCTTTGATTGAATAGCTCAAGAGAAAAAGTTCATCTCGATTATTTAATAATCAATTATCAATACAAAAGATTAGAAGACACTTTTTATCAACTCTACGCGCTACCAAGAGAGAAGCTAAAATGCCACTTTTAAACGCAGCTAAGCATGCTGCAAATCTTGCATTGAATCTAGCCTTGGTAAGGCACGTCTGCATTGAAAAGAGAGCCTTTTCAAATTCAAATCATTTTTCTTTAGATCGCTTATTTCAATACTACGACCAAATCAAGAGAGCATTATAAATGATAATAGTCACTTGCAAGTGTCAAATAGGATTTATGATGCAATACGAAATTCAACTTGCAAGGAAAGTGTATGAACCATGTACCGACTGCCAAATGTAATTCCTGTTATTCTCAAATGACATCAACATAGCACCATTTAAAACACCAAGTAATAGCAAATATGCAACACGTATTCAGCATCAACAATAGAATTTAATCAAACCAAGCTGCAACCTACCCTTCCCACCCCATTCAACAAAAAAGTAATGCTAATCATTATTATTGGTGTTAAGCGCCAATCGGACATTATATGACATTAAGCACCTATTTGTTTCCAATTTTTCCACTCAAAATAATGCATTTTTGCCCTTTTTGCCAACACGTGGAACCAAGTGAGAGGAGAAATCAACAATCACCACTGACAGTTCCCCAATGATGCAAAAATGCGTTAAAATTGGGTGGAAAAATTGGGAACAAACAGGGGCTAAATTATAGATTCATTTAAATTCAAAATCACACGACTCATTTAATTGAACCTATAAAATGTAGCCACTTACACTGATGTACTTGCACTACTTCTAGCACTACTGATACTAGATAACATTATACTTCAACAGAAGATAACAAATAAATGGCAATTTAAATTGAAAATGAGAATAATAAATAAATAAAATTCAGTAAAGTCGTTCAGAATTAGATGGGTGAAAGCTCAAATTCTATGGGAGTGATAATGGTCTGTCATGCCATGGTAACACCATTGAGAACAAGGAATTACTTTATAATCATTGCTGCTCAGCTTACTTTTTAAACTAACATTTCAAAGTAACAAATAACTGGGACAATAGAATGTAGTCACAAAAGAGGATGATTAATCAAGAAGACATGGTAATAGAAGCAAAGACGAAATAAATTCAGGCAAAATGAAGCAAATTATGGAAACCGCAAATACCCGTAGAGGTGCTTTGGAGGTGTGCGTAACCCCAACTCCTGTAACTACTCTGTCAAATTAGGGCTTTAAACACCACCAAACTTCAATTTAAGGAGAGGCGCACACACAGTAAACACGATTTTCTTCTACTGTGATCAATAGCCAGCTCCTATATATAAAAACATTAAGAAACCATGAAAACGATCATCGAAAAAAAAAAACAACTGACTCGTAATAATTTATATCAAATAATAGATGAAAATTTGAAATACCATAATGTTGACTAGGAATTAAACATGAACATATTATATATTGCTCACACTCTTTAAAAAAAATGAAATAATTGAATTTTGAAAGAGAACCAAACGGCTCCCTATTTCAAATTTTCATGTCATACTTAAAATCAGATTGAAAGTTGAGTCAATTTCTGCCTTGAACCAAGTTTCAAGGTAGATGTCAAGTCTAGCTTAAAAGTTTCAAGACACTTAACTTCCACCTTGTAATGTTCCCCAAGGACAAATATTATTTCTACACTTGAGCAACCATAAGGGAATTTTTTTAAGAATAAAGCTACACGTACAGATTAATCCTCACAGAAGCTGTACAGAAATTCAAAAAAGAGCCACGTGTCGATTAAATGAATAAGGCAAGGGAATAAACAAACAAAGGACGAAAGAAAAAACAAAGAAATGACCGAAAAGGAATGTTGAGTGAGAAAAATATTATTAAATTACTTACTTTTGCCTTAATTTTCGGACTCAATTCGGGATATCAAACGAAATCGAAATATTACATTCTTAATATCGTTTTGAAATACTCATGGCCTATTATTTAAAGTTAACTTATTATCGAAATTCTTGAAATATTAATTTGGAACGCCCTATTTTGACGCGCCGTAACATTTGCTACGATTGGCCGTTTCACGCACCATTAAGGACGTGAAATAATAGGCCACGAGTACTTCAAAACGATATTAAGAATGTAATACTTTGACTTCGTTTGATATCCCGAATTGAGTCCAAAAATTAAGACAAAAAACATAAGTAATTTAATAATATTTTTCTCACTCAACATTCATTTTCTGTCATTTCTTTATTTTTTCTTCCGTCATTTGTTTATTCCCTTGCCTTATTCATTTTACCAACACGTGGCTCTTTTTTGAATTTCTATACAGCTTCTGTGCGGATTAACCTATACGTACAGCTTTATTCTTTTTTTAAACTTAGCCAAACTTGTTCTCAACATCCATCTCTTATGTGAAGCCTATAACAACTATATTTTTCATTCTCATCTTACAAATAATATGATCAAACAAGACCTTATAAAGTAGGAAAACTATTTCTTATATAAATAAATAAAAAAGGGTAAACTAGCATTTGGTGCCCATTCTTGCCCATTTTTTCAATTTTTCCACCATTTTTCGACCATGGGCCCTAGTTTGAAGAAAATGACGTTTTCTCTAAAAAAAACTGAACTTGTGTTGTATGTGAATTTTTGGAATTTTTAATTTTTCGAGTTTGCCCTTCAATTGATGGTAGATTTTTTTCAAAAGGTGGAGGGCAATGATATAAATTTATAATTATTTTTGGGGGTGAAATAGTCCACCACAACTGAACGGCATTAAATTCCCGACTAAAATTTGAAATTATTGCAGAATTTTGTCAACCCACAACTATTTTTGGTACAACTTTTGCATTTTATATTATTTTTCACTGTAATAGAATGAAAATTGAACAAAAAAAACTGGGAACCCAAACACATTAAGTTAGATAGTGTTTGGCCCCCATTTTTTTTGTTTCAATTCTCATTCTACGACATTGATAAGTTTAATCACCTTCATAAGTTTAATTAAAGGTCACAAGATGATAAATGTTCTACATTCTTAAACAATCAAATGTAAAGTTTCTAACTTGATTATTTGATCAAGATAGCCTACTTACTCAAAGCAAACTTTCTGCGTTGACTTGATGTGGATGCTCATGTCAATTGCAATGCTAAATGTGATTTATTTATACAAATCATAATCAAATTCATCACAAAATTCAACTTATACGAATAGCATAGCGAACCCTGCTATTGGCCCAGGCTCAAAGCCAGGGCCAAACCTGTTTTTGGCCCTGGCTTTGAGCCTGGGCCTTACGGGTTTTTGATAGCATAAACCCTTTGTGAGCACCACCAACAGAAATCAGTCATTCACGTTAACTACAAACAATCCAATCTATTCTATTGATCAATCATAAATTTCAAAATGTGTACCTGAAATAGCAACGTGGAATACATTCTGGCTCATCACCAAACAAAATTTCAAAGAAATCTAGCTGATATCTACACCATTCAAAATTGAATATTAAATTGAAACAACATAAACAAATAAATAAAAACAGATAGATGGGTGAGAGCTCATATTCTATGGATGTAAAAATGGTCTGTCATGCCGTGGCAACAGCATTCAGTACGAGGAATTACTTTATAATCATCGCTACCCACCACAAAATTTTCAACTTTAAGAAAACGTGTAAATCAATATCATGTTATATCGTAACAGAATGAAATTAGATGCAAAACTAGCAGAAAATTCAATCGAAAATAAAGCATAATGCGTAAAGAATAATACAAAGAGGTGAGGCTGCGACAGGTTTTATAGGCAAAGAGGGGAATAAAGTGGCGGTTTGCTTGAAAACCCTAACCCTAGTCCAAGCGGCCCAGTTGATCCTAATCAATTTGAATTTTTAAGTTGTCCATCGTCCCCAGTCCGTATCATTTTTATTTGTTTATAATTTTATGTTAACTTAATAAATTTAATTCATGTTGATTTAATTTTTTATGAAAATAATATTTTCTGAAAAATATATGATTAAAATGTAGAAATAATTTATGAGTTCACAAAAAAATTATTTTATTGAGAGAATATGAATTGAAATTCGAGTTTGAGGAAAAGTGATTTGACAATCAAAATCAAACAAGGAATAAATAATAAAATGAGAAAATAAGATAGTTAAGGATATATTAATTCATGTCTTGCTCAGCCCCGTCTAATCCAACACTGCCAATGTTGCCATCCCTATAATTTATCAATGATTTAATTTATAAATAAATATAAGTGATTGGTGGATAGTACTTATTTATCCATTAAAATATGTAATTTAAAATAACATTTGATCATTTATAAATAATTTATAAATTTTGTGAAACAAAGGCTAGGTATCTATAATACAAAACAAAGATGCCACATTTTAATCTGAGAGCTTTTAAAAATTACACTACTAACTACTAAATATCTTATTAGCATAATAATTCAAAATTACGACAACTTATATGGGTGTCACATATTTTACCCAGGCAGATGGAGGGAGGAACCAATGGACGAGGAAACATGCTTGTAGGGGATTTCATGATCCCCAAATCATTTAGAGTCAGTCCAGCATCGTGTATCCATCATTTGGGCAGCCAAATTTTCAACTAAAGACCAACGTCATACACTTGTTTCAGAATGGGCATCAGTTTTATGGGAGAACTGAGGAAAACCATATACACACGTCTCTAGATTCTTGAAGATGTGCCAACACTTCAAATATCAGGGTATCTCAGATGACGCTATCCGTTTGAGGCTATTTCCACACACATTGCATGACAAAGCACTTGAATTGCTCAATTCTCAACCGATTGCTAGTATCACCACATGGAATGATCTTGCTCAAAAGTTCTTTATCAAGTTATTTATACCAGCCAAGATTGCAAAACTGAACCATGAAATCTCTATTTTTCATCAAGGGGATTCTGAATCATTTGATGAGGCTTGGAATAGGTTTAAGAACGTGCTTCGGAAGTGTCCACATCACGGTATCAGCAAGAGACTCCAGGTCCAATACTTCTACACGGGACTGCTTCCATCTTTCAAAAGTAATATAAATTCTTCATCTAACGGGTCGGTGTATACTAGGACAGTTGATAATGCGCTGAAACTATTTGAGACTGTAGCTACTAGTGGTCTTCAGAAACGAGCAGTTCAGAAGAATGCACCGGGTTTGTTCGAGGTGGATACTTATTCAGCTTTGTCTGCGAAGATTGATTCACTATTCCATAAAATTGAAAGCATGTCACAGACCGCCGATGCAGCAAATGTCAAGAAACCAAGTTGTGGGGAGTGTGGAGTTGATACTTCAAACTATCCAATTCTCACACAGGAAGTAGAACATGTGGATTATGTGCAATGGGGTCAACGCAAGCAGAACAACCCGAATTCTGAGACATAATCCGGGGTGGAGAAAGAACCAAAATTTCTCGTGGAGTAATCAGAATCAAAATCAAAATCAAAACCAAAACATATCCCAGGGTCAATTTCAGCAGCAGGAGAAGAAGTCACAGTTGGAAGAAATGTTTGAAAAATTCATAGAAACAACTCATCAGTACATGAAATCCAACAATCAATTTATGAAGAAGACGGAAGCCACTCTCCAATCAATTCCTAAAGCTTGATACATGAATTATATAGAAAGCAAATGAGAATGTGTTGAAGTAAAGAAAAAGAATAGAGTGAGAAAACTTCTCCATGACATTTAGTTGATAGAATCACACATTTGATGCAAGGCAAGTAACTTAGTTTAGTCTTAAACGTTGAAACAATAAAAGAAATAGGAGAATCTCTGCTTGTTGAAGTGTAAACTTGTGATCGCGAGACATATCCAAACTAAGAGAGGGTGAGAACTTAAGTTAACAAAATCTCAACTGTAGAACACACCTCGGGATAAGTGAGTAAAAGAATAAGTTTGGGGGTGTGTATCTCTCGAGCGAAGAAAGGAAAAATTTGACTACTGCAGGTCGGGAATTGAACCTATCATAAACTGAGCGTGTTTGCATGAGTATACACACACATGTCAGGTTGCATATGATAAGTGGAGGTTGATTTAATGTTGCACTGTTGATACTATTTACTATGTTATTACTCGATTCTAATTCTGAGGCACGACAATTGTTAAACCAAGTTTTGTTTAGAGTTAAATTACCATCTTGTTTGAGGACAAACAATAGTTCAAGTTTGGGGGGTTTGATAAGTGCGTTTTACGCACTTATTTACGTCATAAAATATGGACAATTGATTGTAATTATGTTGAAATATGGCTTAATCCTATATAAATTGTGTTTGCAGACAATATCGATAAAAAATAACGAAAAGTGAGTAAAAATGAGCAAGAAAGGACCAAAACGAAAGAAAGCCAAAGTTCAGGGACTAAGATGCAATTATTTGAAAGTTGACTCAAAACCCAAATCAAAAAGGAAAACGAACTAAGTACAAAATTGATGATATCAATGGGTGTTAGAAGAAAGAGAATGAAGAAAAGAAGTCAAATTGAGGAAGAACGGAGTTCAGGGATCAAAACGACACAATTTGGAAAGTTGTACCATGCGGCCGCATAGTGCAACCTTCCATGCGATTGCATGGCTATATCAGAACATCCTAGGAACAATTTAAACGAACCATGCGGCCGCATGGTATATTTTCGCGAGACAATTTCTGGTTTTCGTTTTTAACTTAAACACCTATGGAAACTCAATTTTTGACTTTTTTTATAACTCTAAACTCGACCAAAACGGGGGCTACGCACTTTTGGAGAAAAAGGTGATTTTGGAAGCAAGAACGGGAGGAACAACGCGAAGAATCATCAACCACTAAAAGGAATTAATCGAATATCTTCTCGGGTGATGATGTTTCTTCAAATATTCTTTTGTTTTTCTTTCTTTAGCATGTTAGGCTAGTTTTTCTCATATTAGGAGATCGATGAACCTTGTAACAGATAATTTAATATTTAGTTTTATATTTTTGACATTATAAATACGTTTTTGAATTGTTGAATGATTTATATGCAATTTAATTTCTTTACAATTATATGTGCAATGATTGTATG
Organism: Osmanthus fragrans; assembly: GCA_019395295.1. Lineage (NCBI taxonomy): Eukaryota > Viridiplantae > Streptophyta > Magnoliopsida > Lamiales > Oleaceae > Osmanthus > Osmanthus fragrans. The sequence continues at coordinate 9,099,131 of CM033355.1, read as the reverse complement.
AGTTTGGTGATTTATTTCATACATTCGAAAGAAGGAAAATAGATTCGACAACATATAAATCATTATAGAGTTCGATAGGGGATAGAAATATACCGCTATGCTCTATGTGAATCTTTAAGTGTTTATGAAATTTTATGCATTCTTTTATGGTGTATTCGTCATAGAAATATAGTCGGATCGTATGATAAAATAAATTTAACATTACTCGAAAGAGATTGTTAAATTTAATAGGAGCATTGATTTTTCAATATTTAATCGTGTTGTCAAATTGTAAAACTAGGATTTAAATGGATTGTTGCATGGGATTCGTGATCCTAGTGCGTTCTTCTCTTCTTAAGTATATCAATTTGCATTTGAATCTCATATTGCATTCTAGGATAATTCGCATCTAGTTTAGCCAATTCATTTATAGTAGGATTTTATTATCTAGCTCGGTATAATTTAGTCTAAAAACACTCAAAAAACATATCTAGTTTCGGTTAAGGTCGAGATAATTATCATTGAACTACTCAATTTCTCTGGGATCGACAATCCGGACTCTAAAAGTCGACTTTATTACTTGTAACGAACCGTACACTTGCGGTAATTTTAAATCGAACGTATTTTTGTGAACAATTGCCTCTTTCTTCCTACTCTGATTACCCTTATCTAATCCACAAAGGACACAAAGGAGGTGGTGATTACAATGTAGAAGAAGTGATGAAGTAATGGCTGATTTTACACAATCCCCACATGGCTGCCCCTTCTCATTCGGCTTCCTCTTTCTCACCTTTGCTCAATTGTAATACGCACACCAAGGAAGACATGGCTAGGAACAAAACATATATAGCAAGATATTAGGTCACTCAGATGGATTGGGGCCAAAGTCTTCTCTATAAATGGGTTGCCACTTAATTACAAATAAATGGACCACATAATTCAAAAGACTAACACAATAACCAAATCTCCAATCTAATAATCCAATTCAATAGCCACTACTTGGGCTAAATTCATGAGCCAAACTTCAAGTGAATTGATTGTCACTACTAGAAAGTGAGGCAACAGTGACGGAAATTTGGCAACGGACGTCTTCCGTTGCTAATATCAACGAATTACCAACAAATTAGCAACATATTTTTATTTTATTATTTTTAAAAATTATATATTACATTACCGACAGAATTGCCAACGGAAAACGTTTGTCAGTGAAATTTCGTTAATAATCTGTAGGTAAAAAATTTTAAATTTTAAAAAATTAATTTCAAAACTAAACTTGAGAAGTGAGAACCTCCGTCCACAAAACACAACCCTAAGGGTCCGTTTGATTGTAAGGGTGAAAAATGGGTGGAAAGAAAATGAATGACAGAGAATTGAATTGAATAGAATTTGTTTTAGATAGAATTGTAATTAATGGTGTTTGTTTGATAAAATTTTTCACCTAATCCGTTTGACTTTATTTTTCATGCAAATTGTTACCTTTTAGGATAAATTTTTTCACAATCTGTATTAAAATTTGTTTAGATTGCAAAAAAATTAAAAAAAAAATTTTGAATTTTTTTTGTTCGTTTGGCTTTATTTTTCATGCAAATTGTCAATTAAATGGGAAAAAAATTTTACCATTGCATTTAGAATATGTTTCCATTGCTAAAAAGTAAAAAAAAAAAAAAAAAAAAAGATGGAAAACATTTTTCCACCATACTCATAGGAAAATAAAAGATGAAAAATGTGCTTTAAATGGTTGTACTTAAAAAAGGGGTGAAAATGAATTTCATGAAAAAGTTGTGCAATCAAACACCAAATTTAAAGGTGGAAAGGAAAATGTTTTCATTTTCCACCCAAATTCCTTGCAATCAAACACTGCCTAATTTATTCTTCCAAGTTCCAACTCTCTTTCACCAATCGTCAACGTCGACTGCGTATTTCCGTTGCCGTCGCCGATAGTTCACCGCCAAAGGTCGTCGTTACTCTTCATTTATCTCCAATGTTTTTTTCTCTTTCTTTTGTCTATTTGCTTTGATCTCTTTCTCGCTTTTAATCGACAAAATGTTTATGGGTATTTTTAATTCCTCTTTTGTGTTCCCTAATTAATTTCTACACAATCACCTTTCTCCATTTCTCTCTTACGTTAGGTATCTTAGGTATCTTGTAATTTTGTCCCGAACCCATATTTTTTTTCCTTTTCGAATCTTGGGAAATTTTAATGATTTTCAAGAAATGTTTCTATTTATTGTTTTGAAATTTTGTTATTTTACCAGACCCAGTTTTATAATAATTTTCAAGAATATTCCCAATCTGTAGTTTTGTTTAGCAAATCCAGTTAGTTTACTTTCTGGGTTTTGAAGGGAAAATTACTGGATGCGGTTGTTGGTTCGAGAATGGGCACAATTTTGCATCTTTCTGTACGTAAGGTATGTAAGAATTAGTTCTCTCAATGCTTCAGGTAATTTCTCGTTAAGTTTTAATCTTTTTGCTCTTTCTGAACTCACTAATTTCTTGAAAAATGTGTGTGAAGTTCTTTAGAGTTAGCTGTCTTGACGTAATGTATGTTTATGCCTTTTGCATTTGTGTAAAAATTTAAATAAAATGCCTTTTTTTTTCCTTGGATGAACAATCTGAAAAAATGGTTTTTTTTTTTTTAAATCGTATTAATTTCTTATTTTTCGATTAATCATTTTGCTTGGGTTTTGTGTAAAGGTAGCTTTGCCATTCATCTACTAATAATAGGTGGATGCATAAAAGAATGAACCTGGCTTTGTGCTAATTTGACCCAAAGAGCAGGAGCTTCTTTTCTTTAATCACAAAAATGAATAAAAATAAAAGAAAATGCAAGATCAACTTCATTTTAGCACAGATTTCTTGCTGTGTAAATATTTTAATATTCTGTCATTATCTTCTGGATATGAATTTGTAAAAGAAATGGGTTTTTGGATTACAGTTTGTCTTCCTAGATGAAGCTGAAATTGGCAAAAGAAGTTAGTAAATTCTTTTTGTTCATAGGATGTGTTGATTTTAAAATGTAGAGACTCTGAAATTTATATGTATGTTGTGTATAGATGATGGTATATTGGATGGGAGATGAGGAATTTTCCCGTTATTTGGATTCACGTTTTAGAAACCTATTTTTATTCATTCCAATTTCTGAAATCGAATTTGCAATTTGGAAAGTTGATTTTTTTATCACAGATTTTGTTGTTAGATACTCAGATAAATTAGGTTTTTGGCCTGGGTTGTAAATATTTTGATGAAAAGCTTAACTGGGTAATAATGGCATGCAAAAATTGTATCCATCTTCTCAAATTATATATATGCATTGTTTTGTAATGTAACACTAGCTACTTTTTTTGGTTAGTGTGATTATCTCTTTGTGCGGATTGTATGATATTCACACCTACATCTCATCTCGTCTTCAGAACATCAATAAAATGGAAATGTCTAGGGGACTTGCTCCTTTAAAGACTAACACTGAATTATGAATGATATCTTTTCACTTATGTGCAGATAAAACTTTACTCTGTGGGAAGCAATGTATCAAATTTACATGATGATGAGGAAAGGAATTACGGTGAACTTAGGATACTGCAAGGAATTAAGAGATTATCCATGATTGTTGAAACTCGAGTAAGACTTGATCACACTTTTTAAGTTTTTTTTACTTATCTCATGTTGTAACTTTTATGTCAAAGCCATATTAATATCTCTGTTCATAGTTTAATTTACTGAAATGAAATATATTATGCACGCATGTTTCTATTCTAGATGACAATCATGCAAGAAATATTCACTTTTAAGAGCTTTTCTTCATGTACTACTGAATCCTAGATCAACTTTCAATTATTATATGTATAAAAACTATAAAATTTATATTTGATAGTTGATTATTCCCAATCATAGAAGTTGACTGTAAGTTTCAAATTATGTGTTTAGATAAAGAAAAAATTTGCGTGCATTCTTTTTATATTGGGAAACTGGAACTGAGCCAAAAAAGGGAGAATGATTCTGTAGAAGAGCCCTGATCGGGGGCCACTTTTAAAAAAACCCACCCCCTCACATGGGGTGGGGCCCACTTCAACAATGGGCCCCCTTCAGAAAGTTTTCTGAGGGGGTGGGTTTTGTATCAGGTGCCCCCTGATCAAAACCATTTTGTAGAAAAGGGGGAAGATAAGGCACAAAAAAAGAACAACTATTTACACATTTTATTATTGACTTGGAATCAATTGGTATTCTTAAATAATGAGTTAGCAGCAGAAACCCATCTCTTGTAACTATTTTGCTTTTCAAGTTTGGAACTGGACTGAGCATCATGATTACTAGCAGAAACCCATCTCTTGTGACCACATTTGCTCTGCTTTCATGCAGATATGTAGTAAGTTTTTATGAAAAGGTCGGATTCTGAATACATCTTAAACATAACCTTACTGTAGGTCATTCCCTCCATTTTTCTTTAAAGTGTGTTCTTGTAAATGTTGCATTCATCTTCTCAGATGAAATATGTTGTGTTGCATATACTAAATTATGCGAGATTCACTACAGCAGTAAAATCCTTCGTCAAGTTAGGCTGGAGTCACTGTCTCTTCTCCTTAATTATCTTTTTATCTGTGTGTTTGTGTGTGACTTTGTGTCATATGCCAATTTACTTCATCAAATTAATTCATTTTTCTAACCTAATCCACTGTATGTATCTTCCGTCAATCCTTAATGCTTGACACACTAACATTACCTTAAAAAGAACAAAGCCCGTGCAATGCATGGGCATACGACTAGTATCAGGAAGTAGTTGAGTTTCCAACTAATCATAATGATCAAGGTATTCATCTTATAAGTCACGAATTCTCTATGTAAGTAGAAATAAATTAAATTTTATTTATATAATGTATATAGTTATTGATTGAGACTTACCTTTGTTTTGCAGGAAACGTATGACAATGCAATTAATGAAAAATATGGTTCAAATGCTTCCTCACATCCTGAAATTGACATTGAAGCTTGGTGTGAAGCAAGTCAAAGACATTCTTAAGTCGCATTTCTGTAGAGTTTCGTCTTCGGCCTATTCAACCTGATGCATCTCCATCAAATAGTTAAATGTTGATAATTAATGTGTTTTTGACTTTATTTAGGTGACGGTGGTAATAGTAATATGTTTTTCCTGATACCATTGCCTGTTGTTATGTATGGGATAGATATATTAATTAGTATTTATGTTGTCTGCACTCTTTTGCTTCAAAAATATGTATACCAAGGTTTTGTTTTTTTGTCTTCATTAATATCCGCTAGTACTTGTTTTGATCTTTTAATAGCTAATTTCATGTTGCATTCATTGAGAGCATGACACTGGAAGTAATTAATTTTTTTTTTCAAATTTGCGCGGAAATAGCGACGGAAAATCCGTTTCTAATTACCAACGCACAACATTCGTTGTTAAAATACCAACACAATTTTTTTTGTCGCTAATTTACCGATGATCAAAGAAAATCGTCGGTAAATTAGCCACGGGGGTATCAGTAGCCGATTACCAACGGATTGATTCCGTTGGTAAACATTGTTAGCGATGGAAATCAAGCCATTAGTGGCGGAATAATCCATTTCTAAAGCCGCATTTTCTTGTAGTGTGTTTTCTGATCGAGCAAAGTCTATGGTGTCAATAAATTATTCGAGATCTGTTTTAAGTCATCGCCCATGTGTATTGAGTATCAAAACCCAACATCCTACATCAAGTGTATTGTTGTATGCTTATCACAAGCATCAATCTCTCTACCTTAGCCTTTGATGGCAAAAGTTAGGAAATCCTTGTCATGTTTGGGTTTTCGAACCGAGCAATGCTCTTCGATTGGACTTTCCGTTGGCTAGCTTATTAATTTCAAAAAAGATCTTCCTTACCAGTTACCATATGAACTTTCTGGTATGACATATCCTTTCTCACGTAATATATAAATAATAATGAATTAGTTATAGAATGTTAATTTATTATATAATACCACAACAAGAACAAGTTAAATTATGAAATAATAAGACTCTTAACCAAACTTCATTCCAAACAATGTGCTAACTTCAAATTTCCCTCTAATTATTGTTGGATATTTGTTGCCAAACAACCTGCAATGAGTAATGATATTTAACGATAGGATTGATTTAATAGGCTTCGGATGAGGCAACATTTTTTTACTCCCTTTCTTGGTGAAACCGTGAACTAAACTGTTCCATTTCGTCTTTTTTTTTTTGTGATATATTGTAGCCATCATTCTGCCTTTTGTGGGTAATTCAATTGGGCAACCATAGTGATCCTTTGTGGGTTGAGCAATCAAATGTTTAGTGTTTGATATTAGTTTGAGAAACTGAGCCCATTCTTGCACATAATTAAAGATCTTAGTGTATATTTTTTTTTTCCACAAATTGGTATCAGAGAAAGGAATGGTGCAAAACTCAATGAAAACCCATATAAATCAAATTGTCCAAATTTGAAATTGTATTTTCTGGCCAATCCAGGAGTCGGTGGAAAAATGGAGGACATATTTTGGCTCTTGAAATCAAGGCGAAGCCAGCCGTCCAACGGGTGAGTCCCATTGACCATCAGATACCACGATGCGGGAGGCCCATGCATAGAAGCTTATCTGATGCATAGCTAATTTTTCGACAAAGTTGCCTGAAGATGGATTTCATACTAGCAGGCCATCATGTAGGTTAACCATTAGGGTTGGGTTTTCCGTGTGGGGGTAACCATTGTATGATGCTAGAATTTAAGAATTACTTACCTATTTTATGTGTTTGAAATATTTTAAAATTCGTTAAGTTTGATTGTTAAAAATTGATTATTGATTCTATGATATAATTGCCGAATGAGTTATAGTGTGAGACTTACATTGGGTAAGAAATTTTTTTGTTACCACACTTACTTGTTGCATTGATAATTTTCCTAAAACACCTAAACTTTACTCATTTGATCATTTTCTTGATCTGAGATTGAAAATCTCACGAAATTCTGGAAATCTAGAATGATGTATATTGCCTATGACCTTAGGGCTACTTTGTGTCTAATTGTGTATTTGTGTATTTTGGTTGATATGTACCCTAAAAATGACAACTGACAATTTTGATTGAGAATTTTCAATGAAAAATGAAATTTTTCTATTTGGCAATAGAACATTATAGGGGATTCAAAAGATTTCAAAAGCTGTGATATCAATTTTTTGCTGATTTGTCAAAAGAACAAAAGAAAAATCTGATGAGCTTGCGTACACTTTAATTATTTTACACTTGTTTGACAATAATTCGAGATAAGGTTAGTAAATTTGAAACCACAAAAGAACTTTGAAAAAGGTTGGAGGAATTGTTTAAGTCTACTCATAACAAACTTTACTTACTCGATAAGTTTTTTGGTTTTAAAATAGACCATTTAAAGGATCTTGATAACAATCTAGATATATTTAACAAACTTGTGCAAGTTAATGTTAATTGTGATGAAATGATTTTTGAAATATATAAGACCATAATATTGCTTAATTTCATGTTTGACACTTATAAAGAGATAAAAAATGTAATCAAGTATGGTAGAGACACTTTAACACATAAGATTGTCATAGATTCTCTTAGCAGTAACATGGAAATTAAAGTTGAAAATTTGATAAGAAATAGTGGTAAAATTTACATGATGAGGGGTAGAACATAATTTAGGCAAAACATTAATGAATTATATCAAAGCAGTGCCAGTGATGATTCAAGTAGTGATGGGTATCAAAAGAAGGTAAAGGTTGGTCTATGATTGAAGCACTTTCTCGTAGAATAAAACTTGCAAATTCTATGATTAGAAGTTGGCTTGGAATGATGGTTTGATATTGTACTCTGAGGACATGAAAATCGACTTCCTAATTAAAACTATCATTATTTTGTATTCTATATTTATTTGTTTGTTTAAGGCAAATCAAGAATTTTCTTCGATTTATTGAAATGATGTATTTTATGTTTATTTTGTATGGATTAATGAAGTTATTATCGATTTCATGCAATCCCGAAAAATATATTTAATTTTATTGGTTAATTTAAAAGGTCAACCTGGTTAATCTATCCTTAATTATATGTACATTCTATTTATTTTAAGTTTGTATATTTTAAAGAGTTAAGCTACAGCAATAGGGATTGGAAACAGGGTTTGGATTCAAGTGACACGTGTCACCTGGTGGTTGGACACTTGGAAAAATAAAAATAAAAACAATCAATCAACATTCATATGTTTCCGAAGCCTGTCTGCAACTCCTGTCAGAGAAGCATTATTCTATTTTAAATTCATATGTTGGCGTTAGGCTATGAGTTTCATCATGGCTTTTTAATGATGATGAGACCTTTTTATAAAAAAAATAATAGATAGATATTATTCAATAAAATAGTTTAATGGGGAAATTAAAAAATTTCGTGTAATTTTTAAGCACAACCAAATATATTATCTGTCACAGCATTGTACAGCAGAGACATGTTAACATGTGGTATATTGTTCAAAGGAATACAATGAATTTAATACCATTTATTTATCTATAAATACTTTCCTTCCTAAATTTCTTAAATTGAACATGATTAAAGAAGAGAAACACGTGACAATACGTCAATACCTGATTATGTTGCACAACATTTTCAACTATAAGATACCAAATATTTTTTAGGAATACAATGACTATGAATGCCATATTATTCAAGTATTATCAAGATTGTTAGAATAATTACTTTGAATCGGATCATTAAAAGGATCATGTGGATCCAATAATTAGACTAATAAGATTTATTAACTAATAATTATTCAAAATTTAAAAGATAGGTAACCGTCAAATATTCTCGGGCTTGGTTTTGGGATTGCCCACTTGTTTGATTCCCTTTAAAATTTTAATACATTTTTTTTTCAACCACACATTATTCAATAAAATAATATTACACGTAAATAAAAAAAAAAAATCCTTCTTTTTTAACTACATATTTTCCAAAAATTATTATTTCAGAATATATTTTACCCAAAATTCTCATTATAATGGTTGTCAAACTGGGGCTGATTGGCCGATTTTTGCTTCTCAAACACACACAATTTTTGAGGTGCGGTAAATTTTAAAAATTAATTATGAAAGACCCCGTATCGTCTGACATTAGGTTTTAAAAAGGAAAATGATTCTTGTACAATCTATGTAGGATTGTACAAGTTATAACCCCTCACAACAAGGGGCTCACACCAATAAAAAAAAAAGCGCAGCCACCCATTGTGAGGGGACTGTGCATTTTGCTTTACACTCTTGTGTACAACAAGCATGATCCTTTTAAAAAGCATGACAATGATAACATATCAAATTCTGCTTTTAACTTTTCAAATTATTCATTATTAAAATATCAATTTTAATTGCAATAAAATTAACTTATTTTCTATACGTTAGTCTACATTATGTACAAAAACAAAGTCTCGTCCATCATTCACCAAAGAACATTATCTTATTCTTGTTATTTTTCTTGGCCATTGACATCTCAAATTTAGTTTCTAATTCTATAAATTCTAAGACTTGACAAATGTTAATTTTCTTCCTTAAAAACAACTATATGAATTTATTGTTTTACATAAATATTAGTAATATTAATTATTTTTATTAATGTAAAAATAAATTTTACAAAAATAAAAAATACAGAGAGATTATTGATGTCTAGTTTAGTAATTGTATATAAGTACAACAATAAAACACTTTTTTTTTCTTAAAGAAAACACTTAAATGTAGATTTTGAAATCCACCGCTGATCGTTTGATTTCCAACAAGTGAATGGGATCGTGAACAAGTAATAAAATAGTGAATAAAATGTCAAACCCAAGAGAACTACGTGTTTGAACAAGTTCAAATTAATTACAACTTTAATCGAATAATAAATAAGTTGTGATTTTTCTTTGTAATCCCTAAATTATTAATTAAACCAATGAAAGCAAGTAAATGTATTTTTTCAAATATGTGAGATACACTGCTAAGATGTCGAATTCCGCGTATTATTCCATTTTTAGTGTAATAATTAAAATGACAATTTGAAATCATGCATATTAGTCAATGTTTCTAATTTTATTGAAAGTCTCTCTCGATAATGATCAAATCTATTCCCCTCATGTGACACTTTTATCTTTCGATGAAAGATACAAACATGATAAATGCATTAACAAGTGCTAGAACATCTATTTAAACAATATAAAGTATATACATACATCTCTATCATTTATCGAACCTTAAAATATTTAATATAATGTGCTTAAATCCTATTGTCTAACTCAATAACAGTAAAATTCACTAACAATTCAATTGGTAATCAAGCAAATGAAAAGCATGATAAAAATTATAATAAACAACCACAAATCAAACTAAATTAAAGTCAAAATAATTAATTAACAACTAAAAATATCATAACAATGGTTCATCTCATCCTAGCAATGAATAAAACTAGCGTAACATATCAAAATTACAATAAATCATATTTAAGTATTCCATAAACTAAGATAATCTAAATATAATTTTTTTCACACAATGAATCCCCATTCACATCCGTATCTTCCTACAACAGTAAAATCACTCCCAAACTATGTTAAATTTGGTCTAAGGATCGTTAATTTAGGATAGTTTTGGGTATAACATCTATGTTCAATCTAACATCATATCCAACATATGAATCAACTCATTTCATCACGGTGTCAAACAGGATTCTATTGTGCATATATTATCGAGTTTTGCAGGCTTAAGTATCATCAATTTAAGTATTCAACATATCCTCAATTTATAAATCAACACCAAATTACAAATTGAATCATCATTGCGAGCCAGACTATCGAATTCACACAAGTACACAACCTAATAAAAGAAAATATTTTTGAAATTCTTCAAACTTATTGATTTTTTTTTTTTTTTTGTATTTTTGTATTATATATTAAAGAAATAACGAAAAACAAACACACAAACACTAAAAAAACACATGAAAAGTAAAGACTCAATGTTTTCCCACCCCCATACTTAAAATCATCATTGTCCTCTATGTCCTAAAGTAAAAGTAAGACTATAAGGGGATGGGGAAGAAAAGAAAGAAGGTACTCCTCGAATTTTTCTTTTGAATATGTGAGGTACTATGGGCGACGGTTGAACAATCTCATTCATCATGCTTTTTCCCCTGGTTTATGTTGTTTTGAGTGTTCCATGACATCATGTTCCTGCACATAGCTGTCAAATTAAATGTTAAATATCAAATAACCTAGAACATGTGTTACTTAGCACAAACAATCGAAATAACCAACAATAAATTCAAGAGTCCAAGGGAAAACATAATAGGATGATGATACTTTATAAATTTAAAAGTGCCTAAGTCTAATGCAAATTATTAATCAAAATAAATCTATATGCAATGTGGAACAGAAAGTAAAATAAATAAAAGGGTTAGAAAATTGGTTGTCTCCCAATAAGCGTTTGGTTTATAGTCTTTAGCTACACTGTATGGAGGAATTGATCATGGTGGTTTAAATAGGTGCCTTGAGCCCTTGCATTCCTTGCAATTTCCATACTTGCATCGTCTTTTTTCCCTCTAGACTTTGAACTCTCCGTTCAAATATCTCCTTCGAACCTTATTGCATCCTTTCAGCAATATATTTGCACTCTTCTTTAGCATTTTTGCTAATCTCTTCATGTTGTGGATTATTGATAGTAGTGTAGATCTTGAACTTCTCTTATTTATCATCCACTCTCAATGGTAGTTCGCCATTTTTAAAGTCCATGATAGCTCGATTTTTTGATATGAAGGATCTGAGTAATGCTACATCCCATGTCTCCTCTATATCTAGGTCAACGAAATCAACCGAGATTATGAATTTGTCCACTTTAATGAACACGTTCTCAACCACTCCTCACGGGTATTTGATTGATCTGTCCCACAATTGAAGGGAGATGGATGTGTTCTTTAGCTATTCAAAACTTAAGTTCTTGTAGGCAGAAAATGACATGAGGTTTATACTTGCTCCTGAATCATATAATAATTAAATTTCGAATCACTTATTATTGAGTAAGGTATTTTGAGACTCCATAGATATTTTAGTTTAAGAGGTAATTTATTTTGCAAGATGGCACTACACTCCTCATTTAACTTGATGGTTTCAAAATCTGTAAGCTTTCTCTTTTTGGATAAGTTCTCCTTAAAAAATATTGCATAGTTTGGTATTTGAGATATAGCTTCAATCGATGGGATGTTGATATGAAGCTTTATGAAGATATCCAAGAACTTTGCAAACTAGTCTTCCAGCTTCATCTCTTGCAATCTCTGTGGAAACGAGATAAAAGACATATAAGGTTTGATAGGAGCAGTTGCCTTATCCTGTAGATTTTCTGACTCTTGATATGGACGTTTTTCATTTGATTGTTAGATTTATCCACTTGCTTCATCTGTGGAAGATACATTTTCATTTACTGCCACCCATCTCTCGACTATAATTTCTGGAAGTTGAACCTTGCTGCGTATAGTGATTACCCCAATCTTCTCACCTTCTACAACTTTACTGCCATTACCTACTATTTAGGATTTCTCTCAGTATTGCTTAGCAGTGCTCATTGATGTCTTTTTTAAAGTTGATGAGATCCTGGGTAGGGGAATCGCATGGAACTCACGGAATGATTTCGAAAACGTCGGGAAAGCCCAAATTCAGGTCGTAGACGATAGAATCTTGACCTGAGCCTCACAAACCAAGAACCTAATATTAAACCTTGAACCCGTTGATGTGCGAAAACACGAACCCCGATTTGCGAAAGCTATAAATGTTATCTAATCCTTTGATAAGTACTAAGGGTTGAACGCCACAAATATAACAATATATTTGATAAGTTCGAAAAGTTCATTCAAGAACCAACATAGAGAAAATCTTAATTCATCATAATAAAAGTCTTGTTGTTACAATAAAATATAAATTTTATTTATACTAAACCCTAGGAATATAATAAAAACGGAATTTAAGAGTCCTAACATATAAAAAGTTTCAAAAAATAAGAATTCTAGCCAAAATAAAATACTTCATGAAAAATGAAAGTTTCTTCCGATTATGGCCTATGCCAGATCATATCATCCCTTCTCCATTCGAAATGATTCGACCTTAAATCTACACCCGAGTTGTAACCCTTATTTCCAATCATGGCAAGAATGTGAAATGGTCCATCCCCTCTAGGATGCAACTTGGACCTCTTTTGAATTCTTTTCCGCTTCTTTCGTATGAACATCCAATAACCATCACATAAATCAAAGTGTGCTAGTCCCAACGGCTTCCTTATGCAAGTGTGAGATGCTCCAAAGACTAAGTAACCGTGCTTCTTCCATGTCTTACCCTACTTAGGTGATTGTAGCAATGTCATTGCAAATGGACTCATCTCTCCATTCACTTCACCTTGGTAATCCAACCCACTTCATATAAATTCCTCCCATGGCGGTTTCTTTACCTCTTTAGGGATAACAAAGTCAATCTCCGGTAGCAGAGAGATTTCCAAGCTAATGTAGGGTTGGTTAGCTTCTTCCACAAGTTGTTGTTCAATATCTTGTTTTCATGAAACAAGTCTTTAAAATCCTGCAAAAAAAGAAGTAGCAAAACTAGGGAGGGAATTGTTAGTTCTCACTAAAGCTCTCTCAACTTCACTCTCATTTTCATGCAAGCTCTCTTCTGACTTTTCTTTTCTCTCTAGAGGCTCTTTTTCTTTTCTCTCTTGTGGCTCCACTTCCTTTTTTGCCATCTCTCCACTCTCATTTTCTTTTTCACTCTTTTGTGGCTCCACTCTTTTTTCATCACACTTAGTCACCTCACTATTTTCTCTCTTCTTCGCTTGTTGTGGAAGATCTATCTCACTCTTTTCTTTCATTCTTCTCTCTCTCTCTCTCTCTCTCTCACTTTTTACTTTAAGTTGATCTTCATACACTTGTTGTGGTGTCAATGATGCAAGAATAATAGGTTTTCCATCCTTAGTAAAGCTGTACCTATTTTTGAATTCATCATGTTTTGCCTTCCTATTATGTTGCCATTGCCTAGCAAACAGTATATGCCCGACATACGTAGGAACTACATCACACAACACCTCATCATGGTATCTCCCAATTGAGAAACTTATCAACACCTGTTCATATACCCTAACCTCTTCACATTCACCTAACCACCGTAGTTTATAGGGTTTGGAATGATTTACTGTAACCAACCCAAGTCTCTCGACGAGTATAGCACTAACGATATTAGTACAACTACTTCAATCAATAATCAAACTACATACACTGTTGTTGACATGACATCTAGTTTGAAAGATCGTCTCCCGTAGCTACTCAACACATCCACGATGATGGGTGTATGGAGATCACTTATCACCACATAAGTTTCCTCCACTACGGGTTTCTAGACTCCATTACATTCTCTACGATGTTCTCTAGTCTCCCTTTTACACCTATTCCTCATATCAACACCATCTCCAACAAGATGTCTGCTTCTTCGTTCAAGCCTATCCATTTTAGCGCTTATATCCTCTAACAATTGGTCAAATCCTCATATCACGTCATTCAACATCCTATATTGTAGAATATTTTCTGTCTCACTTTTATCCTCCTCTGTATCACTCAATTTCTTGTGGAATTTAAAATCAGAGTGTGTAATTAAGATGACTCAAGAAAGAAGAAAATGATTGGATGAAATTTAGAATAAAATTGTTTTAATTTAAGAAAGTGGTTCTCAAATTTTGAATTGGACTGAATAGAAAGATATATATATATATATATATATATATATATATATATATATATATATATATATATTTTTTTTTTTTTGGATTTAGACAAGATAGTATGATATTGGCAATTTCCAGAATTAACCAAAATAAAAATAAAAATCGGGTGAACAGTACCCGAACGTGAACAGTAAAAAATTAATTTTTATGAAAAAATTGTTTTTACTCGAAAATTGACTACAATAACAACAAAACAGACGGAAGTTGATTTAGATGTTAGATCAATCCAAAAACAACTTTTGAATTTTTTTTTGAAATTTTCGGATCGAAGACTCAAAAATATTACTGATTTGAAGAACGCAAAAAACAATTAACAAAAGGCGCAAAACAAAATAAAAAGATAAAACCTGAATCTGGTGCCCAAGTTCTGATACGACTTGATGAGATCTTGGGTAGGTGAATCGCATGTAACTCGCGGAATGATTTCGAAAACGCAGAGAAAGCCCAAACTCAGGTTATAGACGATAGGATCTCGATCCAAGTCTCACAAACCAAAAACTTAAGGTATATTAAACCTTAAACCCGTTGATGTGCGAACACGAACCTCGATTTGCGAACATCACAAAGGTTGTCTAATCCTTTGATAAGTTCTAAGGGTTGAACACCACAAATATAATAATATATTTGATAAGTTCATTCAAGAACCAATAGAGAGAAAATCTCAATTCATCATAATAAAAGTCTTGTAATACAATGAAGAATATAAATCCTATTTATACTAAACCCTAGGAATTAACTTAAAATGGAATAAAAGTCCTAAAATATAGAAAGTTTCCAAGAATAAGAATTATAGTCAAAATAAACTTCCTCACGTACAAAAAGAAATATTCTCCCAGAATTAGTGCTATTTTAGATCATATCAAAAGTGCTTTTGCTATTTGCCCCATCTAATTCTCTAAATTCTTGATGGCAGCTCCTTGAACTTGTAAGCTCTTATCTGTTATTTGCATGTCTTGAGTAGATATTTCTGCCAACTTAGTCACAAGATCTTCTAATGAAGAATTTTCTTAGTTTGTTGAAAACCTGACGGCGCAGTTTGTTGTGGCACAATCTGAGTCCCCTGATTGTTGCTCTATGAGAAGTTAGGATGATTTCTCCAACTAGGATTATATGTGTTGGAATAGAGATTACTTTGGTGCCTTTGGAAGTTTTGTGTGTAGTTAACATCTTCCACTGATTGGATAAACAGACTACCCCTGATTGCATTTACGCTTTCATGGTTCCCGCCACAATGCTTGCATTTCGGTCTGGTTGCTTAAATTGCATTCATCTGTTCTATTTTCTGAGCTAAAGTTGCCAGTTGTGTTGAGATTTTTGTCAATTGATCCACCTCATGTATCCTACCTACTTTTTGTACATTTATTCTTTCTGTTGGCCATAGTGTACTAATGAATACCAAATCCTCTATGATTTGATAAACTGGATCCCATGTCTTCTTTGTAATAGATCCATCCCATGCAGAGTTAACATTAGCCCTGGTTGTTGGATTTAGCGCAATGTAGAAATACTGCACTTTGAGCCTTTTTTGCAACCCATGTTGTGGACACTGACGGAGCAAAACCTTATACCTTTCCCAAGCCTCATAGTAGTATTTCGAGTCAAGCTTAGAGAATTTAGTGATTTCATCCCTCAACCTGGCAATCCTTTCAGGTGAAAAATATTTGTTCAGGAATTTCTGGCTCAAACTGCTCCAACTGGTGATGTTGTGAGGAGAAAAGTATCAACCATTCTCTAGTTGAGTCTCTCGAAGTGTAAGGAAAAAGCCTCAGCCGAATTGCTTCACTTAAAATCCCTGGGTCTTCTATTGTTGCACACATGTTTAGAAATCTTGAGATATGAGCATTGGGATTTTCGATATCTCTCCCGAAGAATTGTAGTACATTCTAGAACATATTGATCATATACATTCTTAAGTGAAAATTTGCCTGACCAAATGTCGGATATACGATACTGGATTGGTTTTCCACGATTGGTGGAACCATATACTCTCCTATCAACGAAGCATTTTCATACCCTCCAACCACAATTAAATGTGGTGCTTCTTCATTCGCCACGATGGCAATTTGATCTTGATTTTGTTATGCCATGAGCTTTACTTTCTATTTTTGGTATGCTTCTAATTGTTCTCTTTTCCTCAACCTGAACGTTCGTTCGATTTTTGGGTCAAATTGAGCAAGATCTCCAGTTCTAGAGCCTTGCATACAAAGTCCTGAAAAGGAAAATAGAAAACACTATAATATTTTTCTAATAATTGAAATTAACTAAATAAGCAATAAAAAAAGTCAAATTAAAGCTAAAATTAATTAAAACTAATTAAACACAATAGTCCCTGACAACACCGTTAAAAAACTTGATCGTTTGATTTTTCGCAAGTGAACATATTGTGAACAAGTAATAAAGTGGTGAATATATTGTCGAACTCACGGGAACTATGTGTTTGAACAAGTTAAAATTAACAGCAACTTTAATCAAATAGCAAAAAAGTTGTGATTTTTTCTATCTAATCTCTAAATTATTAATTGAACCAGGCAAAGCAAGTAAATGTGTGTTTTTCAAATATGTGAGATTCATTGATAAGATGTCGAATCCCCATTGTTGTTCCATTTTTAGGGTAACAATTAAAGTGTCAATTCAAATTCATTCGTGCTGTTCAATGTTCCTAATTTAATTGAAAGTCTCTCTCGATAGCAATCAAATCTATTCCCCTTATGTGACCTTTCTATCACTTGACGAAAGATGCAAACATGATAAATGAATTAACAAGTGCTAGAACACCTATTGAAATCATATAAAGTATAGATGTATATCTCTATCCTTTATTGAACCTTACAATATTTATTACATTGTTCTTAAACCCTATTGTCTCTCTGAACAACAATAAAATACACAAACAATTCAATTGGTAATCAATCAATTGCAAAGAACGATAAAACTTATAATAGATATCTACAAATGAAACAAAATTAAAGTCAAAATAATTAATTAAAAAATAAAAATATCATAATAATGATTCATCTCATCCTAACAATGTACGAAACTAGCTTAACATATCAAAATTATAAGAAATCATATTAAGTGAAAAATATAACCCGAATTTTTTTGTAAATTGAGAAGATGAAGATGAATGTTGAAATCTTGAATTTCTTCAATGGTTTCTTGATGAATCTCTACTCGCGCCTTCTCTTCTTTGCCCAAAATCAATAATGAATCTTCATTTGATTGAATTCTTGCAAGTTTCAATCATCTCACATAAATTATGAATTTTGTCTCATTTGATGATAATAATTGATGAATAATGGAATATAATATGTATATGGGAGGTGTAGGAGAGGCCGGCTGTCCATGTTTTGTATTTATAGAAGTGAAATTAGGTAAAAAAAATAGTGCAAGAAAGTGGTTTCCATGTAGAATTTGAAATGAAAAAGGAAACTAGATGCGATCCCAAATTTTGGCCTGAGTGGTCACCAGTAGAAAACGGGGCAGTCGCCAAGGCAATATCTTCAACTTTTGTTTTTTAAGCCACAAGTCGGGCAATCACCCGGATTTATAATTGGGCAGTCGCCCATTTATTAAATCTTTTAAACTTTGCGTTTTGGTATGCAAATTCAATTTTTAATTCTTTTAAGTCATTTCTCTCTTGCAATTTTGGTCGTTTAACTTCTAATTGCGTCGAATTGATCCCATAACATCTTCAATCTTCATTTTATGGTCTAAATCAACTACTGGAATGTTGCAATTTAGTCCCAATACTTTGGATTTCACATTTTCACCAATTTTCCGCTTCTTTCTTTCAATTCATCTTGAAACCATTGAGTTTTACCCGTATAACATAAAATACAACAATTTAGAATATATTTTGTCAAATGAATTGTCAATTATTGCTATTTTAGATTCCCAATAAGTGTATAAAATATACTTATCAGTTGCCATTCTAAAATAAAAGTTTACAAAACTAAAATCTAAGCCTCAATAACAAATTAACAATTATAAATAACTAAAATCAAACGATAAAACTACGACTAAAATTAAATTATAAGGGCTTGTTTGTTTCAAATTAAAATCTAATTTTAATCTAAATCAAAGTCAAACAATCAATATTAACAACATCTTTCTTGGATCCCACAACTTTTTAACCACACATTTCAAAAACTTCTATCACAATCTACTAAAAATCTGATTTTAATCCCCACAAAACACCATCTAAATGTCCACAATTATTGACATGATCAATTCATTAAATGTCAAATCAAAACTCGAAATCAAAGTACATTTTCAGTTAAGTTTATTATTAGGATCAAAATTTTAACTACTATATTTTTCATATAAGAAGCTTATAAACACTGTTTGTCGGAAACCCGCAAGCGTACATGATCATTGACAAGTAAGAATGAGTGAGTTAAGAGTTTATCGTCCCACGAGGAATAAGGTTAATATCTAGTTCAATATTTATTATCAAATTCGATATTATCGTAACATAAAAGAGAGTTTGATGTTCTTCTATATTAATCCTAATCTAAGAAAGTGATTAAAATGCATTTATCTAATGTATGAATGAGTGTATTGGAATCTTGAATCCCCCTATTGCCATTTATTTCAATTCTTAATTCGTAATCTAGATAATTTTATGCATTTTGACAATCGATAACGCTAAATTATTCAATGCTCTTTTCCAAGACACATGAACCTATAATTAACACGACCCGATCATATTCCTAATCCGAATTCATATGAAAATCATGCATTTAGTTTAGATTAACTAAGTGATTGCATGTGTGAAATAGATTATTCCTAATTCAAACTACACATGTCAGTTTTGCCACGTTCTAAACTCATTGTGAGTATTCCTACACTACAATAAGTAACTAACTATCTAATTGGTGATCAAGCAATTAAATAGTACAATGGGAATGCAAAACCAATAAAAAAACAATAAAGAAATATCTAAATTACTTGTTTCAAATTAAAATAAACAAAAAAAGGCTTCATCATTCATCCAATACAATAGAGTATACAAGAAAGATGGAAAAGTATCACCCGGAACAAGAAAAGATGAAAGAAAGCGGAAAAATCCACTTTCTTGAATGAAATCTTGAAAGGGGTTGAATAATCTTCAACAATCTTGTACAATTCACTTTGATCTTGATGCTTAGCCTCGTTCTTCACCTCCAAAATATGAAGATATTGAGTTTTTTAGGTCTAAAGGAGGTTCCCCATGTTCTGGACGTGTTTAGGTATATATAGGATGTCAAAAAATTATTTTCATGTAGAATTTCATCGGAATAAGGAAACTGGTCCGTCAAATAAAATTTGGCCCACGCTCCATATAGTTCATTGCACGCACTATTCAATGCTTTTTCTCTCGGTAAATGCAAATCAAGGACCCCTGCGCGCGGAAAAATGCTTGTGCGCCCGCGCTGTTCTACGCGATGTCGTCTCCGGACAGCTTTCGATAATTTGGTCATAACTTTTTCTTCCGAACTCCAATTGAGATGATTCAAAGTGCGTTGAAAATCTGACTCAAAGAGCTACAATTCTTCCAGCAGCACAAATTTTCCAATTCTAACTTTTGCTATCCGAAAATTGGGTCACAAATGGAGATTAAAAATTTGGAGCACAACGTTTTTGGCTGAAAATTGATTTGTGAAAATGCTTCAACTCTATTTCATTCATTTGCCCTCCAATTGCATTCAATTGACATCATATGATCTTCAATCATCGTTTTGTGGTCCGAATAAACCATTGGATGTTTGCAATTTTAGTCCTCAACTTTTGAATTTCGTCATTTTCACTATTTTTGCATTCTTTTCTCCAATTCTTCATCCAAACATGAGTTTTTCCTAATAAAAGCAATAAATAAAAAATTAGGTAATAATTCGTCCAAAGAATAACAAAATATCATCATTTAGGACTCCGAATAAGTATAGAAACTACACTTATCAAACATCATTCACAATGGATATCAACACAAATTACATTCTATCATAAATCTTATTAACAATCACAACATTATGATCCCAGAAAATGAACTCTACTTACTGTTTTCAACAAGCTAATTATAAATTCAACTCAAAAGAAGAAAAATGTAGAATACATGTGTATTAAAATAAAATGTAAATGAGCTATGTTAAAAATGATTAAATAAACAATAGAAATAAAAGATCTAAAATATATCACGAAGGTTGGAATCCACCAACAGTTCCTATAAGAGGTGGCATATAAGGAAGAAAAACATATTTTTGGAAACAATTCTAACTTTTTTTTCATTTTGTTTTGTTTTGTTTTTTTAAATTTTAGTTTTGATTTGCCTTTCAATACAAAATGGAACTCAATCCAAGTGTTCCAAACCTAAATTTATTAAAAATGATCTCTAAAAGTCCATAATGCTAAAAATGGAGGATCTCTAGGGTCCAAAATGGGAATGAAATCTTTAAAAGTTTAAAATCCCACAATGGGATATGATTGTTTATTATTTTTGGATAGAAAAATCATATAGTTAAATAATCATATCCGAATTGGAAGTTTAATAACTATGATAAATATTATGCATGTTAAATTCCTTCCTCGTTGGTTGAGATTGTCTATTTAAAAGATAGACGAAGTTGATTGTATGTCTTGAAGAAGTTTTGAAGAAGTCAAATACTTACGCAAGGAGCAGAAATCATGTGAAGACCACTTGAGCGGGTGGTTTTGCAGTAAGCAGATCGTTAGCTAACTAGTTCACGAATTTGGGCAGCTTTTTCTTTCCTAAACAATCTCAAACACTCCATTATTTGTTAGGCCTATTATATTAGGACTCCACATATTTTAGGCTCTTCGTTATATTATATATAGGAGAAATTACATCTCTTGGAATGATCCAACAATTTTTCGTAATCATCCTTTGTTATAGTGAATTTTCTCCTTTACCCGCGATTTTTTTATCTTGGTCTTTCACATAAATCTTGTATTCATATTCTTACTTTTCATATTGTCAATTCTCGTTTTTCGTAACAAACAGATATTAGAGCGAGTTTTGATTTTTTTTTTGTGATGACAACTATGAAATTCAATATTCCTCTTTTGAATCAAAACAATAGATTTTCATTATGACATGTGAAGATGCTAGTAGTGCTCGCTCAGTTGGACTTGGATGATGTCATGTTAGGGTTTAATAAGAAGCTCTCAACTTGGATGTAGTAGGAAAAACAATGTAAGGATTGAATGGCCTTATTTCAAATTCATCTTCATCTATCAAATCAAATTCTTAGAAAAATTATGCATAACGAAAAGTCTAATTATTAAGTTGTATCAGAAGCAACGAATGTATTCTCATCGCATGACAAAATGCACATCTATAGAAGATCACTTAACTATCAAGGAAGTTATCGTTGACCTAGAGACCCCGGAGATCATCGTATGATGAAGAAGATTTATGGTTGATTTTGTTGTGATCACTGCCTTCTCCAATGTCTTTTAGAGACACTATTTGTACAGTCATGATACTCTCACCATAGATTAAGTATATGATATTCTATTTTTGAAGGAGAAGATGAAGTAGCTTGTGTTTGGATTTGACGTTCAAGTAGAGGACCTTTCTGTTCATGGTGGTTATGTGAGGGACAGATCAAAGCCTAATTACAATGATAAATTTTGTAATTATTACAAGAAAATGGGCTACATCAAATTTGACTGTTACAAGTTGCAAAATAAGAATAAAAGAACTGTTGGAAACCAAAAGGAAGACATCAAGATAATTCAGGTGATGCCAGTATTATAGAAGATTGCTACAGTGATGGAGAATTTCTAATTATTTCCGACGTGACTCTAAACCTTGCTAGGATTGAATTCTTCATATAGCTTGCACGTTTCATATGTGTCCTAATTGATATTAGTTTTCAACATATAAAACAATTTTTAAAGGTGCTATGATAATGGAAAAAGAATGCATCTTGTAAGATAGCTAATATTGGAACGATCAACATTAAGATCTTTGATGCGAATGTCACGATACTTGGTGATGTGAGACATTAATATCTTCAAACTTAATACTTTGCTAGTCCTCCAGCAAACATACAAGAAAAGGAAAAGAAACTAACTAGAACACACAAACGAAACTAACAAAAGAACTCACCTAAAATAAGTTTAGTTAGATTCGTGACTCAGGATTGAAAACATTATATTGAATTTATGAACAACTTCAAAGTTATAATGCAAAATCAAATTTTCACTTATTCAATGCAAAAAGGGGTGTGTGTGGAGAGTTAAGTGCAACACTGTCCATTCATAAGTTGATTAACTCCCGACCTTAAAAGTCAAATATATCTTTTCTTCACTCCTGGGATTCGCACACCCCCAAATTTATTTTCTTTTACTCTCTTCCCAAGGGTGTAATATAAGGTTGATTTACAAATCACTATTCCTTACCCTTTCCAGTTTGGTTAGATTTTATTGATTGAAATTCAACATATCAACAAATGAAAATTCTCTTTATTTTTCACTGCTTCAACCTCCAAAAATCAACCGAGTTACTAACCCCTTATTAAAGGTCTAAACCTCTAAAACAAGTGTTTGCGGCTTAATCGAGGAATGTGTTGCTTCTTCTGTTTTATGCATTTACTTTTTCAGATATATATACTCTTAACTAATCTTATGTGTGGATGTCTCTACATTAAGCTTTCTAAACGACCCCTGTAACGAGCTTTAGGCCATTGACTTCCAAGTCAAATAACTTTAGGACATTAGGTTTTAAACCCTTGTAGGCTAAATTATTCAAGTCATAAAGGTTATGAAGAAACCTTTCACCATGAGATTATTATAGTTGTCCTTATTGGGATCTTTTAGGATACCTTCACAATAAGACGATTTTTTTTTTTTTTTTTTCATTTATACAGTGATTAGTGTAATGCCCCTTATAAATACTCTTTCTCGCAAATTGACATCTAATTTAAGGTTTTCACCTAATTTTCATCATATTGGTCTCAGATGGTTCATAATAAATTTAGCATATATGGAATCCACATTTATCTTCAAGTTTCCCTACAAGAGCTTAACCACCCAAACATCCTAAATTTGGTTAAGGATATAATAATGTTTAGTGGTTGTTTGGATTTAGCATCTAAATTTTCTATTTCAACCTATAAACATGGATCAACCTATTCAAGTACAATGCTATGATCAATTTGTGTGCATAGGTATCTCATGTTCCATATGAATAAGCAAAAAATTAACTAAGACACAAAACTTATCCACAATTCATAAACCAACACATGTTATCAATTATATACATTGATGCCGACAATGCTATCTAACTCATACAAATATGCAAAAACAACTATTTTTTAAACAACACACAGATCACTCGATTTTAAAAAACTAAGGCAATTAGACAAATTTATATTCCACTCTCAAATATAAACTAAACATTGTCCCCAATGTGAAATTAAAGGAAAGGAAGGAGAACTTCATTGAATTGTCTGTATTGCTAATGAATTTATGGCACTATGATGCCAGATTTGATGGATTCTTCTTCTATCCTTTTCCCCAAACTTGAGATTTCCTGTTAAAAAAAATGAAACCATTACTATCTAAAAAATAAAATAAAAAACTAAAATCTAAAGATAAGAAATAGAGAGATAGAAAGCTTGTGTTGTCTCGCAAAAAGTGCTTCTTTAATGTCATTAGCTTGACACTGACAATCTGCATCACGGAACTTTGAAGAAATCTTTTGATGCCTAGCTCATTTTGTTTTTGTTTTTTTTTTTGACTTTATTGCACTCTTCGTTTACTCTCCAAAATTTAACATTGTCTTATCCTAGGTAATATGACTTTCCTATTCCATACTTTTCAAAATCTACTAGAGTTAATTCCCCATGCAGTCATTAAACTTTGCCAAAAGTCCCCAGCAGGTCATCGAATTTAAAAACTTTCCTAAATAGTCACTAAACTTTGCCAAAGGTCCCCAAAAGGTCACTGAACTTCAAAACTTCCCTAGATAGTCACTGAACTTTACAAATTTTGACCTAGGAGGTCACTTGATATGATCTAGGATGCGCCGCGAACTATCAAGAACCTGAGGCATGTTGGAGGGGAGAGTAGAGCCAAGTCGAGACTTCAAAGAGTTGATAAAGTCATACATTTACATGTTCAAGCAACGGAGTCCATAATATTGAAGACAACATACCAAGGAACAAGTTTGATGTTGGGATCGAGGGCCAAAAAGGTTTGGTGTCGAATCAAGAGACTAAAATGGAGGCCAGCCGGAAGAACCATGCGGCCGCATGGTTCTATGACCATGCGACCGCATGGATAACATCAGAGAAGTCAGATGCAGCTATGCGGCCGCATCTAACACTACTATGCAGCCACATAGTAGTAATTCTGGACGAAATTTTATATTTTCCGCGAAGTTTCCTTATTTTATTAAATTACTACCTTTTTAGTATCTTTTAGCATATTTTGACTCTAATTTCGAGACTTTTAGGGTTTTTACCATGTTTCCATATAAATAGGATTTCTTTTCATTGTAAAAGCCAGACTTCGATTATTTGAGAGATTTTAATAAAAATTGTGAGATTTATTCTTCCAGTTCTTGGTGGTTTAAATTCTTAACTTGAACTTATCAAAAGGAGATCGCGGTCCTTTTGTAGCGTCCCCACTGCACGGTTCTTATTCCGGGTAATTAATGGGTCAAATTTCTTACGTGTAATCTCGGTTCTTGGTACGGGTCGGGTTGAAGCTTTGTGCGGCGTGATTTTTAGCTTTCTTGGGTTTGTTTCATCTTGTTCGTGGGTTCCCAAGCATATTTTTGGTCTGGTTTACATCAGTTGGTATCAGAGTACAGTTCTAGAATTCAAGTCATCTATCCTTTTTTTTTTATGCCTTTGAGTTTTTTCTGTTTTTTTCTTTAGTGTTCTTCATGTTCATGTGTCCAGTAATTATTTTTGAGTTCAATCCAAAAAAATTCCAAAAAAAAGTCAAAAGTTATTTTTCATGCTATTTAAGAGTCCAAATTAATTTTCGTTTGTTCCGCTGGATTTGTAGTCGAATTCCCGAGTAAAAAAATTTTATTATTATAAATTCTGAGAATTTTCAGCAGTTTTCAGTTTTCGAGTTAAAAAATAATAATTTAAGGATGGATTATGATTAGGGATTTATTTTTCAAACTCGGTGCTTTGTAGGTGATACGGTGTGCAGTTTGGCCATTGATAGGGAGCATATATTTAATTTGGTCAGTATCACTATGGTGAAAAAATTGGGATTACCTTTACAACAACACCCTGGGACTTATAGGTTGACTTGGTTGAAGGAGTGTGGGAAGGTAAATGTGATCAAACAGGTTTTTGTGAATGTCACCATTGGGGGATATAGTGATAAGGTGTGGTGTGATGTAGTTCCATTAAAATCCTTTCATATTTTGTTTGGGAAACCTTGGAGACATGTGATGAAAGCTATGTATGATATGAGGAGGAACATGTATAAGTTTCTTCAGGATGGAAAATACATCACTCTGGTGGGTTTGACACTAGCACAGTCTCATGCAGACCAATGTAAGGTGAGGGGTGGAGTGGAAAGAAAAAGCAAGAGAGTGATGACCACATTGAAAGAGAGCAACGAGGTTGAATTGCAAGAGGGACCTAGAGATAGGAAAGTTGAGATGAAGAATGTTGAATTGAAAAATGCAGTTGACATTGAGGAGAAAGTAGATGAGGTTGTTCAGTATGAGGGTGAGAAACTAGAAGAGTGTATTGACCAAATGGTTCAAAATATTGTGGGGAGTGAAGAGCAAAGTTTCATTGTTAAGCATAATTTGGTGGAGACGATACATCATGAGTACGAGGACCCATATTTTGTTTTTGGAATTAACAGTTTCAACTGTGTGTTGCTTAAGTCTTTCCTTCAAGCTAAACATTGTACGTGGGAGTTCATGCAACAACATTAAGTTTGTGCTGCAATACAACCATATCTGCGACATGGGTGAGTACCGTGTA
This sequence comes from Osmanthus fragrans, assembly GCA_019395295.1. Classification (NCBI taxonomy): domain Eukaryota; kingdom Viridiplantae; phylum Streptophyta; class Magnoliopsida; order Lamiales; family Oleaceae; genus Osmanthus; species Osmanthus fragrans. Next base: position 9,072,415 of record CM033355.1, on the reverse strand, counting down.
TTGATCTTATGCCATGGATTGAAATTTTTTCCATTTGATCCAGGTGGTGCAGTGATGAGCTGGATAGCAGGTTGGTTATCCCCTACACTATCACAAGGCATGGATTCGAGGAAGAATCCTTTCGAAGAGAGAGGGGATGATATGATCCAGGATGTGCCGCGAACTATCAAGAATCTGAGGCATGTTGGAGGGGAAAGTAGAGCCAAGTCGAGACTTCAAAGAGTTGATAAAAGTCATACATTTACATGTTCAAGCAACGAAGTCCATAATATTGAAGACAACATGTCAAGGAACAAGTTTGATGTTGGGGTTGAGGCCCAAAAAGGGTTGGAAGGTTGTCGAATCAAGAGACCAAAATGGAGGCCAGCCGGGAGCCAGCCGGAAGAACCATGTGGCCGCATGGTTCTACGACCATGCGACCGCATGGATAACATCAGAGAAGTCAGATGCAGCCACAAGTCTACTATGCGGCCGCATCTAACACTACTATGCAGCTGCATAGTAGTAATTCTGGACGAAATTTTCTATTTTCCGCTATGTTTCCTTATTTTATTAAATTACTACCTTTTTAGTATCTTTTAGCATATTTGGACTCTAATTTCGAGAATTTTAGGGTTTTTACCATGTTTTCATATTAATAGGATTTCTTTTCATTGTAAAAGCCAAACTTTGATTATTTGAGAGATTTTAATAAAAATTGTGAGATTTATTCTTCCAGTTCTTGGTGATTTAAATTCTTAACTTAAACTTATCAAAAGGAGATCGCAGTCCTTTTGTGGCGCTCCCACTGCATGGTTCTTGTTCCGGGTAATCAATGAGTCGGATTTCTTATGTGTAATCTCGGTTCTTGGTACGGGTCGAACAACATGTCGGGTTGAAGTTTTGCGCGGCGTGATTTCTAGCTTTCTTCGGTTTGTTTAATCTTGTTCGTGGGTTCCCAAGCATGTTCTTGGTCAGATTCACATTATCACTGGTATTGACAAAGTTCAGTGATGTATGAGATAAAAATTTGCAAAGTTGAGTGACTATCTAGGGAAATTTTGAAGTTCAGTGACCTCTTGAGGACTTTTTACAAAGTTCAGTGACCAGTTGGAGACTTTTGGCAAAGTTCAGTGACTATATGGGAAATTAACTCAAATCTACTATGTAGACTTCTTCTCTCTTATCGGGCTTAATCACAAATTCAATTGTTGGGCAATTGATGAAGTCAAAATAATGTGTTTAATTTCATCTTCATTAATTGCTACTTCATTTGGTTCCGTTGTGAATTTGTCATCATATTTATGCTCTTCTTCAATAGTTGATATTTTTTCGAGTTGAATAGTCAGTTCACAGTCTAAATCTACAGGCAATGATATTTTTTTTTCAACTTTTTCTAGCGGATTATATCCTCACCTTTTAAATTCAAACCAGTATCTCCAATCTTCCCCACACATGCTTCTATCATCCAAACTACCTTCTCGTTCAACAGAGGAGGACCATCTCCCGTATGTATGATGTCCTCATCGAATTAGTATAGATACATAATCTCCCTCATGCACATAGTTTTCATTAGATTTGTCAATTGCTTGTTTTGGACATCTTAAATACTGTATAAATCACAAAAGTTTTAACCTACGGGAGTCAGTACATGTATACAAATAGTGTCCAGTATAATGCATCCCAAAACAAAGCTCACAATATATATCTTCTACAAGCATATCGGTATCATCCATGTCAATATTACTTATTGCATCTGTTTTGCTCCCTTGCCATTATTAGAATAAAGCATATGCTACTAAATAGTACCTGAAAAAACAACAAACAAAATAGAGATCAAGGTGAGTGGCCAAAATTAACAAAATAAAGAACTCAAAATTAAAATAAAAGCTTGTTCGTAATAATATTAGTAAAAATCAAACAAAACAATCCATGGCAACGACACCAAAAACTTGTCACGCATTTTCTATAACATAAATTATACCACAAGTGTACGGTGTTGTGTTTTGTAATATATGAATGCAGTTAGAGTGTCGAACCCACATAGATTGTAATTTAATTTTGTACTATAATTGTGTAGCCTCTATTTTATTTAGATGAATGAATTTTAGAATCCATGTTTTAAAACTAATCTAGTGATGAATATGGTGACAAATTCAATGAAATCAAAACAAGTTTGAAAGACTACTCAAGGTAAGAAAGCATAGAATTTGATTTCACCTAATTATCAAATATGATTATCAATTATCTGGTTATCTCTAATAAACTTTCCCATATTTATAAGCAATAACTCAATTGTATTTCTATCCTCCCTCTCAAGTGCCGGCTAGAAATTAATTCTAGATTTCAATTTCAATATCTTTATTCTGAATTAAAATCAAGAATTTATCAAGTTCATGGTTATTTTATGGAGTAAGTTTCATAGATTCTACACTTTCTCTCGAAACCCAAAAAATTTACGTTATGTTAAACTTACGATCACGCCTAAATTTCCCTCTCTCGAGTGCCTAAATTTATTAGCATCTACTCATTCAACTAATGACCAATTAACTGAAAGCTTTAAAATCATAACACAAATAAATGGAGTGGAAAATTTCATAGAAATAACTAAAATAAATTCAAATCATACTCTCAAGTTTTGGCTAATCAAACTCTAGAAGAATAGTTTAGTTCATGATAAGAAACATTAAATCTATACAATTCAAAATAAATAACATAAAGAAGAGAATAGAAACAACTAGTGTTTGGGTAGATCTTCAATCTTCTTCCTTGATATTGTTCTTGCCTCCCTTTGATTTCTTGAATCTTACCCTTTTGAATTCTCCGGTTGAATTGTCATAGAAAAGTAGTTTTAGGGTTGTATTTATATCATTATGAAATCTTAGAAGAGTTAGGGTTGGATTATGTCAAGAAAAAGAGTCCAAAAAATCTATAATTCTTTTTCTCGCCTGACGACGCTATGACAACTTAGCACCCTGTTGATTTTTAGTGTTAGTGGCTCTGCGGCGCACTCATGTGGAAAAACAGCAATTCACATCCTTCAATATTTTATTATAACTTCTTCTCCCAATGTTCGATTGAGACTATTCAAAATGCATTGGGAAGATAACTCAAAGGACTACAACTTTACTTCAGATGCTGTTCTCCAGTTCTAACGTTTACTATGTCAAAAATGGGTCTCAATCTCTAGCTAAAAATGTAGAACATACTTGTGTGGTTTAGAATTGATTTGTAAAAATATTTTGATCATATTTCATTCTTTTTTGACTTCTAATTGCATCCGGATGACTCCTAGAATTCTTCAATTATCGTTTTGTGGTCTTAATCAACTACTGAAAAGTTTCAATTGAATCCTCAAAACTTTGGATTTCACCATTTTTCGTCGTTATTCACTTCTTTCTTTCAATTTAGCCTCAAATAATCAAGTTTCACCAAATCAATATCAACTTCTCCTTGATTCATGCCAACATTACTATTTTCTTCAAGTTTTATACTATTCACACAAATTTATCTAACCTATAAAACAACATTAAAACACACATTAAAATGTCCTAAAACTTTTAGGATCAAATGAAATATCAAGATTAATTAGCATTAATATGATGAGTGAAATACGCTCATCAGATATGTTCAAGATTTGACGAGAAATCTTATATCTTTTAGTACTATTGATTCAAAATGTTAAAAGTACACTAGTGAAGGTGGAGTCCTGAAGGTTAGCAAAGGTGCCCATGTTGTGATGAATATGCAAAGAAGGTCCATCCAATTATATGTCTTGCAAAGTTATATAGAATCTATTATTACAAATCAACAGAAATTAAACATACAAGTGGAGTTTAAGTTTGATATAGGATCTATACTAGAGTCTACATATTAGTCTATTTTAGAAGTTAAGGATAGTGTCGCTTTGCCTCCACCATCAACGGTACCATAGTTTCTTATTGCTAAAGATAAACCTTGAAGAAATATTAGACTTTCACAAATGTATGGTGAGGCTAATTTGGTAGCTTATGCTTTGAGTGTTGCTGAATGTATTGATTCTAGTAAAGAATCTTTTACAGAGACAACTAGTTGTGTTGATTCTGATTTTGCTGAAACTCTTGATAAGAGAAGATCTTTTACATGGTATGTTTTTACTAATGGTGGTTGTGTTATAAGTTGGAAAGTTGTTCAGTGGTATAAGAGGTTTGATTCATTTATGATTACTCATGACTTCAAGATAAACAGATATGATAGTTGTGTTTACTTTAAGAAATACAGTGATGGGTCATTTGTATATTTACTAATGATACTTTGATAGCAGCCAAGGATAAATGATATATAAATAAGGTGAAAGCCCAGCTCCGAGGGAAATTTGATATTATTGTGAGCAAAGTTGGTACCCAAGTAATGACCAAGTCACTACTTGTAGTTAGGTTTGAGCATTACTCGAACTTGGTTGGTATTTGTTGATTGAATTTGCCCTTAACAACTTTTGTGGAAGAGGTGGAGAGTTTTTTGAAGAGTAAAGTTTTATTTCTTGCGTTGAAATTTGTGTCATTGTGGAGATTTGTTAGAGTGAATAATTCTATTTGTACACCCAAATGTATACTGAATTGTTTACCCTCTCTTACATGCACGTGTGCCCCCACTTGAATAATATATATATATATTTTTTCAAAATTTGGTCTCTACCCCCTATTGTGAGTAGTCGGTAATGAATTAGGTAAAAAAATTTGATACATGTAACATGGTCCTTGTTAGAGTTAGGGTGTGAATCAAATTATATTGGGAGTTTTACTGGGAGTTGGTTGTACTTTTGAAAAAGTCAAAGACATAATTAAGGACAAGAAATCATGTGAAAAGACCACTCGAGTGGATTTTGCAATGAGCAAACCGCTCACTAACCGCTAGGCGACTGCTTAAGCGGTCGTCTTATATGGAAAACCCTAGTTTGTGAATTTTGACAATTTTTTCTTTCCTAAACAACCTTTAACACTACATTATTTGTTAGGCTTGTTATATTAAAATTTCACCATATGTTAGGCTCTTCTTTATATTAGATACAAGAATAATTACATCTCTTGAAATGATCCAACAATCTTTTGTAATTATTCTTTTTTTATAGTGAATTTTCTTGTTCCTTGTCTGCGATTTTTTTCCTGTCTTGAATTTTCATGTAAATCCTGTGTTCTCGTTTTTACTTTTCATATTGTCAATTCTCGTTTTTCATAACAGGTTCATGTAAGATAAGATGCTATAGTTATGAATTACATGTGGATAAAAGGTTTTCTTTACTGTTTTTTGGAATTTTTCTTTCATTTTCCTTGTGTAGAAAAATCAAAACAAACTAGTCAAGCTGAATTCGTTATGTAGGCATTTCAAACATTGGTTAGATTTTTGTCTAATATAACAAAACAAATATAGCATATACGTTTACGGGATTTGATATTGGGATCGCACAATATTAAAAAAGATTAAGAAAAGAAAACAAAGTTAATGTATATTGTTTGTTATCTTGTACAAGTATGTTGGTGCTGCAAGCTAAAGTTGCTTTTAGAGAACTAAATCATAAAAATAAATTGCATAAATATAATTTTCATTCAAATTCGATTGACAGCATGACAAGTTTATATTAATTAATATTATTAATATTTATTCACCTTAATTTGTGAGTTAATTATAATAGAATAACTGTAAACTCATTTCTTATACAATTATATTCTCGTAAACTCGGTCCAACTTGACTTTTCTATAAATAATTGCCGAATCTCTTCTTAATCTCAAAATCTTTTACACAAACTATGTTTGATAAGCTTAATAGAATATGCCAAAATAAGATTACGAAAAAAACGCACCTGATAAATTTGGAAAATAATAAGACAATAGACTTGTGATGAAGGTGCTTCCTTCGTGGTTATGCCTTGAACATTCTTAAATGGGATATTTTTCACAACTTTTTGATTTTAAACATGGTTTCAAATATACTTAAGGCTTCTACTTTTGTTAAAGATATATAGCATTTTGTGATACCCGCATGTTTTTTAGATTTTAAATGATTATTTCCATAATAGTATGATTGTGCAATTAATAAGTTAATAAATAAACATGGTCAGTAGCTATTTATAACCCTTTAACAGGATCATTCTATTTGTAATTCTAGGTGATAAAATTATAAAAATTCCATTCATGACATGAGCAATCAGAAAAGAAATTGGTTATATAGTTATTGGCTGTATTGGAATCAAGAAAGTGTTAATTAATGAATCAACTCAACAAGCCGTTCCATGTTTGTCATGTTCTTCTCAACTTCTCCGCATTCTTCCGACTCTTTACATGATGTATACACCTTAAAAAATTATTGTCTTCTAGTCAATAATTTGTTGCCCATTCTTGATAATCTAATATAATAATTTTCTTTTTTTAGTTAGTCTGTTTACGCCATATAGCCCACCTTAGGAAGTTTTGTGGTTGGAGAGTATAAAGTACATGACCCACCGCACCTCTTTCTTATATATATATATATATATATATATATATATATATTGTCCAAACCATTTTATGAGCATAGGAATATCAGAAAATGAGTAACAAAATATACTCACATGGAAACATACCCTTTTCTTGGGAGAACAAGCCTGGGGTCAGCAAGGTGAAGCAACAAGATGACAATTACCGGATGGATCCCCAACCCCTAGCACCGCCGCCGCTACCACTGCAACTGCAGGAAAATTCGAGGGCTTCTATTCATCAAGACATGAAAATTCCACTTCCACCTTGTGCTTCTCAACCCGTACCGTTGAGAAGTTCTTCAAGGAGAGGGCTTAAGAAGATTGACGATCCATTTCTTATGGCCTATAAAGAGTGCACAAAGAGCAGTAAAAATGATCAAAATCCGACGCGCACCAGTAGGAAGGATCAAGGGTTTGGATTGAAGAAGAATATGTCTATTTTTTCGTGTAAGTCTTGCAGTGTGATGGAGGATAATATAGTCCAGCCTTCAAAGCTTTTGGTTTCAAGATCCATGAGAGAGAAAGAGAGAAATACCGAGAGAGAGAAAAGGCTCCAATCTTGATTCATGAAGTTTTGGAACCTGAAATTTTCAAATATATTTAGAGAGAGAGAGATGATCGATGATAACATCATATACTAGTTCCATTAGTTCTTCAATTATATTTGCTTTATTTTGATCTACACAGAAAGTGAAATTGCTTTCTTTCATTTATTTTGGACGAATGATAAAATATCGATAAAATATGATGAATATTAGACACGGATATTACGAATTCGAAGGACTTTATTTTTATTATTACGTCATTTTCTTATTAGTAGGTGTCTTTTTTTATTAGTTAAGAATTTAAAATGTGTTTCACTCCGATGATCAAGTCAACTGTCGGACGAAAATAGAGAGTGAAAGAGAGGGTGAAGGTATTTGGCTAGGATTGGAATTTCTTACTTTAATTGTGAAATGAATCGCACATATATAGAGAAATGAAATGGGCCAAGTGAGTAATGTGAAATGGGCCCAAACTCAAGCTCAAGATGCAATTGTTTAATTAAATGAGCCCAATCAATTGAATAGTTGATGCCACATCGGCATATATGGGACCCCTCGATCAATTTTGACATACCAAATTCATCTGTGTAGTTAGATCTTACAACATCAATTTATAAGGCTGCATTTGGGATACGATCAGATCTGGCAGAGGACGAAAATGGCAGAAAACACTGTTCATCATCTTTTATAATGAAGCAGTTTTTTTCAGATTTTTGTCTAAAACTTCGGGATGTCATAACATCTTCAATTCAAGGCCAAATTTTATGTTCTTTATACCTTTGAAAAGGTCTCGAGAAGATCTATCCAGCCATATAAAATGGGCATCATGAAATTTAATGTGCAAGAAATTATCATGCGACGAAGTTTCGATTTTCTCAACTAGGGTTCGATTTTTCTCCCAAAATACAATTCCAAACAAAGTGAAATTTTCCGCCTATGTTCTATATAGTATCATGAAAATTTAATGAATTTATATGGACTATATCAAAAGTTTCCATTGATCATTTTCTAGCTATGAAATTCATTCATTTCATCATATTAAAACACTTTCAACATGTAATTAAGCAAGAAAACAACCTACTAAGGCTCTAATACCAATGTAAAACATGTTTGTATGCTTTTAATGGAATTTCAAATTGTAAAATGTACTTGAAATCACCAAAATGAGGTTGAATAACTCCCTTATGTTTGATTGTCTTCTACACTGCTTTGTACTCACTCGTTGGTCGATTATTCGATCACAAATGAAAGAATTTGATAGCCACAATCCAAGAACCAATTCAGAGATGATATACTTTAAAAATCAAGCCACCATCCTCATGTTTTCGTGGAAGTTGTATATGGAAGTTATTGGTTGTGGAAAGTTGAGTTTCAAATTCAATTTTCTCAACTTCCTCAACTTCTCCCTCCAATACTACTCACATGCAATCCCGATCGGGTCAAACCACATGGACGACTCATTTTCTTCCAACATCACCAAATTGGACGAGATTCATTCTAGTTGTTTTGCATAATATCCAAAACATGATTATTTGTATTGCGAGTGCTACTTGTGTTATTTGTCTCAAATGTATCAAATTTATGTTATAGCTCAGGTGCAACATCTTCCTGTATTACTAGACGATCGTACCAAAAGGCATCAAGTTGTTCATCTATGGGGTGCTCAAGAAAAGTATCACATTGTAGCACTAGACAAGCGCAAGCAATTGCATCTAATGGTGGACGCGAATATTTTGAGTTAGTGGGTACAATCAAATATGTAAAGATCGAATGCTTTGTATTTGATTCTTGAATGATTCGTACTTGACCTAAGATTTACGTTTAAAGAACATTCCTTTAATATTTTTTCTCATCATTTTTATCCATTTTGCTCATCACAAGAAAACACAAATTTACATTTAAAGAATTTGTAGTCTATTTGATACAAACAATCAAATAAATTAATCAATTCAAGTAATCTAAAGGAAATTAAGACTAACAAGTTATATGTCCTTTCAAACTCTATTATTTATACGAAGTTCAATTGTTTCAACATTCTCGAAAGGTGTTTCTACTTGTGATCTTGTAGAACTAGGAATCTCCACTTGAGGTTTTCTTAAAGAATTATTATTTGAAGATAACATATTTTCAAATAACTCTACTTCACGGGACTCAATAATGATATTGGTTTCTAAGTTTAATAAACGATATGCCTTGCTATTTTGAGCATATCCTACAAAAGAGCATTTGATCCCTTTAAAACTCAGCATAGTCCTTTTGAAATCCACGTTCTCACAATAAGTAAGACACTCTCACACTTTAAAATAATCAATGTATGGTTTTCTCCATTTTCACAATTCATAGGGAGAAACCTTAAATCGTTTAGAAGGAATCATATTAACTATGTACCATACACTTAATAAAGTTTCACCCCATAAGTTAGATGACAACTTAGCATTTAATAATGTAGCACTTATCATTTCAACTATTGTCCTATTCTTTTTTCAGCTAAACCATTTTGTTCGGCTGTTCTAGGAGCACTACATTGATGTATTATATCATATTGTTCACAAAAAAAAGATTAAATTCACTAGAAAAGTATTCATTTCCTCTGTCACGTCTAAGAATTTTAATCTTTCTATTTAATTGATTTTCTACACTTTGTATATCTTAAATATGATAAAGGCTTTATCCTTATGTTTTCATCAAGTAGATATAGCGAAACCTAGAAATATCATCTATGAATGTTATGAAATATTTATTACACCCTCTCGTTAACATTCCATTTAATTCACACATGTCACAATGAATTAAGACTAACAAGTTATATGTGCTGTCAACACTAAGAAAATATTTCTTAATCATTTTAAACTTAACACATGATTAACATTTATGCCATGTTTGGCAGAAATTAAAATTTAGATTTTAATGTAAGTCAAAGTCAATAATTAATTTTAACCATATTTTATGGGATTTATAACTTTTCAACCATACATTTCATCAATTTTCATCGAGATCTACTAAAAATCTGATTTTATTACACACCAAACATTGCCTTAATATGTTCTATATTGTTACATGAAATCATTCTGATTTTAATCATTCTTTAAAGTAAAAAACCGACATGTCCTAGTCTATTAGGTTATAAAGAAATAGACTTGACAACATAATTCAAATGTGTAGTTTTATTAATATCATTGTCAATAATACAAAGTTTGATGATTCCATCACTAGAATAGTCATTTCCAACAATATACCATTCTAAGAAAGCACAAATTTGTCTGATTCATATGTGGCTTAATTCCCAATTCTCGCAACAAATCATCACTTACAAGATTTTTATTCATATCCTGTTTATGTAATACATTTATTAATGTGATCTTCTTGTCGGTTATGAATTGTAAGTCTATGTTTCATTTGCCAACAACCTTCGATTGAACTTCATTCTCCATTTGAATGTGTTTGTCATCCTCTTCTTGATAGATTTTGAAAAAGGATTTATCATAGCACACGTGTATGGTGGAACGAGTATCATACCACCATTCTTGAACCTTTCCTTTGATCGAATTTACAATGCTCACGGTAGTAATGATGTTGTCAACAAAGTTTACTTTATCTTATTGCGTTGATTGTTTTCGATGTCTGCAATCTCGAGCATAATGTCCTAATTTGCCATACACATAACAAAAAAACTTTGAATTTCTTCTTGTTCTTGTTATCTTTGTTGGGATTTGTAGATTTTCTCTTCTTGGAATCCTTCTTGTATTTGTTTGGTTGATTTACGAAATGGACATTGGAAGTGCCCTTATAAGAATGTTCATTTTTATCTTGTGCCCTTGACTCTTTCTCAATTCAAAGATGTTTTTAAATTTCTTCCAAAAAATAACTTGGGAATTGTGAAGGATTTTCTTCCTATAATACTTCCATGAAGATGACAAATTCTCAATTATTACACTAACTTGGAAAGTTTAGGGAATATATATCTTTACAGTCTTCATTTTATTAACAATAATTTGCAACTCATGTACTTGTACTAATAATGTCAAGTTATCTAAAAATTCGAAATCAAAATATTTAGAAATCAGAAACATTTTACCTTTCTCCTCAACCTTGTATTTGGTTTCCAACGATTCCCACATCTCTTTTGTCGAGGTGTTATTTGTGTAGAGATGATAAAAGTGATCGGGAGAGCGTCTAAAATGTGTCCTCTACATATCAATTTATCTTCTTCTTTTTTCTTTTATTCTACCTTTGTTTCATAGGTGTTATTCGGGTTTGGTTCGGACACCAATGCTAGGTCTGGATCCAAAACATAGAAGATCTTCAAAGTTGTGAGAAAAAACTTCAACTTGTCCTTCCATCTTGTAAAGTTCGACCCATTGAATCTATCAAATCTTACAAGGTCTTGATTCATCATCTTCATCGTAGTCATGGTTGTCTTGTTCTCTAGGTTGTAACATTGTTTGAGATTGTTGAACAAAGTTGATGAAGAACAAGAAATTAGGAAAAATCGACAGTAAAATTATATCACTAAAATAGAAAGTTTGAACACGATTATGAATCGCGATCCTCAAACGATATTTACCACCATCGAGGTAAGTGCTTGAAGGCTTTTATGGAAAATAATTTGTTGGAGTAAACAAACGTTAATCCAAGTTTGAATCAAGCAAAACAAAACTTGAAAAAGGGAACTAAAGAACAAAAATCATAAAAACTTGATTTGATCTTTGATTTTGGATGTAAGGGAATCAATTTGATATTTTTTATACGATTTCAATCATGAAAACACTCATATATATAGAATTACAATCACCATGCACGAAAATGTGCAAAAACCAAACCAAAAAGATTGAAACCTTTAAAAACGACACCATAATTTAAAACCCCAATGGACAAATTTTTGTATTGGGCGGCCAAACGGATGCCCACCAAATTTTACTAAATGGCCACTCTAATTTCAACACGAGGCTGGGTGGCCACCCATGCCATTTTTTGGCCTTCACCGTTTTTTGTTTTGATTTCGCTTGTTTTTCTCAAGGTTAACCACTTTCATCACTTCTGAAAGCACTCATCATTGTTAATTCGAACAATATCCAACATGTTCTCTATTTCTTTATCTACTAATAGAGCCCCGCACTACAAGCCTGTGATCGAGGAAATTTTTTCGATTCTAAATATGGAGACATTTTCATTGTACACGAACCATACCTTAATGCGCTTTCAGCACCTAATTATCATCTACATCATTTTGTTCACAAGTTTACCAGAGAAATTCAACTTTGAAAATACTACAAAGGTACTGATAGGTTTGTTTTTATACACTTATTAGATACTTTAACAAGCTAGTTATTGATTAAATTGGATGAATTTCTATTCACAATTGTGTAATTATGACTTTTGTAGGCAAAAATCACCTAAGGAAATAAAATAAGGCAAAAGGGACCAAGAGTGTATAAAAAATGATGTTGGGGGACAAAATACACAAGTACGAAAAGTTGAAGGACCTTGGATGCAATATATGGATGGCGTAATTAAAAGGAAACTCAAATTATGAGGACCAAATTGTACAAAATCATAGTTGAGAGACCTAGTGTGCAAACATTAGAGGACCTGAGCTACAAATTGCTGAAAATGGGATAGCGCCTAGGGGCCACAACTACCGATTTGGGTGTTTTATTTTGTTTTTCAAAATCTAGGGACCATTTTGCAATTATTGGGAACGGTTTTTGGGCACATTTTTAGAGCTTTTAAAAACCAATAATCCAGCCACTAATTCTTATGTTTCATATTCTTCTTCCTCTTTTCTTCTTCACTTTTCTTTTTTCTTTTTCATTTCTTTCTCTTTCTTCTTTCTTTTTCTCTTTCATTTTTCTTGGCATTCTTGGGGAACAATCAAGAGCACAAGGAGAATATATCAAGGAAGGTGGAGGAATATTTGAGGAACTCAAGTTTAATCTGTGGCAATCTTCAAGAATCCAATCGAAATGGGGGTTTCACTTTTATCTTGAATTTACTTCATTATTTTCTTACATTTGTGATGATTATTTGAAATATTATCCTTTCCATCATTAGTATAATATAGGCTAAATTTTTGTGTTGGAATTTATGATTAGAGTTTAACCTAACTTTGTTAACTTCATTATTTGCTTTTTAATGTTAAAATATTATTTCTATGTGTATCTATTATTGTATTTCTTGGATTTTCATTTATGTTGACAATGAATGATTATGTTTAGTGATTTATACATTGTTCGAAAGAAGATTATACATTTTAGACCAAATAGTATAAACCCTATATTTGTATAGGAGATAAAGATATACTCTTAACCATAGATGATCCATTGAACTATTTTCACAAAGATTTAATATAGTTGTTTAGTTTTAATCAACATATAGGTTAAATCAATCAATTAGGGTTAATTTCGCTTGAAAGAAGTAATTAACTAAATTGGAAAAATCAGTCTAACATTTTAAATGAGTAATCTGTCAATTGGCTTGTGGAGAAATTAATGAGACAACAGTTAAGCGAAACCATGAATTCCAACTACGTGTTCCTCGAAAATTCCCAAGATTTTTATATTTTTTATATTTTTAGTTATTTTCCAAAATCAAAATCTTTATTTTGTGTATGTTTTCATTGATATAATTAAATTGATTATACTTGTTTAATTGAAAGTATATATTCCTCGAGGGATTGACAACTCGAACTCAAAAAAATCTCTTTATTACTTGAACACGATCGGTGCACTTGCGATTCACACTTTCATAGCATTCAGGCTCCAAGGAGAGATGCATCAAATCTGGCTACGTACTCTTTACTCAGAGTCATCCTCACTTCCACAAGTTTTTTCCAACTCTTGTGTTGTGTGATCGTTGTATGGTGTCACAATTCTTCATATACCTCATATTCAAATTCATCTGCATCTACAGTACAACATGGAATTCAATGTAAATGAATGAATCACTAAAATAGCCACATATACACGAAACGGTGTATGAGAATAAAGTTTTTTAATTTCGACACTAACAACATACCGAGAGTAATGGCATCACCTATCACGCATTTAGTTTACTTATATGACCTCCGATACATCAACGTGCACCAGCTTCATGATATTGTGATGTGCCAAAGTATCGTACACTGATAATCGTACCAACACAAAAATAAACATCAACATCATGCGTGTAATTTAATTTTCCTTTACCAAGTTGGAGTTTCATTGTCCAATGGTAGCAATCTCAACCGCCTTCTTACATAATAGCACATGTCGTAGGGCCCGAATTACATCATTTTTGTTAGGCAAAAGAAAAAATTTCGGTGTCCCCTAACCTGTATCACTTCGATGAGTACATCTTGAATTACATTGAACCAAAATTCCCGTCATATTGAGAACATAGAGCAGCAACCTTTGTCAAGGCATTAGCCCCAAAATCCTAATCTCACATTCCTCGTAGACGTGGATATAGACGGTTGCGAGACACATGATCGATAGAGAAGATGTCGTTAATCACTATGGCTGGGACAATGAAGTGACAATTTCATGTGATAGACATGAGAGACAAATGATATTTCGGGGGGCTTCTTGGTTATTTGAGAACATTTTAATCAGGAGTTGTGCTCCAGTTCAAGGACCTAAGTACATGATAGTCATGTCAAGGATATTTTGGACATTTCGAATGTTTTGTATCGCAATTCCCATTTTTAATAACTCTGGACTGAAACGATAACTATAAAAGTAGAAATTAAAGGCGTACAACCAATTATGAAAATGCACCTCCACCATGGGTCTCATCATTGTGTTACGCCATGCTTTCTCAATTATTTTCACGTATTCAATATTTTATTTTTGAATAGTAATTAATGATACAATTTGTCAATCATATATATATATATATATATATATAATACCTCACTAAAGAATTATTTATACTCTTGCAAGTTGTCTATATCTCTATCACAAACTAATTTCTACATGCACATCTCACGTTAACCACTCTGTCATATCTCCATATTCTAAACTAATTATGTGAAAATTATTTGAATAGTATATTAATTAAAATTAACAAATAATTAAGATGAATAATTTAGGTACAGTCAGGGACGGATCCAGAATTGGATTGGAGACCGGGCTACAAATTTTTTGACCAGGCTAATAGGTGAAAAAAAAAAAAAAATTACACAAAAAAAAAATTTTACATAATTTTTTTTTTTTTTTTTTTTTTTTTTGCCTTACTGGACTGTGAGGAGGACTGGGCTATAGCCCTGCCCAGCCTCCCCCTACATCCGTCTCTGGGTACAGTTGTTTAGTAAGTCAACTTGCAGGCATTATTAGTTAGTTTAATTTGTATCATGTTAATTACAATTTTTTTTTTAAACCACTAAAAGTAACATGTATTATAATTAATCATTATTTGCACAAATAATCCTACTTTCCTTAAAGCTAGCAAGCACCATAAATCACCCAACCCCATCCATCCTCCTCACTCATCACATTAATTGACACTCACTTGGATCTCCATCCTCAATTCATGGCTGCAACCACCTCCACAACCTTCTGCAACTTCACTTCCAGAGCAAATACCATGGGGCCGAGGGTCCGGTCCTCGTCGGACCATGGCTCCCAAGGGTGCACAACAAAACTCGATGGGGTGGCTTTGTGGCTCATCAATGGCTTCACCTCTGCATTTTTTGCTTCCTTGGAACGCTGTTCTTGCATCCGTATTTCAACTCATGAAGATGAATATGGCTACGAAGCCAAAAATTTGCCGCTGATTTTCAATGACGGAAATGTTGGAGATGACGGTGTTAGGCGGCAGAGACAGGAAAAGTGATCCCGGAAAGAGAACCGCTGCCGCCTTCTCCGGAGGATCAATTAATTATTAATATATAAGGTGCATGCATGTATGCTATTTTCTTTGTTAAGTTGAAACAATGGATCTGAGCAATATTAAACTTTGAATATGTTTTGTGTTCTCTCTCTCCACACACACACACATAAGCACCGACATAACTTATACTAAACATGACGTAACACACTACAATAGGTGGTGTAATCAATATTGTAACCAACAATTATTTCTCAACAACTATTGTAGTATGTCACGTCACCTAAATACTTAGTATAAACTTAGCACCGATATTTAAGAAATCAGTCTCTCTCTCTCTCTCTCTCTCACACACACACACACATATATATCCAAAATTTGAAACCTTTACGAAATCTGGTGAAAGCTTCTTCGTCTCTTAATTTGCATATGTAGTCCAAAATGTTCTCTCTATGTGGTAGTAATTAAACACAAGTCGTGTTGGATCGACATGTCTGATTAGAAAATATAGAACTGGATCCTCGAACCAGTTAGAATGTTTGGACCGATTTGCAACTGAACTGGTTGATAATCGTCCAAATTTTCTGGTTTCTGTAAATAATCAGGGAACTTGTTCAGGTTAAATTTACGAATTATTTGGATTTTCGGTCTGACTGATGACCGAGTAGCGTAGCCAAGTCAATATTTTAAGTGGAGTTTGAACTATCTCCATTGGTATCAATGTGTCTAAATATTATTTCTAAAAACATTAGAATAACTTGCTAAACTATTGACTCAACCTTTTACATTTTTCCATATCAATATTCAAGCCGAATTAAAATTTTAAAACGTTGCATAATATTTGCGTTTGTAAAATAATTTTTTTGGAACTTTTTCTTTTAAGTTATATTCTTCTACGGGTTTTTTAATAAATCTCATAGAAAAAATGGTAAGTAACGACTTAGGCAGCCTCAATTATTTCTCAAGAATTACAGAATCAATAGTAAATATGCACTAATAAAGTTACTTATATATATATATATATATATATATATATATATATATATATATATCCTAAAAGCCACTTTCGGCAATTACGAATGATTCTGTTCTTTATAATAATATCTTTCGTGGGCCTGCGTTTCTTTTTAACTTTGGATTTAAAATTTTCTTAAGGAATCTTATGAAGGCGTGTGAACTTTAATCATTATAGTTCAAATTTAATGTGTGTGTGTGTATGTATATATATATGTAGTAATTTATCAATCAGTTACTGAGTGATAGGGTGGGCATTGTTCAACTTGGATGTCTACTAATAGCGTTGGTAAGTCCGTTTTGCCTCATAGAGCGTGAAGGTGTTCTCGTTTGTGGGCTTGGAGAGACTCCGTTTATGCATTTACCTTGTGTCAAAATTTGTATGTTATTTTAATTTCATTTTACTATTATGTCTTCATTTTCAAGCTTATTTAGTAGAACTAGTAGTAGTAGAGAAAATAAAAATAAAAATAATAATTTATCAAATATTTTTCAACATGAAAAAGAAGTTGATCATGATTCTGCATCTGCATCTTCATCAAACACTACAAGAATGTGCGCCATCACCAACGGAAATTTCCGTTGGTGAATCCCAGATTTTCGTTGGTAAATGGGTTTTCTAACGGCAAAATGTCGGTGGTAAAATCCGTTGGTAAAACCTTCGTTAGTAATTTACCAACGGCCAGAGGGTTCGTTGGAAATATATCAACGCAATAGCGATGACATTGTATTTTGTTGCTGATTACTAACGTCCGTAAAATGTGTTATTTGTAACTTCATTACCATTGCATTGGTTCGTTGGTAAATTATCAATGACAAATGTCCGTTAGTAGGTTCATTGGACATCACCAAAACCTTTATCCATAGAAGGCCTGTTGGAGATCACCAACACTTTTTTCTATAGAATGTTCGTGGTGATTGCCAACGGTTTTTTCAATAGTAGTTTTTTGCAAGGTTTTTTTTACACTGCCAATTCCGTTGGTAAGTACGGCTATATCAATATTGTTTTTTCTTCTTCGTATAAATTAATGGTTTTAAAAGATAAAATGTAATGTATGTCATAAAAAACTCCAAGTCGATTTCATTAATTGACATAATTGGACAATAAAAAAGTTCCAATATCACCAAATACTTCAAAAGTTCCAATATCACCTAATACTTCCATATAACATTTTTACCCGAACAAACAAACAAAAAGATATTAAACAAAAGATTGTTCGGTTTGCAATATAATGCACTAGTTCTCACGACGCCATATGACAAAATAAACTTTTGGAGGACCACATCTTTCATTGAGCAAAAGATGTTAAACAAAAGATCATCCTGGTACCTTACATTATACCTTGGAAGGACCACATCTTTCATTGAGCATGCTAATCATCATTTTCTCAAATGCAATACGCTTTGCTTCTTCTTCACGCCTGTCCGCTTCCATTTGCTTCTCAAACTCTAGTCGTCTTCGTTCATCTTCCACCCTTGCTTCTTCAACTTGTCTTCGCATTTTTTTCCTTTTTCCTTGTCAACTCTTCAATCTTTTCACAAGCGTTCTGAAGTTGTTCTTTGAAAGGATTGTCTTCATTATCTTGGGTCATTGACTGGGCAGGTTTAGAACTAAAAGAGGCACACGAAGTAGACAATGTAGTTCCAAGACCATACAAGCAGCCTCCTTTACTTGGTCCTTGAGTAGCTTCATACCATAGTTCTACATCAATTGGAGGCTGTGATGACAATTCAGGACCATGCTTTGTTTCCATCAATTGCTTATATTTTTCCTAGTAAAGAAAAAAGATTATTAATCCAACTAAATAATTAGAACTAATGGTGAAAACATGTGAAAATCAAACAAAAATTGGGAAAAGAAAAAAGTCAATGCTTCCACACCATGTAGTAAAGAAGGCAGAAGTTAGACCATTATAAACAAAAATTAAACAAACTAGATTTATGCAAAATGCTTAATCTTCACTATAATCTGTTGACACAAACCTTTAGTTACTATACCATTTTTTTTTCCTAATCCCCACATTAACAACTGAATATTGCATTCAAAAATACTTAATCTTCACCATTAATATAACATATCGTCTACTTCCCCAGCAAAGAGAAACTTATTAAATGCTTTCACATTTTGTCTAGAGTCTTTCTGTCATTGGAAACCTAATTGTTTCTTTTGATTCATGTATAAGTTAATTCTCTGTATCATCTATGTATATCTTGTATTAAGAAGTTGAATGCAACATCGAAAAGAGAGGAATAAATATAAGAAAAGAATTTCCAGCCTCTTCCTTCACCAGAGAAGTAAACTTCCCTATTTCTGCACTAGTTCTCTGCTTATAACAGAGAAGCAAACATTAGGGACAGCCCTAGCTATAAGCGGCTGTCATAATATTAATGCTTTATATCAATGGTCCCCAGGGAAGGCCTGGTAAACATATACTGCAGCTATAGAAGTTCTATAATAGAACAAATGACACCAGTGTTTGCAACTGTATCAGAACAATAAAATAGAGATTAAATAATCTTACATATACTCCTTGCGAGTTGTTATCAACGAAATTTCCTAGCCCCTTGTTTTTCATGTGTGTACGTTTATATAAGGCTAAAACATGTGGCGACTTTCTAGTTTTCTCAGGCTGTAATATGGAAAAAAAATTGGAAGAATGATCAAAGTAAAACAAAATGGTCAATAATGAATAAAGGAACTAGGATCAGAGAAATATTTGACTCCGACCAAGCCAGCTACTTTTATAAAGTTTGGTCTTACATACCATCATCTTTGCGTGCAAGACAAATGTATTGAACCTCCTGTATGCTTAGATATGGATCCTAACTTCGCACTACATCGATTTTTCTTGCCATTTTCTGATTTCCTAACCATTTTTCATTGTTCCAATATGTGTCAATGCTCTCATTCCAATGCTCTGGTTTCATCCAGTGTGGCCCATGTCCCTTCAAATCGATTATTGTTCGATTCTCTTCAGGTATACCACATTTTCTTTTTGCCTCTTGATAAGTGCGGGTTTCGCACTTATTTTACCTTTTAACTTTCAATATTTGTTAGGTTTCCTAATTTATTTCGTCGCTTAATTTTGTTAATTTTTATTTTTAGGCGAAAACCCGAGTCGAGTATTAATGTGAAGCATTTGAGCGAGAAAAGAGGCAAAACAATTGGGATGCAAAAACGCCTAAGTTCAGCGAGCGAATCCAGGAGTGTTCATTTAAAGAAATGTAGATTGCGGGTTGAAGTCGAGTGAAAAATCAGAAAAAATTGAAGGCAGCCCAGAATTTGCCTGTGCGTACGCACAGGCTTGCAGGTTGTGCGTACGCACAGGCTTGAAGGTCATGCATACGCACACCCGCCAAAGCCAGTGACTGAAAACATTTTGGTTCCATTATGCATACGCACATAAAACCCTATGCGTACGCATAGGGTATTTCTGGAGCAGAACCCGGGAAAATCTCGTGAATTCCTAATTTAAAATCTATCGACCCGTCTTCAACCCGACCCGTCTCATTACCTCTCTACACTATAAACCACACCTTGGAGACCATTTCTAGGGCAAGTTTTTGGGGAAAAGTCGACCAAAGAAGGAGTATAAAAATCTGGTTTGAAGACTTGCGAATTTGGAGCTTTGGAGAAAAAGAAGTGGAAGGCCCTTTGTTATTGGAGATTCAATCTTTTGTTCTTCCCCTCAATAAGCTTTCTACCCTCTTTAATTTACATGTTTTCCATATTTTGTAAGATTTCAATGGTTGTTTGTAGTTATACTATGAATAACTAACTTAGATGTGATTGGGGGTATTTTCTAACCCTTGAATGTGATTCCAATAGTTTTGTGCTTCATTGTTCTTATGATTAATGCTTTGAATCCATTGAGTTTATTGTTTATATTGTTCTTCTCGATTGTTTAGGAGCGCTACTAGATGATTGGGTTGTTTCGATATTTGCTAATTTGGGATTTTTAGTCCGTAATTGCTAATTTGACCAAACCCTAGTAGCAACTATATTTTGATGGATTATGTGGAATTTTCTATTATATGTAGGTGGATTTTCGCTTAAGTTAACAAACCGAGCTTGTGTGTTTGTACTTAATTCAATTTGACTCTCTTGTTTGAATGCTTTCGTTAATTTTAATCTAGCGATCTTATCCTAGGTTGTTTGATGATTAGGGTTGGGTAAAGAGCTTATTTTATTCAACTATAATCTAAGGAGAGTTTGAGGTAATCGAGTTTGTGATTATTCTCGAATTGTTGTTAATCATTTGAACGAAAATCTTTTGTGAAAATGTATTGGAAAGTCATTCTTGCGGTGAAGAAATATCCCCCGATCACACTCTCTCTTTTATTGACCTTTCGCCTTCGTTATTTAATTTTTATTGCATTTCAAGTATTTCGTCATTTCCATTTTTAATTTGTTGTATTCTTTGTTTATCCAAATCAAACCCCCCCATTTATATGCTTTCGCCGTTTATTTTATTTTGTGCAATTAACATAGTTGAACCAATCCTCTGCGGGTAATGACCCTTACTTGCATTGTACTACTTAAACGACATTTTTAGTGGAGTAAGGAAATATTATTTTTGTCGCCCCCTTTGGTGGCGATCACCTCTTCTCTAGCTTCATTAAACATTTTGACTCTTCCCAAATCTTTTTCACCTTCGATGTCCTTTCAGTTGGCCAACTGTATTTGTCCTAATACAAATAACAGTCAATATATTAGTTAACACACAAACTGAAGGATGCAACACAAAATGAATACCCAAAGATACAAATTAAGCGGATAGCAAGATACCTGAAATTTTTTAAACAACAGATATTTAGTTAGTTGTGGCACCTTACGAAAAAAGCAGAATGGACCACCAAAATATACCTTCATATTATCAATAATATCACGTGGTGCAGAGGGAGTCACAAACCTATATATTTAAGACAAAAACATTCACTTATTCCACTTAGAGAAAACAAATTCAAATAATGGATTGCAAAGAAAAATCGCAAAATGAAAGAATGACTTAATTAATGTGGACTAACACCAGTAATTTACTGTTTACTTTTTAGTGAACATTTGACATGTAGGTAACAACAACCTTCTTTAACTCTAAAAAGCTCATCAATAGACAAACCTTAAACCCAGACAACAACCTTATGAAGCAGAACCAAAATTACTATCTAATCTCAACAATAAGTTTGCCAAATGTTTAAGCCACATATGAGTCTATTTTACACATTTTTACACAGCAAATGATATTCTCATTAAAAGAATATAGGTATCAAATATGCGTGTTTCTTAGATTTTCATTTTATTATAATGTTAAACACTATGCAAATCATGATGTCTGATATTCATCTATTTCAAAATTACAATTTTTTTAGGTATTTATGTGAAATCCACTTGATGATATACATATCAATACAACTACAAAATCTTTTAACATTCAACACAATCCAATAGACCTTGTTCAATGACAAAAAAAATGAGGTAAAGATGAAAGAATAAACACCAACAGAATGGGAAAAAATGTTGCTTATATACCTTCCTCATTCTATTTCTAAGATGATATGACCATTCTCATCTACTCGGACCTGGGTGCCTTGGTTCGGACCTGTATTGCTTTCAGTAGATCCATTGTTCTCTTCCTCTGTAGAACGTGAATGCTCAGATCCAGTTTGTTCCCACCGAGAAAATATTCTTCTTCATCATAATCTTGCAATCTACTAATTCTTGGCATTGAGTACCATCTTACTGTAGGCATATTATATACAACAAAGTTGGGTTCGGTATGGATGTGAAAAAAAATCAGAAATTAAAGGGAAGTGGTGAAATTTGGGAAAAATATGGACATTAACAGTTTAACATATATAAAACCCTAATAGGAGGGAAGTGGTGAAATTTGTAGAGGGAATCCAGTGAAAATTTGGGAGGGAACTTGGGAAGAAAGTAGGGTGCGAGAATGAGTTCTTAAAAAACACAAAAATAAAAATAAATAAATAGCGAAAACCTTTAAATGTGAAGGAAAAAACGTTCAAAAACCTTTAAATAGGCCTTACAAGAAACCATAAAAACATAGAATATTTTGGTTTTCCATTTTTACGTTTTATGTCTATTTTGGTTTTATTGCTTAAATTAGTCAATGTCACGTGCATTGCACGAATTTTGTATTTTTTGTAACTGTATTAGTGTGACGATAGAATGATCGAGATTTGAGAAAATTGAATTCACTTTTATTTTATGAAGTTGAATTACAAAGTTGGGCTTGAGCTGATGTAATTAGTTAGGAAAAATAATTTTAAAAATTTAAATAATATGACTTATTTAATATAAAAAAATTTGAATATATCCGATTCTTTGATTTTTGGTCTATGAATAGAAATCGAACCAAATCCATCGATTTTCAGTTTTGATGCTCATTCGACTATTTAAGTTAAGAAGAATTGAACTGACATGCTCGGTTCGAGAATTTCGTCTAATCCTGATTTTAGTTGTAAAATTAGTTCCATTTAATGAAATTGTCCAAATTTCTTATTAACTTAGTTAGGTGTCTACAAATTGAAAGTCATGTTTTTATCACAATCCTATTGTAATTGTAAAATTAGTCTCCATTTAATGAAATTGTCCACATTTCTTATTAACTTAGTTAGGTGTCTACAAATTGAAAGTCATGTTTTTATCACAATCCTATTGTAGTTGTAAAATTAGTCTCCATTTAATGAAATTGTCCAAATTTCTTATTAACTTAGTTAGGTGTCTACAAATTGAAAGTCATGTTTTTATCACAATCATTGTAGCAACGGTTGGATTTCGTCTATGTTTGTCATCTAGAGTTATAATTTGCTTGATAGGGTAAAAGTCAACAATTGTGATTATATCTACAGAATAAATTATATATTTAAACGCAACAGGTAGAATTGAGAAAAACAAGTAAGGTAGAGATCACGGGGTCGAGGGGCAACGCCCCTCATGGGCCCCCCAAAAAAAAAATGTTGTGTCACGTAGATGGCTGTCTCCGTGACACGGTGACAAAATTTTCATCTAAATGCAATTAATTAAACTTACCGATTTTGGACAGAAATTAAAGTATTTTGTGATGCTTACCGAATATTCCTTTTACTTAGCGCATTTCAATATACAGTAAGCACTTGTCTTAAGTTTATATATACCGCATTATTTTCTTTAAAACTAACTCCACAAAATAAGCACTGTTGAGAATTAATAATGGCTACCTTAATCTTTTATTGATTGAGATTTCAATTGAAGCAAGCAATTCACCAGCAAGAGAAAGAAAATCTGACTTATTTCGAACTTACCGGATTTATGGACACTTACCGTATTTGAGGTTATGACAATGAAATCCGGTATGCACATAAACTTACCGTCTATTGGCTTCCACCTTGAACTTACCGGATTTAGCTTTTACTTATCGGATTTGCCTTTAATAAAATCAAATTCGGTATGAACTTCTTACCGTTTTTGGGCACATACACTGAAATCCGGTATGTGCACTAAATCCGGTATTGAAGCTGAAAAAACACCAGAAACAAACATTTACAGAAAATTCAGTATGAACCTCTTACCGTATTTGGGCATATACACTGAAATCCGGTATGTGCATTAAATCCGGTATTGAAGCTGAGAAAACACCAGAAACGAACATTCACAGAAAATCCGGTATGAACCTCTTACCGTATTTGGGCACATACACTGAAATCCGGTATGTGCACTAAATCCGGTATTGAGTAATGAAAAACACCAGAAACGAAACCAGCAGCTAATACATTCACAGAAAACTGAAAAACAACCAAGATTAAAACATGATTTCTTATACCAGAAATCATCAAAAAGATTTGCTAGATTTACAAAGAGTTTAACCTTCTTATCTCATCTCACTTTCTAGTCATTGTTAGAGAACTGATACATAGGTCAATACTTGTTACAATGCTTTCATCTAAATTCCAGAGTCCACAGTGAACATTCACAGAAAATTGAAGTTGTACAGAAAATGTTAGCAAAAGAATGTCAAATTAGCATCTTCAGGATAGTGAATGTTCAAGGTTCTAAATTTTTTTACAAGAATGAAAAATGGAAAACCATAGGTGCACAATAGAAATTTACCTTGCTTTCCTCTTTTTGTTGCACATCGTATAAGCTTTCAACCAGAACATGTGAAAAATGCATATTTCTGGGTAAAAGCAAAAGGGAAAAAAAAAATCATAAAATGTTAGAAATGCTCAAAAATGCAAATGTGAATAACTTACTTGCACATTTCTTCCTCACTTCCACTAGATATAAAATCATGAGCATTGCTTCCTTCATCATCCAATGCATACTCCTTTTGAGTATTAGGTGTCTGAGAATCTTCATTTGAGATAGTGGCATCCTCTTTGTCAACTTCCTCAGGCTGAACATCATTTCGTACTAGAATCTGGTGATCAAGGTCTAAATTTAAGCAAACTGATCTTCTTGGAATGCAAGTTATACCCACACATTACACTCTTCATTCCCTGTTATTATTCCTTGTATATTTGTGATATTTCTTGCTTTTTTTTCACAATAGCCCACCAGTCAAGTCTATCTCTAGCCTTCGTAGGAAATCCCGTGTATTATACTTGCTGAGCTTGATGAGCTAGTATGAGGACATCATTTGTAACTAACTTCTTTTTACGATTTACTTCAATAAGGCCAAATCTTCGATGCACATTAACTTCATCATCATTGTCAAAACAATCACATTTAAATAAGGTTACTTTATTTCCAGCATATCCTAAATACTCTAGTTCCAATATTTCATTTATCACACCATAGTAATCACGTTCATAGTCATCATGGTAACTTCCTAAAACACACACACACCACTATTCATTGTTGTTTTGTGATGACCATAATCTAAGGTGTGAAACTTAAATCCATTTACAAAGTACCCATTGTATCTTCGTACTCTACGAGATGGACCTAAAGCTATTGTCTTTACACGAGGATCAACAATGTGATTATCATCCAAAACCTAAAAATATCAATTTACTTGAATTAGGGCCTCAATTAACGAATAATATATCAAGGAATTATAATGTTTTGAGAAATTCACTTACATATTCTCTCAACCACAGGCAAAAACGGTCTTCACGTAACCGATCAAGTTTTGCATCAGACACGTGAGGATTCTCCACTCTCAAAAGTTGGTCGAACTCCCTGCAAGAAATGAAACAACCAATGTAATAATACATGAGATACTACTTTATGCAAACATGAGTTTTGGAACTTATACCTCACAAAAGGAGTAACCTCATCACAATTCAGGAGGACATATATTGAAGCTGCATTATACTCTTCCTCAGTTAATAACCTGTGATTAGAACGTTGGGTGCCAAGTTGACGTCCGGGTTGTGCAAAAATTGACAGTCTTCCTTGGGGGTCAATTAAACCTCTATCATCATTTCTTGACATACGATGTAATCTAGTTTCTATGCTTTGGTCAAAATATAACGAGCAAAAAGTTGACGTTTCCTCTACCAAGTATGCCTCCACAATAGACGCCTCAACATGAGCACGGTTTTTCACTTTCACTTTCAGTTTAAGGTGGTGTAAGAACCTATACAATTTTTATGGACATAATCAAAATTTATTATATATAGAAAATAAGATAAAAATACACAAGGATACCTCTCAAAGGGGTACATCCATCGATACTGCACAGGACCTCCAACCTTAGCTTCGCATGGTAAGTGAATTGGAAGATGCTCCATCGAATCAAATAATGAAGGAGGGAAAAACTTCTCAAGCTTGCACATGGTTACAAAAATATTCTATTCATGCTGCTCCATGTCACTCAGCTTCAAGACAATAGAGCATATATCTCTAAAGAAAAGGCTAATTTCAGTTAAAGCTTTCCAAATTGGTTTTGGTAATATATCCTTAAATGCAATTGGTAGCTACCTCTGCATAAAAATATGACAATCATGGCTCTTCAAAGGGTAGAACTGACAATCATCCTTAACACACCGTGCAATGTTTGATGCATAACCATCTGGCATTCTCAAATTCTTAATCCAATTGCACACTTCTCGTTTTTGGTCTTTAGTTAAGCAATAAGAAGCCTTTGGCATAAACACTTTCCCTCTAGAATCTCTAGTTACATGGAGCTCGAAACGGTTGCAATAAAGTTCTAAATCCTTCATAACCTTGAAATTATCTTTCGTTTTACCCTTTACATCCATGATGGTGTTGAATACGTTGTCAAATGTTTTTTTCTTAATGTGCATCACATCTAAATTGTGCCGTATAAGATTAGTATGCCAATAAGGTAACTCCCAAAATATGCTTTTCTTCACCTAATTATGGCTATCTCCAAAACCTTCTATTTCTTTTCTCTGTAAAGATTTGCCATTTGCAATGATTGGAAGGCTTTCAACAATGTTTCGCAATTGATCACCAGTTGGCTTTCTATTGCCACATCCTTTTCAACTCAGTTTTTATAAAACTTGTCTCGCTGTCTTCTGAAGACATGATTGCATGGTAAGAAGCACCTATGACAATCAAAATAAGATGTTTTCCCTCCATTTTGAAGTCTAAAGGCTTTACTTTGACTCATGCAATATGTGCAAGACCTTAGGCCATGTGTGCTCCAACCAAATAACATTTCATATCCCGTAAAATCACTAATAGTCCACATTAAAGCAACCTTCATCTGGAAATTCTGCTTTGTGTGTATATCATATGTCTCAACACCTTCATTCCACAGCAATTTTAGCTCATCCATCAGAGGGCGCAAATAAACATCTATGTCCTTTCCTGGACTCTTTGGTCCTGGGATAACCTTGCTCAAAAACATATTATCATGTCGCATACACATCCAAGGGGGAAGATTGTACATGGTAATGATAACTGGCCAACATGAATATTGCGTTCTCATGCCGAAAAGGGTTGAAGCCATCAGTACATAATCCAATACGAACATTTCATGGTTCAAGGCCAAATTCAAGATAAGTTCTGTCGAAATGCTTGAATGCCTCACTATGTACAGGATGTGACATTTCTCCACTTGTCACCGAATTTTAAGAATGCCATATCATATGTTGTGCAGTATGCCTTGACATATACAACCTTTGAAGCCTAGGGGTAAGAGGCAAATATCGTAGTACCCTCTGCGGCACCTTATGGCCAAATCGAGACACCTTCTCTTTGTATCGTGGGCTATGGCATTCTAGACATTGGGTCAAGTTCTCAGTTTCTTTGTAGTACAAGATACAATCCTTGACACACGCATGTATCTTCACAACACCAAGATCGAGACTGGATAACCATCGTTTTGTTTTGTAGAAGATAGGTTCAAGTTGGTTATTTTCTGGCGAGATTCCTTTTATTATGGATAGCATCCGATCATAACAACTTACAGACATGTTTGACTCAGACTTCAAATTCAAGAGTCGTACCATTTTTAAGAGTTTGGTTTGCTCACTACAACCAGGCCAGATAGGTTTGTTAGCTTCTGCTAATAGATTAAAGAAGCCTAAAGTATGATGGTTTGGAGTGTGTTGTTCTGGAGTGCATTGATCTTGATGAGTAAGATTATGGTATACTTCAGGACCCATTGCACTATTACCATCTCCTCAAAACTACAATTTGTTGTACTTTGCTGAGTTGAAGACTAACCAACATCAGACCTACTAACAGTGAGTGGTTCTCCATGTGCATACCATTGTGTAGAATCCTTTGTAAATCCATTTCTGTAAAGATGTAATTTTATTGTCTCTCCATCCATAAACTTAATGTTACGACATTTGGCACATGGGCACTTGATTTTATCTCCTACTTCTGGTTGTGAAACGACAAATTGAATGAACTCATCAACTCCTGCAACAAACTGTCTGAAAGAAATCCATTACGGTCACGATAATGCAACATCCAACTACGATCGGTCTCCATATAACATTCCTTTATGAGTCCCTGGTACATTTTAATAATAATGTGAATTGCCTATTTCATCCAATTTCAATTTCAATTCAATTCAGTTTCCTGCTTCATTCTTTGCTATCACTACAACATACTGATGTGATTAAAAAAATCATCTTTATTTTTTTCAGCCTATTATGTGTACTTTTAACTGAACTGGATCTAAAGAGCCTTGAGAAAAAAAATTATGATTGGATGACCCCCAATATGTTTATTATGGATGCTTAGATAGTTTCCTTTATGGTTAAATGATTTTTTAACCTCAAACATAATGTAGGTTGAGCTTCATTTATGTTTCCTTTTGGTTTTATCTTTCTCCATATCCTTATTAGATTTATTTTTTGTTCTCCAGTCATTTATTTCATTTCCTATTCTTTTCTGATTAGCTGAAGATAATTTTATAACCTCAACAAAAGGCCACTTCATCCATTTCAATCTCATTAATATATTGGAGCAACTTACGACATAATTCCTATGTAGACAATTTTTTTGCACATTTTGCTGCCATGTATCAAATAAAGAAGCATGATTTTTATTTCTATATGAAAGGAATATGAATTTATAAAAACAGAATTTGATAATAAACAAAATATTGTTCTGAAAATAAAGAGTTAGATTTGTAGATAATGCATACCTGTGAAGTATGGAGATCTAGGTATCTATTATAGAAGATATAGTGATTCTTGGTCTGTTACTGGATGAAGTACTCAATTCAACAGGTATGGAGAACTGGGCGACCTATGAAGTATGGAGATCTGGGTATCTATTATAAAAGTAACATTGATCTGGAATGTAGAAAGGATTTCGATTACCGGCGATGTGGATTGAGAAGTGATGGAACGGTGGATTTAGAAAGTATGGAGATTTGGGTTTTAAGAAGTCGTAATAAAACTATTTTCGATTTTGGTTTTTTTTTCTAACGGCTTTACTAACGGACCAACGATTTACCAATGGAATCTTTAATGGAATGGAGGGAGTCACTGATTTCGTTGGTAATTTATAATTTATTAATTTATTTTTTAGTAAGACGTAAGAGGGCTGCTGACAAAATCGTTACTAATATTAATTTTTATTTTAGAATTATTTTTATTCATTTCACCAACGGCTTACCAACGGAAAATCACCCACGACTTATAAGGTTTCTAATATCATTGGTAATTCTTTCCTTTTTTATATAAATAAATAATAAGGGAAAATCGTTAGAAATCCGTCAGTATCACTAATGGAAAATGGGACGTTGGTAAAATTTCGTTGGTGGTAGCGCACATTCTTGTAGTGAAATACACATGAACTTCAAATTTCTCAAAGACTTCATAATTGGACTATTCCAAAGGTAGAAAAATCTTCTATCTATGAAATAGGAAAGTTTGATTTTACTCAAAATTATGTTATCAAAACTTTTGAACAAACTATTCCTATTAAAAATCAAATTTGTTATATTAATCTACTTTCAAAAGAAGCTATTGAATACCATAGGAAGAAATTTAAATATCTTCATATTGGATTAGTTCAAATTGCTGTTAAACCATTGTTTAGACTTGGTTTAGATATTCCAATCTTATTAACTCTTAGAGATAAGAAACTTCCCAAATTTGAAAATCTTTACTTGCTATTGTTGAATCAAATTTAGAAAATGGACCAATTTATTCAAATTGTTATCCAAATTTTTCAATAAATCTCAATGATGGAGCTGTTTTAAAAGACCTTCATATTCAAACCAAAGATTTTGAGTTTGATGGTAGTTCGGGTCCTTTTACTGTTATTTATAGGATCTATAACAAACTTATGAATACTGAACTAAATATTTGTGCTCTCAATTCTTCACCAAGAGATGAAAGTCTTCTTGTTGAAGTTAATCCTCTTCATTCAAATACTATTATTCCAAAACGTATTCATTCGAATCTTCAATCAAGAGCTTTAGAATGAGATTTTGAAAATTCTTAGAATCCTACTCCTTCTGAAGTCAAAACTACTCCGAATCAAATTATTAATTTTCTTGATGGAAGAGTCAAAATGATTTTCAAAGGATCTTCTTCAATATCTGCTTCATCGTCTAATCTTCAAAGATCATGGTCTTCTAGAATAGATGAAAGATCTAGAGATTTTCATCCTCCTCAAAGATCTACTTCCTCTCTTAAAGGAGTTGATTTCACTCCAAATATTCCAAAACCACAATATGGTCCTAGTGACAAAGATGATGAATCAGATCCACCTTGTTCTCCTACTTTGTTCGGAACACCTTGATAATCAGTGTAATGTTATTTCTTCTACAGTTAGTAGAAGGAATGAATTTAAAACTGATCAATCTCCTAAAGTCAAAAAATTTAGAAAACTTTTTCAAAAGAAGAACAAGAATCTTACTAGAAAATTTTTATGCTTCTCCAGAAGATGTGAGTTTTTATGAGTGGGCTTATTTTAAAGTTTTTAACAAAAAACCCAAGTCCACTAAATCAAAATCCAAATCCATTCAAAACAATAATATTCGAAAACAGACTTGGAAAACATCTACTAGTGATACAACCCAATCTTCTCATCTTCATATGCAAGAAATTATTATTTCTCAAGGAAACACTGAAATGCTTGCTTCTCCTCTCAAACATATTCCTTTAGAATGACCTGATGATTCTGCTGTTGTTACTAAGGATATCAAAAATATTCAAGTTCAGTATAACTATACTAAGGTTGTTCTTCAATCTGTATGTTCTCAACTCAATAGAATTGAAATAAATTCTAAGAGTGAGGCATCTACTTCCTCAAAAAAGACAGAAAAGAAAGTTCAACCAACTTCTTTATGTCGTATTCCAAATTCAAATAATCTCTTCAATAATGAAACAAATGTTTTAAAAGAATTTGTTTCTCAGTTATCAAAATTTCTCCAAATAACATCAATACTATTGATGAAATCGAAGCTCAATTCCGTGATAATGAGGAACCTCATATTAACAAAATACGAGGCTCCCAAAATTACAAAAATCCTCAAAAAATCCCCTTTATTATCTTACTGAATATCAAATTGTTCAAACTACTGAACGAATGATTATTTGTTACAATGTCTATACTGCCAAAGGTTTTACCCCTTCTCAAGCTTATAGCAGTGTTTATACTGGTTTTGTTGGTCAATTAAAAAGTTGGTGGTGGAATTATATAACCGATGAAGAAAAGGCCGAAATTGATGCCGCGGTTAATCCTAATCGTAGTAGTCACAGTTTCTCTGTTCTCATTTACTCAATTGTCAAACATTTTGTTGGCATTCCAGATGATTACTTGGAAAGAAGTTCGAAAATTTTAATGAACTTAAGATGTCCAAGTTTACAAGATTTCAAATGGTACAAAGATATGTTTTTCACACGAATCTTTAGCATTTTGGAGAGAAAAAATTATTCTAGACTTTCAAAATTATTTGCTGAAAAAAATTCAAAAGGTTGTTCATTTAGAATATCCAGAAGATGATGATATTACTTATGATCAAATTATTCATGTTATTAACAGAGAAGGTTTAGCTCTCTATAATGATCTTAAACTTAAAACTAAATTGAAAAAAGAAAGATCCAATAGTCGTAAAGAATTAGGATCTTTCTGTGAACAATATGAATTAGGATCTTTCTGTGAACAATATGGATATGAAAATATTGTACCATTTGAAATCTTGTAACCTTGGACATCTTAAGTTGATTAAAATTTCCGAACTTCTTTCCAAGTAATCATCTGGAACACCAACAAAATGTTTGACAATTGAGTAAATGAGAATAGAGAAACTGTCACTACTACCATTAGGTTTAACCATGACATCAATTTCAACCCTTTCTTCATCGATGATATAATTCCACCAACTTTTTAATTGATCAACAAAACCAGTATAAATGCAGCTATAACCTTGAAAAGGGGTAAACCCTTTGCAGATAGACATTGTAACAAATAATCATTCATTCAGGTGTGGAATGTTTTTCTTCAAAATGAAGATTAGGAGGAGAATAGCAAGGGTAATAAAGAGGGATTTTTGTAATTTTGGGAGGCTCGTATTTTGTTAATATGAGATTCCTCATTATCACATAATTGAGCTTCGATTTCATCAATAATATTGATGTTTTTTGAAGAAGTATTTAATTTTGATAACTGAGAAACAAATTCTTTTAAAATATTTGCTTCATTGTTGAAGAGATTATTTGAATTTGGAATATGACATAAAGAAGTTGGTAGAATCATTTTTTTTTGTCTTTTTGAGGAGGTAGATGCCTCACTCTCAGAATTTATTTCAATTCTATTGAGTTGAGAACATACAAATTCAAGAACAACATTAGTAGTTATTCTGAGCTTGAATATTTTTTATATCCTTAGTAACCACAGCAAAATCATCAAGTCGTTCTAAAGGAATACGTTTGAGAGGAGAAACAAGTATTTCAGCATTTTCGTGAGAAACAATAATTTCTTGCATAGGAAGATGAGCAGATTGGATTGTATCACCATTAGGTGTTTTCCAAGTCTGTTTTGGAATATTATTGTTTTGAATGGATTTCGATTTTGATTTAGTGGACTTCAGTTTTTTGTTAAAAACTTTAAAATAAGCCCACTCATTAAAAAAAAAACTCATATCTTCTAGAATAGCATAAAAACCTTCCCTGTAAGATTTTTGTTCTTCTTTTGAAAAACTCTTCGAAGAAGTTTTCTAAATTTTTTGACTTCAAGAGATTGATCAATTTTAAATCCATTTCTTCAGTTAATTGTAGAATAAATAACATTACACTGATTATCAAGGTGTTGAAGGAGGAGGTACCATATCGGACAAAGTAGGAGAACTAGGTGGATCTGATTCATCATCTTTGTCAATAGGACCATATTGTGGTTTTGGAATATTTGGAGTGAAATCAACTCCTTTAAGAGAGGAAGTAGATCTTCGAGGAGGATGAAAATCACTAGATCTTTCTGAAAGCTAAGCGTGACTAACGAAGAGGGGGGTGAATTGATTTTTTAAAACTTTTTCGTAAATGAACTTAAGTTTTAATATAATCAATCAACAAAGTAATGTAAGATACTATACACAATTATGAAAGTAAGTAATAAAAGATAGTTTGCACAAAGTAAATGTGTTAAGTAAAAAGGATTAGAGAATGCAAACGATATAGTTGTGGAGGTTAGATCCAATCCAATGATCTACGTCCCTCGTTACCGAGCTCTCCGGCACAAGCAAGGCCTTTTTCACTATGTTGATTGACTTATGGTGCAATCCAACCATTTACAAAGCTTCCGGTGACTTTCAATCAAGGAGCACCGATCCTTTTACAACGTTGAGTTTTCCGGGACCTCAACACGACCCACAAGTAAAATAGACTTTACAAGTGAAATCTTCTCTTCTTGATGAATGTTGAATTTCAATTTGAGTACAAGAAAAGAAGTAAGCTAACACATTGATAGATAGTAATCAGTAAAGCTTAAATGTTTGATTTGAAAAACTTTGATATAAGATTTTCCACGGTTAGATAAATCAAAGGTTTTTAAAAAATAAGAGATTTAACAAGATAAATAAGTAGTTAAGATCAAA
The DNA here is from genome assembly GCA_019395295.1 of Osmanthus fragrans. Lineage (NCBI taxonomy): Eukaryota > Viridiplantae > Streptophyta > Magnoliopsida > Lamiales > Oleaceae > Osmanthus > Osmanthus fragrans. The sequence goes on along the minus strand of CM033355.1, from coordinate 9,038,104 downwards.
GGTTTTATCTTAAAGGAATCTCTCTTTAATGCTCTAGGAAGCGTGTTAAAATGCTTGAAATGAGGTGGTATTTATAGCATTGCAACAGCTAAATCTCTGCCAAATTGGATGACCCCTACCGAACAAGTCAGTAACCATTTTTTGAGTTAGAAGTCGAAACGTTCACAAATATGATAGTTGTGCAAAAACCTACCCTATCGGATGTCCGGTATGGCTGAAAATGTCCCATTTTTCTTCTTTTTAAATTTTAGCATATGTAATCTTTTGAATCACGTTTTAACATGATTTTTCGAGGTAAGTAAGATTTTTCGAATGTAAGTTTAAGGTCTTTACCTTTGAAACATATATTTTATGCATAAACATTTTGTATCGTGATTTTTCGTTCGTAAAATCAAAACTTGAGCTTTTTACGATTTATTACGAAGTATCAAAATGTTTTACCTTTATATAAGATTACAAAAACTTCTAAGCTCCGTCATGCTTGAAAGTACTTCGACTTTTATCTCGATTTTTGTTGAGGCATCTTTCGCGAGTTTCTTGAAATTTAATTTCCACGACCTCGTTCGATCAATTTTGTTTCTACGTCGATCGTTGTATGCAAAGCATTTGGCCTCGAACCTTGTGCCTTCAATTTTGTTAATTCACAATAATCCCAAAAGACACTAGAAATTGATTTGTTAGAAATAAACGTAATTTGTTTGTGATAATCAAAACGAGACGTCAACCATAGGTCAACAATTTTCCCTTTTTTGATTATGACAAACAAGATGATTTACAATTAAGAATTTAAACAATTTATTAGGGACAAGTAATAAAGTTTCATACATGGATTCCTCCTATCGTTATTCTCCCTAACGTTTTCACTTATGTTTCCTCTTTTGTGCATAATCATCTAATTTATCTTCCTCTTTTTTGTATAAACAAAAAGAAACGACAACAAATAATAAACGAGAAGGAAGTCAACCATAGTAATTGATTACAACATAGATGATATCATAGAAATGTTCACAAGAGCATAGACAAAAGACATGTACAAAGTATCATAGCACATAGACAAAAAGACACACTACGGGGCCGGAGGTGGGAGACGTACAAATAACTTGGTGAAGTAGGCATGCTGTTGTGCCTGCATCTCCTCCTTTCGTGCCTGGAGTGCGTCCTACCGAGCCTGAACCTGGAGAAGTAACGCACTAAGCCCATCGATCAAAGTGGTAAGAGAGTCGATTCGCCTGCTCAAAACGTTAATTTGATCTTCAGTGAAACTACGTCCGGTCGGATAGGAAGCACTCGTTCTCAGAGTATCATGCAAAGTACCAACGAATTACGGAATGTCTTCTTCCTTATCTTCTTTTTCTTTCTCAAACGCTAAGGTGGAATGTCCCGAGGCCGGGTCGAACCCCTTCATTTGAGCCACTTATTGACCATTTGTTTTAACAATTTTCATATGTTTCATTGTTTGAGTGTTAATTGTGTTGGTGGGACAGAGTTTAACAAAAGCTTCATTTTCTAAGGAAACGTGAAAGTGTTTAAATTTTTTTGTTAAGAGCATACCATAGGGTAGGGCTTTTGCATATCGCGGAGAATGAATGAGTTTCATGAGTCATAATGTAATGGTCGAAAAGTCTAACTTTCGACCAACAAGGAAAGAGTGAAGGACAAAAGGATCGAATAGTTAACCTCATCTTGATGCCCCTTCCTAGGTAAGATGACATGAGCAATGATGTTTTGTAAAACCTTGCATGGAAGAATTAATTGATTTGCACTGACCTTTGTAATATTTTCAAAAAATTTACCCGTTACACGATGACAAGCATCGCTCGGGTTATATCCTTCTATGATCGGTGTTCTATGTGAACAAAAATTTGAGTGTCACATTCTTCAAGTTCGAGAAGATCTTGAATAAGAGATTTGGTTATGTTGACATGCACGTTTTTAATTAAATAGGAAATACTATTTGAACGTAGATTGACAACCATATTTTTGTAAAAATATTTCATTAATAAGGGATATGCGTGTTCCTCTAACATTCAAATGTTAATCCAACCCATGCTAACAAAGTATTCTTCTATATGGAATGCGGGTGTGTCATATGTAAAACTAACAAAGTCTATGTTTTTACTGATCAAGATAGGTGACTTTTTGAATTGTTTCGTCGGGACCTCGGGTTCCAACTCCAATTCCACGTCTGAAGAAGGGAGCGGTGATAGTTGAATCGTTTGTTTCAGCCTCTTCCCCGCTCGCTTGGATCCCGCCATTGTTGAAAATTCGGAGAGAGTGTGGTACTTCAAGAATTGGGGTGCAAAATCATCCAAAAAATGGATTGTGTGGGCAAAACAAACTTGAGATTGAAAAATTGCAGGTCGAGAATGGTTGAAATTTACAACCAATTTGTGCTTTAGAACTAATGTTGGAGAAAATTTGAATTCTAACGCACGAATTGAGAAAAAGGAGAAAATCAAATGAAAATGTCGAATTTTTGTTGTTTTGAAGACTTTAATCTTGTGGATTTTTTATTTGAAGCCTTGATAAAGGTTTGGAATGAGTTGAAAAACAAAATCGAGTGGAGTAATGGAGAGAAAGACAAGAGAGATGAAGAGAAGATGAAGAAATTTCCGTCTAGAGTATTTTTAAGAATCTAAAGAAACGATACCGGACGTCCGGCAGTCATATCAGACGTCCGGTATGACAGAGTTTTAAAAACTTTGTCAAACCAGACGACCCATACTTGATGCGTCCGATGTGTACTGGACGTCCACTATACTCGTCCGATATTTTTTTTTGTTACATTCTCACTTCATCTTTGTTTAAAATTCTTATAAATTCTCCCATCATACTGGTTTCAAATTTCATGCTCATGTTTTTGAAAATTCTTCACATAGGTGAATCTTTGTTGCACCAAAGACAATATCATCCACATAAATTTGGACAATAAGCATGTCTTCCTTATGAGTTTTAACAAAGAGAATTGTATCCGCTCTTCCAATCGAGAAATCATTTTAGAGTAGAAATTTGCTCAATCGTTCATACCAAGTTCTAAGAGCTTGTCTTAGACCATAAATAGTTTTTCTAAGTTTAAAAACATGGTTTGGAAACTTGTGATTTGTAAAGCAGGGTGATTGTTCAACAAACACTTCTTCTTGAATAAATCCATTTAAAAACGCACTTTTAAGTTTTAACATCCATTTGATAAAGGGTAAAATTTTTATGACATGCAAATGAAAGAAAAATATGAATGGATTCTAACGTAGCGACTGATGCAAATGTTTCCTCATAATCGATGCCTTATTCTTCATTGTAATCTTGGGCCACTAATCTAGCCTTGTTGCACACAATAATTCCATTTTCATCTTATTTATTTTGAAACACCCATTTTGTACCAATTACAATTTGATTGTTCGGTATAACAACTAAATCCCAAACATGGTTTCTTTTGAATTGATTTAGTTCTTCTTGCATTGTTAGTACCCAAAATTCATGAAACTCGGCTTCTTTGAAATATTTTGGTTCAATTTGTGAGATGAATGCACAAGTACCAAGATGATTTCTAAGAAGGTTCTAGTAGTGATACCTTTCGATGGATCGACTATTATTAGCTCCTTTGGACGAGAGGAAACGAATTTCCATTCATTTGGCAACGTGGGATCGTTTTGTGCTTCAGTAGACTTTTCTTCACTTTCTTGATCGTTGGGCTCTTTTGATTGTTCCTCATTTGACACTCCTTTGTTTTGATCTTGAATATTCGTTTGTTCGAAAGGAGTTTCCAAACCTGCATCATCATCAATACCTTTCTCACGATGAAGAAGGTTAGTTTCATCAAATCTAACATGTATAGATTCTTCAACGACTAGAGTTCTTTTGTTGAAAACTCTATAAGCCTTACTAGACGATGAATATCCTACAAAAATTTCAATATTGGATTTTAAGTCGAACTTACCCAAGTTATCCTTTGTATTCAAAATAAAACATTTGCAATCGAAACCTTTAAAATAACTTATATTCGGGATTCTATTTTTCCAAAGCTCGTAAATAATCTTAGTTTTCTTACGACTAACTAAAACTCTATTTATAATATAACATGCGGTGTTAACGGCTTCGGCCCAAAAGTACTTAGGTAAATTATTCTCATTTAGCATCGTTCTAGCCATTTATTGCAATGTATGATTCTTCATTTCTACTACATTATTTTGTTGAGGAGTTCTAGGAGCCGAGAAATTATGTTCATATTCTTTTTCGTTACAAAAATTGTCGAAAGCAAGATTGTCAAATTCTCCACAATGATCACTTCTAATAGTTGTAATAGTGTATCCTTTTTCGTTTTCAATTTTCTTACAAAAATGCTTAAAAGCCTTTAAGGCTTCATTTTTTACATTTAAAAGTATGACCCAAGTGAATCTTCAACGATAACGAATGAGTAGTGTTTACCACCTAGGCTAGCCATTATTGATGGTCCAAAAAGATCCATGTGGAGAAGTTGTAATGACTTTGTTGTTGAAAAGAAAATTTTCGACTTGAAAGAACTTTTTACTTGTTTTCCAAATTGATATGCATCACAAATTTTGTCTTTTTCAAAATTCAAATTTGGCAAACCCTTCACAAAATAATTTTTGGAGATTTTTGAAATAAGATTCATACTAACATGACATAGTTTCCTATGCCATATGCATGTTTCATCTTTCAATCCAAGTAAACAATGTTCATTGTTTTCATATTCAATATTTATGATATAAACATCTTTACTTCGGCTTCCTATGAAAATCACCTCTTTTGATGTAGCTCCTTAATTAGGCATTTGGAATAATCGAATTTAATAATGTATCATTTAACACATAATTGACTAATGCTTAGCAAATTATGTTTGAGGTTATCAACTAGTAGAACATTTTCAATAAAGGGGGATGAATGATTACCAATGTTACCAATACCAATAATCTTTCCCTTTGCGTTGTCTCCGAATGTTACATGACCATCATCCTTCTTTTTGAAGTTTGATAGTAGTGATCGATCCCCGGTCATGTGCTTCGAACATCCGCTATCCAAGAACCATTTGCTCTTTGTTTTCTTCGGTGCCTACAAGGACAATTTATTTTTTTATTTTTGGTACCCATACAAACTTGGGTCCTTGGTAGTTAGTTTTTGAGGATTTTCGAATCCACTTATATTTGTTTTCAAAGTATAACTTCTTTCTAGTTAGACAATTAAACGTAACATGTCTACTTTTATTACAAAAGGTACAAGTGATGTTTGATGCTTTAACAAACATGTTTTTGAGAGATTTTTGTTTCAAGGAGGGTTTGAATTTGATTTCCTCTTTGTCAAAAATTCATTTTTGATTTCCAATCGTTAAATCAAAAAATTTCTTCCCTTCGGTGAATTTATAAATGGTTTTCGTCAAATGTTCAACTTTTTCTTTTAGAGAAGTGTTTTCCTTAACTAATAAATCGTAATCGACATTTTCTTTTTGTTTTTCCAAAATCTTCTTTATTTCATCTTTCAATAAAGAGTTTTCTTTTTAAGAATGGAGTGGCTCAAAGCAAGTTTTTAAAATCTTCAAGCAATTCATCATAAGAACATTTTTTCTTTTGAACTTACCTGATCTTCAAGTGCCATGAAGCACATGTTGGCGATTTCATCTTGACTATCACTTTCATTTTGATCTTCATCATCACTATTGTCCCTTGTGGCTTGGAGTACCTTTTTCTTGAAATTTTTCTTTTTGCTCGGGCACTCGGTTCTTTTGCAACCGGGTTTATCACACTTGTAACAAATGATTTTTTTGCTTCTTTCTTCTCCTTTGTCATCCTTCTTTGAAATTTTCTATTGTTTCGAAGTCCTCTCCATTTCTTAACGAGGAGGACTAGATCATCGAGCTCTTCATCGTTCATGTAGTTACTTGTTGTTTCTTGATCAATTTCTTATTTTAAAGCAATTTGGCGCTTTGGAGCCTCTTTTGATTCCTCTTTGCTTTTTCTTGTCTTTTCTTTGATTTCGACATTGTTGAGTTCATAGGTCATCAACGTTCCGTAAAGTTCTTCCAAGGGATATGTATCACATCCTTGGTGTTCTCTATCAACATCCTTATAGGGCTCCATTCCTCCGAGAGTGACCTAAGCATTTTGCTTACAAGTTCACCGTTAGTATATTTGAGATCGAAGCCTTTTAAAACCATTTATAATATCGGTAAAATGAGTAATCATATTAACAAGAGATTCATCTTGTTTCATAAAGAAATTTTTGAATTCTTTGACTAACATATTAATTTTAGTTCCTTTAACTTTATTGGTGCCAACATGACTAACTTCAAGTGCATGCCAAATATCATATGCCGAATCACATGTGCTAATCTGATTAAATTTATTTCTATCTAGTGCACAATAAAGTAAATTCTTGGCTTTAGCATTCAAGGACAATTTTCTTCTATCTTCTTCATCGTATTCCTCTCTAGCTTTAGAAATAGTTTGATCGGGTTTTCCATCAATCTTAATGGTCTTGGTAGGCACATAAGGACCATATTCAATAATTTTCCAAATATTGTAATCAATTGATTGAATGTAAATCGTCATCCTAGCCTTCCAATAATTATTGTGTGTGTCATCAAAGAAGGGAAGTCGGTTTGTTGAATGTCTTCAAGATTTTGAAACATTGGGTTAGCCATTACTCAAGATTGTGAAATCTTAAAAAGTGAGTACCAAGCTCTGATACCAATTGAAAGCCCAAGAGTGACTAAGAGGGGGGTGAATTGATTTTTTTGAAATTTTTTGTAAGTGAACTTAAGTTTTATGAAAGCAAGTAATACAAGATAGTTTGCACAAAATAAAGGCATTAAGTAAAAGGGATAAGAGAATGCAAACGATATAGTTGTAGAGGTTCGATCCAATGCAATGATCTACATCTCCCATTACCAAGCTCTCCGGCATGAGCAAGACCTTTTTCACTATATTGATTGACTTATGGTGTAATCCAACCCTTTACAAAGCTTCTGGTGACTTTCAATCAAGAAGCACCGATCCTTTTACAACATTGAGTTTTCAAGACTCAACACGACCCACAAATCAAAAAGAATTTACATGTGAAATCTTCTCTTCTTAATGAATGATGAAATTCAATTTGAGTACAAGAAGAGAAATAGGCTAACATTTTGATAGATAGTAATGAGTGAAGTTCAAGTGTTTGATTTGAAATATTTTGATAGAAGATTTTCCAAGGATAGGATCAATCAAATGTTTTTCAAAAACAAGAGATTTAACGAGATAAATAAGTAGTTAAGATCAAATGTTTTATCACAAATGAATCTCTTTTTAATGCTCTAGGAAGTGTGTTAAAATGCTTGAAATGAGGTGCTATTTATAGCATTGCAACAGCAAAATCTCTGCCAAATCGGATGATCCCTACCAGACGTCCGATATGGCTACCGGACAAGTCAGTAACCGGTTTTTTAGTCAGAAGTTAGAACGTTCACAAATTTGACCGTTGTGCAAAAACCTACCCTATCGGACATCCGGTACGACTGAAAACGTGTCATTTTTCTTCTTTTCAAAATGTAACTTATGTAATCCTTTGAATCATGTTTTAACATGATTTTTCAAGGTAAGTAAGATTTTTTGAATGTAAGTTTAAGGTCTTTACCTTTGAAACATATATATTATGCATAAACATTTTGTATCATGATTTTTCATTCGTAAAATCAAAACTTGAGCTTTTCACGATTTTTCACCAAGTATTAAAATGTTTTACCTTTACATAAGATTACAAAAACGTCTAAGCTCCGTCATGATTGGAAGTACTTCGACTTTTATCTCAATTCTTGTTGAGGCATCTTTCGCGAGTTTCTTGAAATTTAATTTTCACGACCTCGCTTGATCAATTTTATTTCTATGTCGATCGTTGTATGCAAAGCATTTGGTCTCGAACCTTGTGCCTTCAATTTTGTTAATTCACAGTAATCCCTAAAGACATTAGAAATTAATTTGTTAGAAATAAATATAATTTGTTTGTGATAATCAAAACGAGACGTCAACCATAGGTCAACACTTTCATCTCTTCTAGAAGACCATGATCTTTGAAGATTAGAGGATGAAGTAGATCTGGAAGAAGATCTTTTGAAAATCATTTTGACTCTTCCATCAGGAAAATTAATAATTTGATTCGGAGCAGTTTTGACTTCAGAAGGAGTAGGATTTTGAGCATTTTCAAAATTTCATTCTAAAGCTCTTCATTGAAGATTCCAAGGAATACGTTTTGGAATAATAGTATTTGAATGAATAGGATTAACTTCAACAAGAAGACTTTCATCTCTTGGTGAAGATTTGAGAGCACGAATATTCAGTTGAGTATTCATAAGTTTGTAATAGATTCTATAAATAACAGAAAAGGACAGGAACTATCATCAAACTCAAATTCTTTGTTTTGAATATGAAGTTTTAACGCTTTTAAAATAGCACCATCATTGAGATTTATTGAAAAATTTGGATAACAATTTGAATAAATTGGTCCATTTTTTAAATTTGATTCAACAACAAGAAGTAAAGAGTTTTCAAATTTGAGAAGTCTCTTATCTCTAAGAGTTAATAAGATTAGAATATCTAAACCAAGTCTAAATAATGGTTTAACAGCAATTTGAACTAATCCAATATGAAGATATTTAAATTTCTTCCTATGGGATTCAATAGCTCCCTTTGAAAATATTTTAATATAACAATTTTGATTTTTAATATGAATAGTTTTTTTCAAAAGTTTTTATAATATAATTTTGAGTAAAATCAAACTTTCCTATTTCATAGATAGAAGATTTTTCTACCTTAGGAATAGTCCAGTTATAAAGTCTTTGTTCAATTTGAGAAATTTGAAGTTCATGTGTATTTGATGAAGATGCATGATCAACTTCGTCTTCATGTTGAAAAACATTTGATGAATTATTATTATTATTTCTATTTTCTCTACTGCTACTAGTTCTACTAAACCAGCTTGAAAACGCGGACTTAATAGTAAAATGAAATTAAAATAACACACCAATTTTGACACAGAGTAAATGGGTAAGCGGAGTCTCTCCAAGCCCACAAACAGGAACACCCTCACGCTCTATCAGGAAAAAGGGGATTACCAACGCTACCAGTAGACATCTAGGTTGAACAACGCACACCCTATCACTCAGTATTTAATTGATAAATTACTATTTCCTGCATTTCCATCTGCATCTTCATCAAATACACATTAACTTCAAATTGAACAAATTGAACAAAGACTTCATAATTGGACTATTTCAAAGGTAGAAAAATCTTCTGTCTATGAAATAGAAAAGTTTGATTTTACTCAAAATCATGTAATCAAAACTTTTGAACAAAATATTCCTATTAAAAATCAAAATTGTTATGTTAATCTATTTTCAAAAGAAGCTATTGAATCCCGTAGGAAGAAATTTAAATATCTTCATATTGGATTAGTTCAAATTGTTGTTAAACCATTGTTTTGACTTGGTTTAGATATTCTAATCTTATTAACTCTTAAAGATAAGAGACTTCTCAAATTCGAAAACTCTTTACTTCTTGTTGTTGAATCAAATTTTGAAAATGGACCAATTTATTCAAATTGTTATCCAAATTTTTCAATAAATGTCAATGATGGAGTTGTTTTAAAAGTGTTAAACCTTCATATTCAAACCAAAGATTTTGAGTTTGATGATAGTTCATGTCATTTTGTTGTTATAGGATCTATTACAAACTTATGAATACTCAACTGAATATTCGTGCTCTCAATTTTTCACCAAGCGATGAAAGTCTTCTTGTTGAAGTTAATCCTCTTCATTCAAATACTATTATTCCAAAATGTATTTCTTGGAATCTTCAATCAAGAGCTTTAGAATGGGATTTTGAAAATGCTCATAATCCTACTCCTTCTGAAGTCAAAACTACTTCGAATCAAATTATTAATTTTCCTGATGGAAGAGTCAAAATGATTTTCAAAGGATCTTCTTCCAAATCTATTTCATCATCTAATCTTCAAAGATCATGGTCTTCTAGAATAGATGAAAGATCAAGAGATTTTCATCCTCCTCGAAGATCTATTTCCTCTCTTAAATGAGTTGATTTCACTCCAAATATTCTAAAACCACAATATGGTTCCTAGTGTCAAAGATGATGAATCAGATCCACTTGGTTCTCCTACTTTGTCCGATATGGTACCTTCTCCTTCGAAACACCTTGATAATCAGTCTAATGCTATTTCTTCTACAGTTAATAGAAGAAATGAATTTTAAACTTATCCTTCTAAGGTCAAAAAATTTAGAAAACGTTTTCAAAAGAAGAACAAGAATCTTACTGGGAAGATTTTTATTCTTTTCCAGAAGATATGAGTTTTTATGAGTGAGCTTATTTTAAAGTTTTTAACAAAAATCCCAAGTCCACTAAATCCAAATCCAAATCCATTCAAAACAATAATATTCCAAAACAGACTTGAAAAACACCTACTGGTGATTCAATCCAATCTGCTCATCCTTCTATGCAAGAAATTATTGTGTCTCAAGGAAACACTGAAATACTTGCTTCTCATCTCAAACATATTCCTTTAGAACAACCTGATGATTCTGCTATTGTTACTAAGGATATTAAAAAAATTCAAGTTCGGAATAACTATACTAGTGTTGTTCTTCAATTTGTATGTTCTCAATTAAGTAGAATTAAAATAAATTCTGAGAGTGAGACATCTACTTCCTCAAAAAAGAAAAAAAGAAAAAAAGAAAACAGTTCAACCGACTTCTTTATGTCATATTCCAAATTCAAACAATCTTTTCAATAATGAAACAAATGTTTTTAAAGAATTTGTTTCTCAATTATCGAAATTAAATACTTCTTCAAATAACATCAATATTATTGATGAAATCGAAGCTCAATTATGTGATAATGAGGAACCTCAGATTAACAAAATATGAGGCTCCCAAAATTTTTTAAAAAAAATTCCTCATTATTATCCTCGTTATTCTCCTCATGATCTTCTTTTTGAAGAAAAACATTTCAAACCTTATACTTATGATAGTGCATCTGTCATATAATGGAGTATAGATGGTCTTACTGAATATCAAATTGTTCAAACTACTGAACGAATGATTATTTGTTACAATGTCTATACTGCCAAAGGTTTTACCCCTTCTCAAGCTTATAGCTATATTTATATTGGTTTTGTTGGTCAATTAAAATGTTGGTGGTGGAATTAAATCACCGATGAAGAAAGGGCTGAAATTGATGCCGCGATTAAACCTAACCGTAGTAATCAAGTTTCTCTATTCTCATTTACTCAATTGTCAATTTTTTTGTTGTCGTTCCAGATGATTACTTGGAAAGAAGTTCGGAAATTTTAATGAACTTAAGATGTCCAAGTTTACAAGATTTCAAATGGTACAAAGATATGTTTTTCACTTGAGTCTTTATGAGAAAAGATTGTTATCAAGCATTTTGGAAAGAAAAAATTTATTTTTGGACTTCTAAAATTATTTGCTGAAAAAATTCAAAAGGCTCTTCGTTTAAAATATCTAGAAGATGATGATATTATTTATGGTCAATTTGTTCATGCTATTAACAGAGAAGGTTTAGCTCTCTGTAATGATCTTAAACTCAAAGCTAAATTGAAAAAATAAAGATCTGATAGTCGTAAAGAATTAGGATCTTTTTGTGAACAATATGGATATGAAAATATTGTTCCTCTTTCTAGAAAAAAAAAAAGACATTTCAAAAAAGATTTTCAAAAAGAAAAAAATATTCAAATGAAAAGAATTTTCAAAAGTTTTATTCAAAACATCCAAAAAGAAAATTTTCTAAAAAGAATTTTTCAAAAAATTCCAAAGTAACTTACCGGAAATGTCATCAAACTGGTCATTATTCCAATAAATGTCCCATGAAGGGAAATATTAATAATCTCCAAATTGATGAAGATATTAAACTTGAACTTCTCAATCTCATTAACTCCAGTTTTGAAGAAGAATTTACTTCTAATTTAGAACAGGTTTACCAATATCAAGAAGATTCTGATGCCGAGTCTTCTAATTCCTCCTCTCATTCTTCTTATAGTCAAGGAAAAGAAATTTGAGGTTGTAAAATTATAAATGTTCTTACTAAAGAAGAAAAACTTTCAAAGATGTTATTGATCAAATCCAATATCCTAAACTTAAAAATAAGTTTAGTAGTCTTTTAGCTTCCACTTCAAATCATCGTGAAAATATTTTTCAAAATGTAATTGATCATTTCAAAACTGAAAAATCAATCAAATCCTGAAATAGTTCTGATTTAAAGTTTGAAGTCAAATTAATGAAACATCAAATTTGTGATCTTCAAAATCAGATTAAAGAAATTAGAAAGGAAGTTATCATTCTAAAATCTAAATCTGAAAATATTATTCATTCTTCATCTTCCTCTAATGAAGAATCTGATGCTTCTCATCATCCAAGTTATTATCTTGATCATCTTTTTGATGGATCTAAATCCAAAAATCACAACACTATTCAATTCGAAGAAGAAAATGTTAATGTAATTAATCAAATTCAACTTCAAAAATAGTATTGTCATATGACTATTATTGTCAATAAAAATGTCAAACTTTCCACTCGTGTTTTTATTAACTCTGCTGCAGATCAAAATTGTATTAGGGAAGGACTTATCCCTATAAAATATTTTGAAAAAACCACCGAGCGACTTTATGGTGCTAATGGAAGAAAGCTAAACATCAAATATAAACTTTCAAAAGCTCATGTTCGCAATTCAAATATTTGTTTTAAAAATATATTTTATCTTGTAAAAGATTTAGATCAATAAGTAATTCTTGGTACTCCCTTTATTGTTCAAATTTATCCTTTTTCAAGCAGATTCAAAAGGACTCACTACAAATGTTTTTGGAAAAGAAATATTTTTTAAATTTTCAAATCCTCTTTATAAAAATCTTAATTCTTTGAAAGAAGCTTCTATTTCAAAAATTATTAACAATATTAATTTTAAGAAAAATCATGTTTGATTTCTTAAAGAAGAAATCAAATTTCAAACAATTGAAGAACAAATGCAAAATTCTTCGATAAAAGAAAATATTTCAAATTTACAAATTCAAATAAAAAAAGAGATTTGTTCCACTATTCCGAATGCCTTTTGAGATATGAAGAAGCATATAGTTTCTCTTCCTTATGATTCTAATTTCAATGAGTCAAACATTCCTACAAAAATTTCGTCCTATTCAAATGAATAAAGAATTGCTTGATTTTGTAATAATGAAATCAATGATCACTTTGAAAAAAGTCTAATCCGGTCGAGTAAATTCCCTTGGAGTTGCTAAGCTTTCTATGTCAATAATTTAGCAGAAATTGAACGCGGTGCTCCCCGTTTGGTTATCAACTACAAACCTCTCAATACTGCTCTTCAATGGGTTCGCTATCATTTACCTCAAAAGAAAGATTTATTAAATCGTTTATTCAAAGTTCGATATGAAATCTGGTTTTTGGCAAATTCAAATTAAGGATGAGGATAAGTACAAAACTGCATATAATGTTCCTTTTGGTCAATACGAATGGAACATTATGCCTTTTGGACTTAAAAATGCTCCTTCTGAATTTCAAAAAATTATGAATGATATTTTCAATCCTTATCAAAATTTTAGTTCTCTTTATATTGATGATGTTCTAATATATTCTGAAAGTTTAAAACATCATTTCAAGCATTTGCATACGTTCATTCATATTGCAAAGAAAAATGGTTTAGCAAATTCTACCAAGAAAATTGTTTTGTGTCTAACAAAAATTAGGTTTCTAGGTCATTATATTTATCTAGGAACTTTAATGCCTATCCAAAGAAGTCTAGATTTTGCAGATTAATTTCCCGACAAAATTTTAGAAAAATCTTCTCTTCAAAGATTCCTTGGGTGTGTAAATTATATAGCAAATTTTATCAAAGATATTCGCGAAATTTGCGCTCCAGTTTTTCAAAGATTACAAAAGAATTCGGACACATTGTCACAAGAGTGTACTATAGCCGTCCAAAAAGCAAAGCTAGCTGTCAAAAGTATACCTTGATTTTCTATCCTTGACCCACAAGCCTCTACTATTGTAGAAATAGATGCGTCGGAGATAGGATATGGTGGGGTGTTAAAGCAAATTCCAAAATCATAGTGGAGTTTGGACTGGTCCTCAAGAGAATTATTCTTCTATCAAAAAAGAGATTCATTCAATTGTCCTTTTTATTTCAAAATTTCAAGATGATCTAATCAATAAAGAATTTGTTTTAAAAACTTATTGCAAAGCATCCAAAGACGTTTTGCAAAAAGACGTAAAAAAACCTTATTTCCAAACAAATTTTTGCTAGATGGAAAGTTATTCTATCTTGCTTTGATTTCAAAATACTATATATACAAGAAAAATCTAACTATCTTGTAGACTTCTTAACAAGAGAGTTCTTGGAAAATAAGAACAAGTGAGTTTTGTTGTGGCTAGTTCGGAATTTTATTCTTTCTCAACAAAGAAGAATACAAAAAAGATTACCCAAATTCCCTTCTTACCATTGATGATTATACTTTTGGATCATCTTCAAATTCTCCAAATTATTCTAAAAAAAACTACCCTTGCTTCTTCGAAATAGCCAGCTAAAAGTATTACTCAAAAACTTGATCAAAGAAAACCCCCTTCAAATTTCAAAAAGGCAGTCCTAACTCGTTCTGGTAGGTTACCAGAAATTAATCCTCAAAAATCTTTCCATTATTTCACAAAACTCAAATATGAAATTATTAGTGAAACGGAAACATATTTGAAACTTCGTTATCCAAATCTTGATGAATGTCTTTGTGACATTTTTCCTCAAAATTTTCATAACTTCCCTAGGAGTATCAAAAAGACTAGAGAATACAATGAGACAAAACTTGTTCGCTAAAAAGTGCAAGCTGCAAGTGCACGGGTCGCGCTCAAGTAATAAAGTAGATCTTTTAAATCCGGGTTGTCGAACCCTCAAGGAATGTATATTTTCAATTACACAACTTTAATAAATTTTAATTCTAACAATGAAAATAAACACACGATAAGAATATAGGATTAGGAAAAATAAATAAAAATCTACGAAATAAGAAAACACAAACGCTCAGAAATTTTAGAGGAGAAAACGTGGTTGGGATTTATGGTTTCATATAACCGTCGCCTAATTAATTTCACAACAAGCCAATTAACCAATTGCTCACTTCTAATGTTAGATCTGATCTTCCAATTTTAGTTAATTACCTCTCGAGCGAAATTAACCCTAATTGATTGGTTAAACCTACTATATCTCTATGTCGATTTGAAACCAAACAATCGTATTTAATAATTGCGAAAATAGCTCATTGGGTCACCTAGAGCTAGTGGTATATTTCTATTCACTACACAAGCATAAGGTCACTACACAACCCTAGGGTTTCTACCATTTAGTTTAAATTATACAATACTCTCTCGAACGATGTACAAATCACGAAACACAATCACTCATTGGCCACATAAATGAAAATACGATAATAATAATAGTAAAAATACATGGAAATAAGCATTTTAATATCAACAAAGCAAATATAGAAATTAATCAATGCTAGGGTAAATTACTATCATAAATCCCAACACAGTAAATTAGCCCATCACATATATATATAAACAAAAGAGAATATTAATCTAATACATTACAAGTTTGACAAAATAATTGAGAAAAATCAAGTTATAGATAAAACTCGATTTTGAAGCTTGGCTATGATTTTCCCAAATATTTCTCCACCTTCTCTTGATGTTCTCCTTTTGTGCTCTTGAATTGTATCCCCAAAATAACCAAGCAAAAACAAAATAAAAAGAAGAG
The DNA here is from genome assembly GCA_019395295.1 of Osmanthus fragrans. Classification (NCBI taxonomy): domain Eukaryota; kingdom Viridiplantae; phylum Streptophyta; class Magnoliopsida; order Lamiales; family Oleaceae; genus Osmanthus; species Osmanthus fragrans. The sequence goes on along the minus strand of CM033355.1, from coordinate 9,022,280 downwards.
AAAAAGAAAGATGAAGAAAAGGAAGGAAAGAAAAGAAAGAAAACTAGGAACATCCCAAGCTGGAAGAGAAAACTCCCAAAAAATATCTAGGCGGCATGTTTTAAATCAAAACCTAGGAAAAATTACACCATTGGTCCCTAAAGTTTCAAAATGTGAGCAAAAAGGTCCCTCAACTTTGAACTTGTACACTTTGGTCCTCGGATTTTGACTTTCATTTCACTTTTGCCCTCCATAAATTGCATCCCAAATCCTCTAATTTCGACACTTGCACTTTGGTCCCCAACTTTACAATTTTTGTACGCTTTTAGTCCTTTTTACCTCATTTTGCCTTGTTCTCTTTCATTTGGATGATTTGACCTATAAAAGCCATAATTTATACAATTGTGAGTAGAAATCCACTCATTTAATCAATAATAAGTTTACTTTAAGTATTAAATAAGTGTACAAAAATACACTTATCAAATATCCCCAAACCGGACTTCAAAAAATTCTTACAAAAAAAAAATGATGGCAAAATAAATAAAAGCAAGAAAGTGCATAAAAGTAAATAAAAGCGTAAAGTAAGAAAATTGGGTTACCGCCCAACAAATGCTTTTTTATAATCTTTAACTCGACTTTGACAATTGAATCGTGTGCATTTAAAGAAGGCTTTGGATGCTTTGCACATTTTTCTTCGTTTGGCTTTGTTCCACTCGTTGAATCTCCAAAACTCTACATTACCCATTTCCATATAATAAGACTTGCCAATTCCCTCCGATTCAAATCCAACTATATAGACTCCACCACATCATCGAATTTAATCCCAAACTCAATTGTCAAAAAATCAATGAAGTCAGAAAAATGTGCATTGATTTTATCCTCATTGCTTGCTACATTTTCATTCGGCTCCTTCGTGGTTAAATTGTCATTTTCTTTGAGCTCTTTATCCATAGTTGATATATCTTCGGATTGATTGGCTGGTCCGCAATCCAATGCTACGGACAATGACAAGTTTTTCCTATTAATTCCCAAAAGTGGATTATAACCCCACTTTTGAAATCCATCCCAATATTTGTAATCTCCCACAAGCATGTCTTTCTTCATTCAATTTGGCAAGTTCACTGTAATACTTTGCACGTATTTTCTCGTTCAAAAATGGAGGACCATCTCCTGAAAATTTGATGTCCTCGTCCTAATTATTAGGTACATAGTCTCCAGCGAGCATGTAACTTTCATCGAAATTGTCGAGTGCTTGTTTTCGACATTTTTAAATAATATCTAAATCGAAGAAGTTTCGACATTGAGGCATCAGTGCATGAATACAAGCATGGCCTTGTACAATGCATTGCTTGACAAATATCGCATCTTGGACCTCCAAAAATATTTGTATAGTCAATGTAGAGACTAGATAGTGCAAACATTTTGTTACTTTACCAAATTAGAATCAAGCAATTATTTGAAAAGTACGGGGAGAAAATACAAACACAAGATAGATTAGTAATACGGGGTTAGCCAAAAGAAACAAAAAGAAAGAAAATAAAAGTAAATTAAAAAAAAAATTAAAATTAAAATTAACTAAAGTGCTAATCAAAGTAAAAAAATTCCCGGCAACGGCGCCAAAAATTGTTCGCTAAAAAGTGCAAGCCACAAGTGCACGGGTCGCGCTCAAGTAATAAAGTGGATCTTTTAAATCTGGGTTGTCGAACCCTCGAGGAATTCAATTACACAACTTTAATAAATTTTAATTCTAACAACGAAAATAAACACACAATAAGAACATAGGATTAGGAAAAATAACTAAAAATCTACGAAATAAGAAAACACAAACGCTTAGAAATTTTAGAGGAAAAAACGTGGTTGGGATTCATGGTTTTATATAACCGTTGCCTAATTAATTTCACAACAAGCCAATTAACCAATTATTCACTTCCGATTTTAGATCTGATCCTCCAATTTTAGTTAATTACCTATCTCGAGCGAAATTAACCCTAATTGATTGGTTAAACATACTATATCTCTATGTCGATTTGAAACCAAACAACCGCATTTAATAATTGTGAAAATAACTCACTGGATCACCTATAACTAGTGGTATATCTCTATCCACTACACAAGCATATGGTCACTACACAAACCTAGGGTTTCTACCATTTGGTCTAAATTATACATTCATCTCTCGTGAGATGTACAAATCACGAAACACAATCATTCATTGGCCACATAAACGAAAATGCGATAATACAATAGTAGAAACACGTGGAAATAAGCATTTTAATATCAAGAAGCAAATATAGAAATTAATCAAGGCTAGGTTAAATTACTACCATAGATCCCAGCATAGTAAATTAGCCCATCATATATATATATATATATATATATATATATATATATATATGTGTGTGTGTGTGTGTGTGTGTGTGTGTGTGTGTGTGTATAAACAAAGGAGAATATTAATCTAATACTTTACAAGTTTGACAAAATAATTGAGAAAAATCAAGTTATAGATAAAACCCAATTTTGAAGCTTGGCTATGATTTTCCCAAATATTTCTCCACCTTCTCTTGATGTTCTCCTTGTGTGCTCTTGAATTGTATCCCCAAAATAACTAAGCAAAAACAAAATAAAAAGAAGAGAAAAAGAAAGATGAAGAAAAGAAAAGAAAGAAAACTAGGAACATCCCAAGTTGGAAGAGAAAACTCCCAAAAAATATCTAGGTGGCAGGTTATAAATCAAAACCTAGGAAAAATTACACCATTGGTCCCTAAAGTTTCAAAAGGTGAGCAAAAGGTCCATCAACTTTGAACTTGTACATTTTGGTCCTCAGATTTTGACTTTCAATTCACGTTTGCCCTCCATAAATTTCATCCCAAATTCTCCAATTTCGGCACTTGCACGTTGGTCCCCAACTTTACAATTTATGTACACTTTTAGTCCTTTTTACCTCATTTTGCCTCGTTCTCTTTCATTTGGGTGATTTGACCTATAAAAGCCATAATTTACACAATTGTGAGTAAAAACCCACTCATTTAATCAATAATAAGTTTACTTTAAATATTAAATAAGTGTACAAAAATACACTTATCAAATACATCCAAACTTAAGTTCTTGCTCGCCCCGAATAAGATTATCTACTAACACAATCATGCATATGTGATAATGACCAACATATTAGATAGCTTGCTAAAAATATCCATGAGTGTAAAATTGTATAATCAATTCCCAAATATACTCCAAATAATGCTACCAAAAATAATTTTAAGCTTATCTAATGTTCAATCGGTGTGTGGGTGCATAGTCATTTTCAATCATCATCTAAATAAGGAAAAAGTTGTCAAGATGGAAAAAATTTCAAATTGACTCCAACCCAACCCTTTGTGGTCAAATATTTCCTTTCCCACTCACGAAATTCACACACTAAAATAGATATTTCTTTTATTTCCCGAGGTGTAAATCTAAAGGCTGCTCTCCAATCACTCATTTATTTTCCGCTCTAGTTCGGTTGGATCAAACCAGAAATATCAACCTCTAGTCATGTGATGATTATCCACTAAATGAGTGCTTCAACATTCAAGCTCATACTAAGCAATTCAAACCCACTAGTTATCTAAGCCCAAACATCAAATATAATGCACAATAACAATTTTTTTTCTCTTTTTTTTCCTTTTTTTTTAGTCAAATGTCATATTTTACCTCACTCCCTTAAGCTTTCTTCTTGACCCTTGTAGCGAGCTTTAGGTCGATAGCTCCCCGGTTGTTTAGACCAAAGGGTACCGGGTTTTGAGATACCCCAACGTGTTGACCTATGGTTGATTATGACCTTATTGTTTTGATTATAACAAACAAATCATTTTTATTTACTAGCAAATTGAATTGAGTAATTAAGCTTTCAAAGTCATCGAAAGTATTTTTCATACTCAAAGTGAAGGTTAAACGAGCATTCAAGGCAAATCATTCAAGACAATAGCGAATGGCATATGACGATCAAATTGGAACTTAACAGAATCGCAAATCAATATACAAGTCAAAATGAGGCTCCTAGAGAACAAGAACATTGAAGATAGAGTTATTTATCGAACGTCAATATACATGTAAATGTATAACTTATCAATGTTTAGCAAGTGCATACATATTTCATCACTTGCATGAAATTGATTTTGTAAAAATCAATATTTTGATGCAAAAATGAAAAATCAATTTCAACACATTTCGGTCGACCGAAATGTGTACCGACCGACCGAAACATGTTCGACCGAAACTCTTCCTTTGGTTAGCCGAAAATTCAAATGTTTAAAATCTTGTAACGGCTATGAGTTCCGGTCGACCGAAAGAGATCAGCCGAAACTCCCTGAACCTCATTCTTTCATCTATAAATAGGGCACTCTTTTGGCATTCAATTCAACCAACCTACAAGAGATTTTAAGAAAGCTTTTTTATTGAAAGACATTGTATTTATTTGTTTTGATCTTCTATTTCATCTATTACAAAGAATTTCTTGATTGATCCAAAACTTGTTTTCATCCATTTCATCAAGAAATTTCTCTTGTAAGAAAACTTTAATCTCATCTACTTTCTATTCTTGAAAAAGATTTTCTTTGCCAACACTTATATTGAAGCGTTAATCTCTCTAAATATTTAACTTGTATTATTTGTTAAGAGAGATTGATTGGTTGAAAACTTTGATACAAAAGTACAAATTATTTCATTATCCATCATCTATCAAAGTTTACTTCATAAACCCTTGAGCTTTACTATTTTCTATCTATTGAATTGTTATCCTAACTCTCTAAATACTTGACTTGATTATATCAATTGTTAAGAGAGTTCTTTATAGTGTAAAATTCTCATTTACTTTGTGACGGTTTCGAGAGCCTTGTGAAAACTCGATTGTTGTTAAGGATTAGGTACTCCTTGTTGTAAGTTACCTAAGGTTAAGTGCACCTTGTTGTAAGTCACTTAAGGGTAGGTGCTCCTTGTTGTAAGTCTCCTAAGGATTTGGTACTCCTTGTTGTAAGTTATCACTTTAGAGAATTTGGCCTTACTTATGACAGAGAGCTTGGTAACAGGGACGTAGATCACATTGTGTTCGAACCCCTTTAAATTGGTGGTTATCTTTACATTATTGCACTTTACTTCACATTGTTATTTATTTTTTGCAATATCTATACTGGAACTAAGTTAACAAATTGTATATTTACTTGTTGTATTACACTTAGCATTTGTTACTTGTGTTTTGAGTAGTTTTGAGACTAAATGTCGAAAAAAAAAGTTTCAAAAATCAATTCACCCCCCTCTTGGTTAATTAATCTTGGGTTATCACAACGGACTTAATAACTCGAGTAAAAAAGGCTACGAAGTGAGGCCCAAGATTCAACAAGTGAAATATCAATCTTTTAAGCACAACATAACACATGGGGCTTAGATCCCTAGCATATGGTCATTACCTAGCTTATACTTGGCAAAAGACACTCCACACAAATTTTTTCAACACGCATGGAGTCAACACACTTCTAGATAATATCTTTCACCGACTCGACCACCCCCATACTTATCTTACAATATGGTAAAGTGAAAGAGAAGGGAAAATAGGTTGATACATATATTTTCAAGCAACACACAACCTAGTTCTTACCAATTCAAAAATCTCTCTATCAATCCAAAATTTTTCACATCTAGATAACAATTAATCATGACTATTGTGCTCAAAGTAACTCAAGATCTCACATGGGAAAGCACTTTTTGAAAAAAAAATTAGGCACAAATAGCATAATTGGTCATATCTCATGAATCAATAACAATTTTAAACATCAAACCATCCTAAGCCAGCAAGGCCATCTAACATGTCAACACAAAATCACCAATTAAAGCACAATCACCTCCAAACTTAAACCACACATTGTCCTCAATGTGAAAAAAGAACAAGATCAAAGGAAAGAGGGGATAAGGAAACTTTGCCAGTTATATATTTGCGAAGAGGCACCAATACTTGAATAGGAGTTACGATGCTTTCAATGAACTTGGACAAGTGACCTTCTTGTACACCAATTTACCCCCAAACTTGTCTTGGAACCATGAACATGTGGGACTTTAAAAAATTCCAAAAAAAAAATGATAGCAAAATAAATAAAAGCAAGAAAGTGCATAAAAGTAAATAAAAGCGTAAAGTAAGAAAATTGGTTGCCTCCCAACAAGCATTTTTTTATAGTCTTTAGTTCGACTTTGGCAATTGAATCATAGGCACCGAAAGAAGGCTTTGGATGCTTTGCACATTTTTCTTCTTTTGGCTTTGTTCCACTCCTCGTTGGATCTCCAATACGCTACATTACCCATTTCCATATAATAAGTCTTGCTTATTCCCTCCGATTCAAATCCAACAATATAGACTTCCACCATATCATCGAATTTAATCCCAAACTCAATTGTCGAACAATCAATGAAGTCGGAAAAATGTGCATTGATTGTATCCTCATTGCTTGCTACACTTTCATTCGGCTCCTTCATGGTTAAATGATCATTTTCTTTGAGCTCTTTATCCATAGTTGACATATCTTGGATTGAATGGCCTGTCCGCAATCCAATGCTACGGACACAGACAAGTTTTTCCTATTAACTCCCAAGAGTGGATTATAACCCTACTTTTGAAATCAATCCTAATATTTGCAATCTCCCACAAGTATGTCTTCTTCATCCAATTTGGCAAGTTTACGGTAATACTTTGCACGTATCTTCTCATTCAAAAATGGAGGACCATCTCCTGAAAATTTGATGTCCTCGTCCCACTTATTAGGTACATAGTCTCCCGCGAGCATGTAACTTTCATTGAAATTGTCCAGTGCATGAATATAAGCATCGCTTGACAAATATTGCATCTTGAGGTTTCAAATAATATCTAAATCGAAGAAGTTTCGACATTGAGGCATCAGTGCATGAATATAAGTATAGCCCTGTACAATGCATCGCTTGACAAATATTGCATCTTGGACCTCCAAGAATATTTGTATAGTCAATGTAGAGACTAGATAGTGCAAACATTTTGTTACTTTACCAAATTAGAATCAAGCAATTATTTGAATAGTACAGGTAGAAAATACAAACACAAGATAGATTAGTAATACGGGGCTAGCCAAAAGAAACAAAAAGAAAGAAAATAAAAGTAAATAAAAAATTGTTAAAATTAAAATTAACTAAAGTGGTAATTAAAGTAAAAACATTCCCTGGCAACGGCGCCAAAAACTTGTTCGCTAAAAAGTGCAAGCCCCAAGTGCACGGGTCACGTTCAGGTAATAAAGTGGATCTTTTAAATTCGAGTTGTCGAACCCTCGAGGAATGTATACTTTCAATTGCACAACTTTAATAAATTTCAATTCTAACAATGAAAATAAACACACAACAAGAACATGGGATTAGGAAAAATAACTAAAAATCTACGAAATAAGAAAACACGAACGCTTAGAAAGTTGAGAGGAAAACATGGTTGGGATTCATGGTTTCATATGACCGTCGCCTAATTAATTTCACAACAAGCCAATTAACCAATTACTCACTTCTGATGTTAGATCCGATCCTCCAATTTTAGTCCATTACCTCTCTCGAGCGAAATTAACCCTAATTGATTGGTTAAACCTACTATATCTCTATGTCAATTTAAAACCAAACAATCGCATTTAATAATTGTGAAAATAGCTCATTGGGTCACCTAGGGCTAGTGGTATATCTCTATCCACTACACAAGCGTAGACTCACTACACAAACATAGGGTTTCTACCATTTAGTCTAAATTATACAATCCTCTCTCGAGTGATGTAAAAATCACGAAACACAATCATTCATTAGCCATATAAATGAAAATGCGATAATAACAATAGTAAAAATACATGGAAATAAGCATTTTAATATCAAGAAGCAAATATAGAAATTAATCAAGGATAGGTTAAATTACTACAATAAATTCCAACATAGTAAATTAGCCCATCATATATATAAACAAAGGAGAATATTAATCTAATACATTACAAGTTTGACAAAATAATTGAGAAAAATCAAGTTATAGATAAAACCCGATTTTGAAGCTTGGCTATGATTTTCCCAAATATTTCTCCACCTTCTCTTGATGTTCTCCTTTTGTGCTCTTGAATTGTATCCCCAAAATAACTAAGGAAAAACAAAGGAAAAAGCAGAGAAGAAAGATGAAGAAAAGAAAAGAAAGAAAACTAGGAACGTCCCAAGCTGGAAGAGAAAACTCCCAAAAAAATATCTTGGTGGCAGGTTTTAAATCAAAACCTAGGAAAAATTACACCATTGGTCCCTAAAGTTTCAAAAGGTGAGCAAAAAGGTCTCTCAACTTTGAACTTGTACACTTTGGTCCTCGGATTTTGACTTTCATTTCACTTTTGCCATCCATAAATTGCATCCCAAATTCTCCAATTTTGGCACTTGCACTTTGGTCCCCAACTTTACAATTTTTTTTAGCTTTTAGTCTTTTTTACCTCATTTTTCCTTGTTCTCTTTCATTTGGGTGATTTGACCTATAAAAGCCATAATTTACATAATTGTGAGTAGAAATCCACTCATTTAATCAATAATAAGTTTACTTTAAGTATTAAATAAGTGTACAAAAATACACTTATCAACGATCCTTCAAAAAACTGAATTTGCCATTATTTCTCATACTACTAGTCATCAAAAGAAATATTATACTGATTTTTCAAAAAATTCAGTTCAACGGGTTTCGACCTTTGAAGATTGGGGTATAAACCCATTGAACGAGTCGAAAATGAATCTTTCAAATGCTTCATTTGATACTCATTTCAACTATTTTGATTATCAAGATGCGTGGTATAAATGTTTCTATTTTAGACCAATAACGTACTTCTGATTTATTCTTTTAAACCTGGCCTGTTCAACAACATTTCCAAAATATTTTCAAACTTGGTTAGAATATTTTGGGAATTGATGAGTGTATTCTGCCTAGTCTTACTCATCAAGGATTCGAACTATTCAAAAAAAGAGGCAAAACCCCTTTTAAAGCCTCAAGAAAACCTTTTATTTCAATTTGCGATGAGTCTCAAAGTATCTTGGATTTTCTGTTGGGATCATCAACTTATCCAAGCTCATCAAGGTCTTAATTCAGAATTCATTGTCAAAAAAACCTCCAGAATATTCAAAATCAAATGGTGGGTAAAATTTCATGAAACAAATTGTCATCCTAAGGCACTTTTATGATGGATTCAAGAACAAAGGAATTTGGAAATTCCAAAAATTTAAAAGAAATAACAGGAAAAATCTGTTGATTTCCTGACTGAAAGATCAAAATTGTTAGCTATGCTAAGTCAATGTAAAACTTCGAAAGAATTAAACATGATTTCGGAAAAAATTGCCAGTATAGCTGAATCTTCAAAGAAATCATTATCCAAAGTCTCAAAATCTGACTCAGAATATGACTATGAACAAAGCAATGAAGATGATTGTTATGGTATAGATATTGATGAAAAAATTGCTCAAATGGAGCAAAGATCTAAAACTACCAAATGACTATAGGAACCCACTTATTTGGATGAGTTTTATCAATATCGTCTTCAAAAGAAAAGAAATATGATATTCAAAATTTGTATGCAAGCTAACAACATATTCCTTACACCTTTACCCAAGCATTAAATGATAACTTTATTAAAGTAGCTTTTACTTTCTTTCTTTTTTAAAAACAAAGATTCTCTTGCACTACGAAAAATGAGTGCCAACTATTCAAACATGGCAAACAAAAGATTTTGGTAGGATCCACCACTACATGACTATCAAGATTTTTCAATCCAAATGAAGAAATTTTCAAGTTCGAAACTCAAAATTTCAAGTATAATAAGAGTAAAAGTCTTTCGAATTAGGCAGAAGTTGTTTAGGCATTTTCTCTTCAAGATAGATTTTAAATCCTTGTATAAGATTTTAAAATCTTAAGTTTTTAAATTTTCAATCTTATATTTCAAAGTTGAATTTAATATTCAACTACTGTAATTCATATTTCAAACATTTAAATATATTGTTTAAATTTCTATTATCACTCTGCCTATTTCCGTGTCCCGGGCCAACTATAAAAGAAATGACATTACACTGATTATCAAGGTATTTTGAAGGAGGAGATACCATATCGAAAAAAGTAGGAGAACCAGGTAGATATGATTCTTCATCTTTGTCACTAGGACCATATTGTGGTTTTGGAATATTTGGAGAATGGTTAAGGTTATGAGATAATGGGACCGAGTTCTGTCAACATATTTTTCAGATCTCATATGATATCAGAGCCAAGTGCCAAGGCTTGTGATCCTAGTGGTACGAGGTTCGAAACTCCAAGGCAGCAGAATGCAGTAAGTCCCAGGAAGGAGGAGTAGGTAATCAGTCTTAAACCCTGGGGAAATGTTAAGGTTATAAGGTAATGGGACCGAGTTCTATCAACATATGTTTTCAGATCTCATATCTTTGTCTATCTCTCTGTCCTTAGGCTAATATATATATATATATGGTGAGGTTAGAGTGAGTTAGCATGTAGACAATGTGTCATAGGTTAAGTTGGTTCTATCGTGGATGTCTACTATATTGCGTTGGCCATCCCAGTGTTAGGTTTGTCCCCTTGTAGGCTTGGTGAGAGTCTGTTCATCCTGTAGCTTTGTGTCTAATGTGGTAAGTTATTTTAATTTTACTTTACCATTATGTCTTTAATGTCAAACTGGTTTAGGAGAAATATTAGTAATAGAAATAATAATTTATCAAATATTTTTCAAGATGAAAAAGAATTAGCATCAAATGATTTTAACAATCGCGAACTTCAAATTGCTCAAATAGAACAAAAATTGCATAACTGGACTATTCCAAAGGTAGAAAAAGGATCTATCTATGAAATATGAAAGTTTATTTTTAGTCAAAATTATGTTATCAAAACATTTGAGCAAACATGTAACGACCTAGGTCTTGCACCCAAACCGCTAGCTTACTTACTGTCCGCTTTGGGTGGGTGATGCGAACCCCGTAGCAACGGTGACTACGAAATCCACAACTAGATTGATGCGGAACTCAACAACGCCAATAAACCCGGTTTTGGACTTAAACCCAACGATAGCAAGATGCGTTGAACCCCTTGATTACACAATGAAGAACTCTCGTACCGATGTTGAACATACAAGAATTGATTTTGAAAGTTCGATTTGTTGTTCAATGAAGAACAAAGGAAAAAGCAAAACTTTTCAATTTAATTCAATATATCAAAAGTCATAAAATAACAAAGTGTTTAAGTATTTATACTAGAGCCCTAAATCTAGTAAAAACGTGCATAAGGCAACAATTAATATCAAAAATATAGAAAGAAATAGAATTCTAAGGAAACTAGGTCTTTTGCCAAAAATAAGAAACTCGACCGATTTTTATAACCAAGCGGTCGCTTAGAAAAGATGTTTGACGCCCTTTCAGTTTCGATATTGGCTGAACGATCGCTTGCCAGTTTACTCTAAGCGGTCGCTTAGATGTTTGACGCCCTTTCTTCGGTTGCTTGTATTGTGTTGATCCAATTGGTTCCCGGCTTCGATCCCAACATGAAACTTGCTCCATTTTACGTTCCGAACATAGTTTCATCAATAGTGGCTTTGACGAGCATTCCCAATGCCTCTTTGACTAACTTTGCTCTCGATCGCGTCATCGCCCCTCTTCGATAATCAACGGGTCTCGATTTGAGCTTGCATTAGACACTTCCGCATCCTAGATCATATCATCCCCTCCATCTTCAAAAGGATTCGTCCTCAAATCTGTATCTGCATCAAACAAAGAGTGATCACCAACATTAAAGGTAGCTGAAACATTATACTCACCTAGGAGATCCACTTTGTATGCATTGTCATTGACCCTCTTGAGGCCTGGGTACAGTCCATCTCCACACGGCTGTGACTGCAACTTAGACTTCCTCTACTCCGAAAAACGCTCTTTTCTGAGATGCACCCAGACCCAATCTCCTGGTTCAAATATCACGCGCCTCCTTCCTTTGTTCGCTTTCTGTGCCACAAGCTTCCTTTTCTTTTCAATCTGCTCCTTGACTTTCTGATGCAGTGACTTGACCAATTCAACTTTCCTTGTACCACCCAAGCTACCTTGTTCATTTATAGGCAACGGTAACAAATCCAACGGTGTTAGTGGATTAAACCCATAAACAATTTCAAACGGTGAAAATGTAGTAGTCGAGTTTACAGCTCTATTATAAGCAAATTCAATAGAGGGTAAACACTCATCCCAACTCTTTAAGTTCTTATTTATCACCGTATGAAGTAATTGAGTCATGGTCATATTGACCACTTCAGTTTGTCCATCAATTTGTGGGTGACAAGTCGTAGAATACAACAGTTTAGTGCCTAACTTATTCAACGGAACATGCCAAAAATGACTCAAAAACTTAACATCCCGATCTGATACTATACTCTTAGGAATCCCATGCAAACGGACTATTTCCCTAAAGAATAAATCTGCAATATTGGTGGCATTATCAGTTTTGTAACATGGTATAAAGTGTGCCATTTTACTAAACCTATCTACCACAACAAATATAGAATCTCGACCCCGTTTAGTCCAAGGTAAACCCAACACGAAATCCATAGAAATATCCACCCAAGGTTCACTAGGTACAGGTAAAGGGGTGTAGAAGCCATGAGGTAAAACCTTAGACTTAACCTTTTTACAAGTTATGCACTTTCCACAAATTTGTTCTACATCACTTCTCATTTTAGGCCAGTAAAAATGTTCCCCTAACATGTCTAAAGTCTTTTGTACCCCCAAAATGACCCATTAGGCCCCCACTGTGTGCTTCTCTTACCAACAATTCACGTATAGAGCAATTAGGAACACACAACTTATTTTCCCTAAACAAATAATCTTCATGCTTATAAAATTTATCAATAGCTCCTTTATTACATGACTCGTAAATGTTAGAAAAATCAGGATCACTCACATACATGCTCTTAATGTGTTCAAAGCCAAGTAACCGTGCATGTAAGGAATTTAGCAATACGTACCTTCGTGACAACGCATCTGCAACCACATTTTCCTTACCTTGTTTACACCTGATGACATAGGGAAATGACTCTATGAATTTCACCCACCTTGCGTGTCTTTTATTCAACTTATCTTGACCCCGTAAGTACTTCAACGACTCGTGATCGGTGTGTATCACAAACTCCTTAGGCCACAAGTAGTGTTGCCAAGTTTCCAATGCGCGTACAGCTCCTTGTCATATTTAGGATAGTTTAAGGCAGCTCCACTCAACTTCTCATTGAAATAAGCTATGGGCCTGCGTTCCTGCATTAACACTGCTCCAATACCTATTCCTGATGCATCACACTCAATCTCGAAGGTTTTGTCAAAGTTAGGTAATGCCAAAATAGGTACTTTACACAATCTATCCTTAATAGTATTAAATGCATGTTCTTGTGCATCACCCCCATTGAAAACCTACGCTCTTCTTAACAATTTCAGTGAGTAGTGTAGTGATTGTGCTAAAATCATTCACAAAATGCCTATAAAAACTAGCCAATCCATGGAAACTCCTTACTTCAGTTATGCTTTTAGGTGTTGGCCAATCCTTAATAGCCTTAATTTTCTCTTCATCTACTTCTACCCCATTAACACCCACCACAAATCCTAGAAAGACAAGTTTTTTCATGCAAAATGTATACTTTTTGAAATTAGCATACAACTGCTCCTTCCTAAGTACCACAAGCACACAATTCAAATGTTCTAGATGCTCATCTAGGTTTGTGCTATAGATTAAGATATCATCAAAATAAACAACAACAAACTCCCCTATAAAAGCGCGCAAAACATGATTCATCAAATGCATAAAAGTGCTCGGTGCATTAGTGAGACCAAATGGCATAACCAACCACTCATACAACCCTTATTTAGTTTTAAACGCAATTTTTCATTCATCATCCTCCCGTAAACGAATTTGATGGTACCCACTTTTAAGATCAATCTTACTAAAGACACAAACACCATGTAACTCATCAAGCATATCATCTAACCTAGGTATGGGGTGACGATACTTTACCGTTATGTTTTTGATAGCCCTGTAGTCCATACACATCCTCCAAGTCCCATCCTTCTTTGGTACCAATAGGACAGGTAAAGCACATGAGCTCATGCTCTCCCTCACATATCCTTTACTCATCAACTCTTCCACTTTCTTTTGAAGCTCCTTTGTCTCCTCGGGATTGCTTCGGTAAGCTGGTCGGTTTGGAAGGACGGCTCCTGGTATGAAGTCAATTTGGTGTTCGATGTCTCGAATTGGTGGCAATCCACTTGGCATGTCCTCCGGAAATACATCTTCGAATTCCTGTAACAAAGACTCAACCAAACTAGGGAGGGTTGTGTTAGATTTCTCAAAGTTGATGAGTGATTCCTTATATACCAACAACAACACTGTTCTTTTATCACTTTATAGCCTTTTACAACTCACTCCCACTAGCAAAGAAGCTCATTTTCGGCTTTTCTCTCCTCTCAACTGGCTCTTTTTCTTTCTCCTCACGTGGTCTCTCTCTCTTCTCCCCACTCTCGACCGCCTCTCCATTTTCTCTTTTACTCACTAACTCACAGCTTTCTCTCCTTTTGTCAGACTCTCTTACTCTTTTCTCTTCAACTTCTCTCAATTGAATTTGGTCTTCATAAACTTGAGCCGGTGTTAATGGCGCAAGAGTAATAGACCTTTCCTCCTTGACAAAGCTATACATATTTCTATACCCATCATGGGTAACCTTTCTATCATACTGCCATGGTCTTCCCAACAAAATATGACCCGCCTGCATAGGTACCACATCGCATACAACCTTGTCACTATAACCCCCAATCGAGAAAGAAATCATCACTTGTCTATTCACCCTAACTTCTTCACTATCATTTAACCATTGTAATTTATAAGGCCTAGGGTGTTTAATTAGTACCAACCCCAATTTCTCAACTAAAGTGGTGCTAGCTACATTTGTACAACTACCTCTATCAACGATCATACTACATACCTTATCATGGATGTGGCATCGTGTATGGAATATGTTCTCTCTCTGCTGCTCTGTATCATCTACCTTGACTTGAGTGTTAAGAGCTCTCATTGTGACCATTAACTTCGCAACAGGAGCAAATTCCACTGTGTCTCCATGCTTACTAACATCTTCCAATGGCGGCATGTCTTCAAATTCGTCCTCTCCGTCAGTCTCTACTTCTCCATCGCGTAGAATCATTTTCATTTTGTTTGGGCATTGAGACGAAATGTGTCCTTTTCCCAAACACCTAAAACACAGGATATTCCGATTTCTAGTTAGTTGTGGGTCTGCCTTTGGTGATATCCTGCTAGTACTTTCAGTTCTCCCTTTCGACTCAGCTCTGTCCCCTTTGTTATCCCACCTTGGTTTCCAGTTTGAGTTAGAACCTGAATTACCGAATGATTGTCTAGTTGTTCCCATCCTCTTCAGCTGTTTCTCAATTTTCATGGCCACATGCAACATGTCATCCAACTCTACATAATGCTGCAATTCCACCACATTAGCGATCTCTCTGTGCAACCCATTCAAGAACCTAGCCATAGTAGCTTCTCGATCTTCCTCTACATTTGTTCGAATCATCAAGAAGTATTGATAGGACTCTCCTAATTCCGACGTCGTGAAGTAACCGTTTGATCCCACCAAGTGATGGCGTAATCAGTGAATTCCAACACCGCAACCTTCATCTTCTTATCCTCAGAATAGTTATTACATTCAAAAATCAACTATATCTTCTTCTCCCAATCTAAGTATGCCTCGGAATCACTTCTACCCTTAAATTGTGTAATAACCATTTTTACATTTCCCAAACCTCCATCAACGTCACCCCCATAATCATTCCTACCCCGTCGTTCAAAACTATCTCCTCTAGGTCTTATTTGCCCCATCTCAACTCCTTCACACTCATCTTCTCCTCATTCGCTACCTATCTCATGTTCATCCATCCTAGGAACCCGCCTACCCGTTTCCCTAGTAGAAGGTACTTCTACAGGCTGTTCCCTATTAATATTCGTCATCGAAGTACTCAATTTCTCCATCTTTCCCCCATATCCATCAATAATTACTCAAACCGATCCATCATATCATTCTGTTTATTGGTTTAATTACCATACCTGCTGGAATTTGAACATTTCATGTCAAACATTCTCTCAATTTCTGCCTCACCAATTTCGCTCGAAATCACTCAATTGGCATTTACCCTCTAATAAGCTCACTCTCTGCCTTTTACCACTCAATTACTTTTCCCAAGTGCTTCCAAAGTCAACAAAGAACTTATCGGACCAAACTTGTGAATTCAAATCGAATACGAGAAAGGAATGTGAATCAAGAGGAATATGGACACTAAACTTTAGAATGAAGAATTTAAGAGTCTAGATGAAAGTTTAACATTGATTTTGGACACCACTTATATGACAAGATTTAGCTAGTGAATCGAAACTTGTAACAAAAAGGTGTTGGTAGCAATTCAAACAAACAACTCAACTTTTTTTTTAACAGGTACGGATAAACAGTATTTTTTTAACACAAGATTAGGCTACCAACAAAGCAAAAAGTGGATCTAAGAATCCAAAAACGAAGAACGACTCAAGAACAAGAAGAAGAATTGGATATAAATTTTTTTACTCAACAACGAAAATAAAAGGTAGAACCGGATTAGATTGGAGCCAAAGCTCTGATACCAACTGATGCGAACCCCGTAGCAATGGTGACTACAAAACCCACAACTAGATTGATGCGGAATCTAAGAGCACCAATAAACTCGATTTTGGACTTAAACCCAACGAAGTGAACCAAAAAAACCCAACGATAGCAAGATGCGCTGAACCCCTTAATTACACAATGAAGAACTGTCGTACCAATGTTGAACACAGAAGAATTGATCTTGAAAGTACGATTTGTTGTTCAATGAAGAACAGAGGAAAAAGCAAAGTTTTTCAATTTAATTCATTATGTCAAAAGTCGTAAAATAACAAAGTGTTTAAATATTTATACTAGAGCCATAAATCTAGTAAAAACGTGCATAAGGCAACAATTAATGTCAAAAATATAGAAAGAAATAGAATTCTAAGGAAACTAGGTCTTTTGCCAAAAATAGGAAACTCGGCCGATTTTTATAACCAAGCGGTCGCTTAGAAGAGATGTTTGACTCCCTTAGAGTTTCGG
Source organism: Osmanthus fragrans (assembly GCA_019395295.1). Classification (NCBI taxonomy): domain Eukaryota; kingdom Viridiplantae; phylum Streptophyta; class Magnoliopsida; order Lamiales; family Oleaceae; genus Osmanthus; species Osmanthus fragrans. Next base: position 9,005,088 of record CM033355.1, on the reverse strand, counting down.
TATTGGCTGAGCGACCACTTGCTATTTTACTCTAAGCGGTCGCTTAGATGATCCGATTGACCTCTTTCTTCGGTTGCTTGTATCGTGTTGATCCAATTGGTTCCCGACTTCGACCCCAACATGAAACTTGCTTCATTTTGCATTCCGAACATAGTTTCATCAATAGTGGCTTTGACGAGCATTCCCAACGCCTCTTTAACTCGCTTTGTTCTCGATCGTGTCATCGCCCCTTCTTCAATAGTCAACGGGTCTCGATTTGAGCTTGCATTAGACACTTCTGCATCCTGGATCATATCAGTGGGTCTTGCGCCCACTGATCTCTCACGACTTTCTATCGCATTCTTCAAGATTCGAACTCAAAACCGCTATCATATGAGAGACTTAAGTTGAATCCAGGTACCAATTAGATTCAACTTAAGTCTTTCATATGATAGAGGTCTTGAGTTCGAATCCTGAGGAACATGACAAAAAGTCGTGAGGGATAAGTGGGCGCCCACCTAAAGCAGACAGTACATAAGCTACTGGCTTGAGTGTAAGACCCGAGTCATTACAAAACACTTCCCATCAAAAATCAAAATATTTATATTAATTTATTTTCAAAAGATGCTATTCAATCTCATAGAAAGAAATTTAGATATCTTGATGTTGGATTTTTTCAAATAGCTGTCAAACAACTGTTTTGATTTGGTTTGGATATACTTATTCTCTTGACTCTTCGAGATAAGAGACTCATGAAATTTGAAAATTCATTACTATCTGTTCTAGAGTCAAATTTAGAAAGTGGTCATATATATTCAAATTGTTATCCAATTTTTTCTATTAATCTTAATGATGGAGTTATTTTAAATGCTTTAAATCTTCATATACAAACAAAAGATTTAGAGTTTGATGATCATTCAAGTGCTTTTGCTGTTATATAGAGAATCTATTATAAACTCATGAACACTCAATTGAATATTTGTGCTCTCCATTCTTCACCAAGAGACGAAAGTCTTCTAGTAGAAGTAATCCTCTTCATTCAAATACTATTATTCCAAAACGTATTCCTTGGAATCTTCAATCTAGAGCATTAGAATGGGATTTTAAGAATGCTCAAAACCCTACCCCTTCTGAAGTAAAAATTACACCAAATCATATTATTACTTGATGTGACCCAGGAGTCGAGCTCGACAAAGACGAGTCCAGGACGAGACCCGTTGATTATCAAAGGAGGACTTATGACGCAATAGAGGGAAAAATGAATAAATGAAGTGATGGGGCTACTTGTGCAATCAACAGTGGATGGCGTCATGATCTACACAAGAAAAGAAGCAAGTTTCATTGGGGTCGAAATCTAAAACATCTAGAATCAACACGATACAAGCGACCGAAGACGGAGTGAAATCGCATAACCATGCGACTGCACAGCACTAAGTGACATGCGGTCGTACAACCATTTATCGAGAGCTACAAGGAGAATTTCATACTTCCTTGCGACCGCATGGGTTTCTACCTTGTCGCATAGTACAATTTTGGGACCGAATTTTCCTTTTTTGGCGAGAATCCTAGTTTCCATCTAATTTATTTTGAATGATATTTTGTGATATTTTAGAACTTAATTCTATTTCTATTAGGTTTTAGAGAGTTAGTATACATACTTTTCATATTCCATTGTATGAGAACTTTTAACAATTTGAGAATTAATAGAGAGGCAATTACGGTGCTTTAAATTTTTATTCTACTTTGAACAAATCGAACTTGTCAAGATCATTCTTTTGGCATTCAACATCAGGTGTGGATCACAAGTCTTGTAATCAAGAGGTCATCAAATTTCGTTTTGTTTAGTTGCTTAGTTCATTGTTTTTTATTCAAATCCAAAATCGGGTTACCTTTGGGCTTTCTTGGGATCATCAATCTTGTTGTTGGGTTGCGTAGTCTACATTGCTACGTGGTTCTCATCTGTTGGTATCAGAGAACGCCTCCAAAATAATTAAGGTTATATCTTTTTATTGTTATTGAGTCTTTATTTTCTTTTCACATTGCTCTTCGCGTTTTTCGAGTCCATTCATAGTTTTGAGTCTTTGATCCAAAAATTACAAAAAATTAGCCAAAAGTTGTTTTTAAGCTATTTAAGCATCCAAATCAACCCTCGTCTGTTTCGCTGGTCTTGTAGTCGAATTCTCGAGTAAAAAAATTCGAAATTTAAAAAAAAATTAAAAACAATTATTATAATTCCAAGAATTTCTAGTTTTCAGTTGTCAATTTTTTAGTCAAAAAAACAATTGTTCAATTCCATTCCATTTTTCTTACCGTATTGAATTTTTAATAGTCCCAATTCATACAATTTCTTCTTGTTCTTGAGTCATTTTCTTTTCTTATCATATCTGGTTTGGGATCCACGAGAACACATCCTTATTAAGTTTACTTTGTTGTTGGAGTAGTTGGACGAAACAATTGAGTGCAAAAAGGCAGAGTGGTAACTGTGTGATATTTAATAGAGTGATCCACGAGTGATCTTTTGTGAGGTAGAAAATACTATAAAGTTAGGATGTCTGACAAAGAGGGTTCCAATTCAAGCAGGTAGGCAAATCCGATCGACATGGCGGAAGATGTAATACGACGGTTTGAGAGAGTGCTCAGGAATGTGAGTGATAGACTTGATAGGCTCGATACATCGGTTGCAAATAATCATAGGGGACAACCAAATGCAAGGAGGTCAAGTAGGTAGGAGCCTAGGGTGGAGATGCATGATGATTGTGAGTATGGTAGTGACTTGGATGAGGGTGCATCGATGGGGGTTGAAATGGGTAGGATGGGAAATAATGGATGTAAGTTTGAAAAAAGGGAAGAAACAATAATGGAGATGATGTAGATTGGAGTATGGGCAACATTAAAATGTCAACTCCACTGTTCAAGGGAAAGAGTGATCTGGAAGCTTATCTAGAGTGGAAGAAGAAGGTAGAGTTGATTTTTTAGTACAATAACTACTCGAAGGAAAAAGAAGGTAAAAATAGTCATTCTTGAATTCACTAACTATGCTATAACTTGATGGGATCGAGTGATTACATTAAGGTCGAGGAATCGAGAACGACCTGTTGATACTTGGGATAAACTGAAAGCCATCATGCGGAATCGGTTCGTGCCTAGTCACTATTATAGGGAGCTGCATTAGAAGCTACAAAGTTTATATTGTGGTCGAGGAGTGTGGAGAACTACCACAATGAGATGGAAATATTGATAATCAGGGCGAATGCGGAGGAGGATCAGAAAGCCACCATGGCTCGTTTCTTAAATGGGTTGAATGAAGACATTACTAATGTCGTGGAGTTGCAGTACTATTTGGAGATGGAAAACATGTTGCATGTGTCCATGGAGGTGGAGAAATAGCTGAAGAGGAAGGGAACAACTAGGTAACCATTGGGTGCTTTGAGTTCTAAATCATTTTGGAAATCGAAGTGGGACAACAAGAGATGGAGCTGTTTCGAAGGGAAGAACTGAAATGCCAAAGCGAAATGATGAAGGTCCTAGCAGAACAACACCCAAAGCAGAACCATAACAAACCAAGAATCGGGAAATCAAATGTTCCAGGCGTTTGGGGATAGGACACATCACTTCTCAATGCCCAAACAAAATGACAATGATCTTGCAGGACAATGGAGAGGTGGTGAGTGACAGTGAGGATGATTATGAAGACATGCCAACATTGGAGAAGGTTAGTGATGGGGATAAAGTGGAATTTACTGTTGGAGAGTTACTGTTCACGAGGTGAATTCTCAACACTCAAATAAAAAAAGATAACTTGGAACAGCAACAAGAAAACATATTTCATACACGGTGCTACGTTAACAATAAGGTATGTAGATCATTGATGGTAAAAGTTGTACAAACGTGGCTAGCACAAATCTTGTAGAGAAATTGGGGTTAACTGTAATAAAACTCCCAAGACCCTATAGGTTACAATGGCTAAATGAATGTGGGGAAGTTAGGGTGAACAAGAGGGTGTTGATAAATTTCTCAATTGGTAGTTATAGTGATTAAATCATGTGTGATGTAGTACTTATGCATGTTTTATTAGGAAGAACATGTTATGATAGGAAAGTTATTCATGATGGGTATAAAAATCATTACAGTTTTGTTAAAGATGTGAGCTCCATTATCCTTGCGCCATTAACACCGGTACAAGTGTATAAAGGCCAAATAAAACTGGAAAATGAGCAAGAAAGACAAGTGAAAGAGTTTGAGAGAATGAGAGAAAACAGTGAGATAGTAAGTATGAGAAAAAATGGTGAGGTGACCAATAGAGAGAAAATGAGAGTGGAGCCACATGAGAAAAAAATAAAGGCAGTCTTCTGAGAGGAGAGAAAAGCCGAAGGTGAATTTATTTGCAAAGGGGAGTGAGTTGAAAAGAGCAATAGTTGAGAAGAAAAACTGATCTTGTTAGTCTATAATGAGTCATTCATCAATCTTAAGGAACCTAACCCACCCCTCCCCAGTTTAACTATCTCTTTGTTGCAGGAATTCGAAAACATATTCCCGGAGGACATACCTAGTGGGTTGCCATATATTCGATGCATTAAGCACCAAATTGACTCCGTCCCTGGAGCTGTCATTCCAAATCGACCAATTTATCGAAGTAATCCCGAGGAGACAAATGAGCTACAGAGACAAGTGGAGGAATTGATGAGCAAGAAATATGTAAGGGAGAGCATAAGTCCATGTGTCGTTCCAGTGCTTCTTGTGCCGAAGAAAGATGGAACCTGGAGAATGTGCATAGATTGCAGGGCCATCAATAACATAATGGTAAAATATCGTCACCCTATTCCTAGGTTAGACAATATGTTGGATGAACCGTATGGTGTATGCATATTTAGTAAAATTGATCTTAAGAGTGGATACCACCAAATTCAAATGAGGAAAGGTGATGAGTGGAAACCACATTTAAAACTAAGTATGGCTTGTATAAATTGTTAGTAATGTCGTTTGGACTCACAATGCATCGAGCACTTTCATGCAATTAATGAACCATGTTTTGCGTGCTTTTATAGGTAAATTTATTGTAGTTTACTTTGATGACATTCTAGTCTATATCAAGGACCTTAATGAGCATGTAGAACACCATAAGAGTGTGCTTTTGGTTTTAAGGAAAGAACGACTTTATTCTAATTTTAAAAAATGTACATTTTGCAGGAAAAATGTTGTTTTTATAGGATTTGTAGTTGGTGCTAATAGGGTAGAAGTTGACGAGGAGAGAATAAAAGCTACTAAAGATTGATCAACACATAAATGCATAACCGAAGTAAGAAGTTTTCAAAGTTTGGCTAGCTTTTATAGGCGTTTTGTTAAAGACTTTAGCACAATCACCACACCACTCACCGAGATTGTTAAAAAGAGCGTAGGTATTCATTGGGGTGATGAACAGGAACATGCATTCAATACAATTAAAGATAGGTTGTGTAAAGCATCGATTTTAGCACTTCCTGAATTTGATAAAATTTTCAAGATTGAGTGTGATGCATCATGAATAGGTATTGATACAGTTTTAATGCAAGATAAGAGGCTGATGGCCTATTTCAGTGAAAACCTGAGTGGAGCAGCACTCAACTATCCGACTTATGATAAAAAGTTATATTCACTACCTCGAGACTTTGAGACATGGCAGCACTACATGTAGCCTAAAGGGTTCATGATTCATACAGACCATGAATCGTTGAAGCATCAGCGAGATCAAGGTAAGCTAAACAAAAGGCAAGCAAGATAAATGGAATTTGTAGAGACATTCCCTTATGTCATCAGGTACAAGCAAGATAAGAAAAATGTGATGGTGAATGCATTGTCTCGAAGTATGTGCTACTAACTTCTCTTAGTTCTAAATTGTTTAGCTTTGAACATATTAAGAGCATTTATGTTGGTGATCTAGATTTCTCATATATTTATGCATCATATAATAAAGGGGCTATAGATAAACTCTTTAAGCATGATGGGTGTTTGTTTAGGGAAAATAGGTTATGTGTTCCAAATTGTTCCATGCGGGAGTTGTTAGTGAGAGAAGCACATAGTGGGGGATTGATGGGACACTTTAAAGATAAAAAGACATTAGAGATGTTGGGGGAATATTTCTATTGGCCTAAGATGAAACGTGATGTTGAAAGAGTATGTAGTCGATATATAATATGTCTAAGGTTTTACCTCAAGGTTTGTATACACCGCTACCTACACTTAGTAAACCATGGGTTGATATTTTAGTGAATTTTGTTTTGGGTTTACCTAGGGCTGAGAAGGGACAAGATTCGATATTTGTATTGGTAGATAGGTTTAGCAAGATGGCACATTTCATATCCTGTCATAAGACCGATGATGCCACTAATATTACGGAGTTATTCTTTAAGGAGATAGTGTGTTTACATGGGGTACCTAAGAGTTTAGTGTCTGATCGAGATGTCGAATTTTTGCATCACTTTTGGCAGGTTTTATGGAGGTAAGTTAGGCACCAAATTGTTGTTTTTCACAACTTGTCATCCACAAATCGATGGGCAAACCAAGGTAGTGAATAAGACCATGACTCAATTGTTGCGCACTATAGTCAATAAGAATTTGAAGAGTTGGGAGGAGTGTCTACCTTTTATAGAATTTGCATACAATAGGGCTACGCATTTTACTGCTTCATTTTCACCGTTTGAAATTGTTTATAGTTTTAATCCACTAACACATTTGGATTTAATACATTTGCATATGAATGAACGAGGTAGCTTACATGGTAAAAGAAAGGTCGAGTTGGTAAAGTCACTCCATGAGAAGGTAAGAATGTAAATCGAGAGCAAAAATAAACAATATCAATCGCAAGAAAACAAGGGCCGAAGAAGCATGACATTCGAACCTGGAGATTGGGTTTAGGTACATTTCAGAAAGGAACGCTTTTCAGAGTAGAGAAAATCGAAGTTGCAACCATGAAGGGATTGACCGTTTCAAGCTATGGAGAAGATCAATGACAATGCATACAAATTAAATCTTCCAGGTGAGTATAACGTGTCAACAACTTTTAATGTATCTAATATCTCTTTTCTTGATGCAGGTACAAATTCGAGGTCGAATACTTTTGAAGAGAGTGGGGATGATATGACCCAGGAGTCGAGCTCGACAAAGACGAGTCCAGGACGAGACCCTTTGATTGTCGAAAAAGGACCGATAATGTCATGATCTACACAAGAAAATAAGCAAATTTCTTGTTGGGGTTGAAATCCGAAATATCTTGGATCAACACGATGCAAGCGACCGAAGACGGGTTGAAATCGCATAAGCATGCAACCGCACAGTACTAACGAGTTAAAATGATCTACCTCTTCCAATGGATCTTCATCATCTTCGGATCTTCAAAGGTCATGGTCTGCTAGATCAGAAGATAAATCTATATTTTCAATCGGCTCAATCTGCTCGATTCTCTACATCCTCTTTTAAAGGAGTCGACTTTATTCCTAACATCCTAAAACCTGAAAATGGTAATAGTGATAAAGATGATGAATCAAAACCATCTGTTTGCCTACTTTGTCAGATATGTTACCTCCTTCTGAAAGAATTGATCAACAATGTAATGTTATTTCTTCTGTTATTATTATAAAAAACGAGTTTAAAACTGATCGGTCTACCAACATCAAAAAATTCAGAAAAAATTTTCAAAAGGGTTTTTCAAAAAAAGAATTTGAATCTTTCTAGGAAGAATTTTTTGCTTATCCAAAAGATTTTTGTAACGTCGCAAAATTTAACAATAAAAATAAATATGAGTCGTTACTAAATCTTCGTTTTATTTAATTTAATATGAGCAGCTCGAAAATACAGATTTTATTTTATATCTTAGCATATTTACACGTACAAAAATGAAATAAGTTAGATGTCCAACAACTTTTCATCAATGTACAAATAGTACTGTACAATCACCTTTTTTTTTTTTAATAAATGTCATTTGACTATTTATACATTCACATATACATACGGAGTGGTCCATATTAATCTCATTTGATATGTTTTTCTTTCTCCAATAAGTCAAAAATTCACCCATTTTAATATTATAATAGTGAATCACATTTATTAGACAAGCATGTGAACTGTTCATGCATTTAAAATTGGGAGACAAGGTTTTCTACTAAACACGCATGCATACAATACATTTTATTCTACAAAATTGATTGTAAATCAACTTTGTATCCCATAAATGTAAAATAACACATAAGTAATACATAATCAAATAAATCATAATTCTTATCCCTAAAAATGCTGAAATTAAAAAAAAAAATGTCTCACCACGTTACACTGGATGATTATTTATTCCCAATATTCCAGTACAATGACTGCACTTCATTGTCTTCCAACCAACGACCCGACCCGTTCTAACCTGTGAGGTATAGGAAAAATGGTGAATACATGGGGTACTTAGTAGGACACGAAAATATGGTGCAATCTCGATTAACAGTATTAAATCATGTATCAAAAATATCATACTGTCATATCATATCTTTAAAAATCCTATAAGACCTCATAATATATCATATCTTTGGTACCGGAATGGCCATTTCATTTCATATCATATCATATCATAACTTTCATAAGCATATTATTTATCGACATGAAGAAATAAATTAAACGGGACTAACCACTTGCACCTCGTAATCCTGCCTTGTAAGATTAAGTAAATTATTGAGCAATGAAAAATCTCAAAATAAATTTTTCTTCATCTGCTTGCCTTGCAAAAATATTCTTTTATGTGTGTCATCCATTATACATGTGTCTATATATACAAGCAATAATAACATGATCTTCAAGAGTTGGCACGTAGTAGGAAACATGTGGGATATGGTAGTTGGATAAGGGTGGAGAAAACAGGATATCAACAAAAAATTGACTAAGTGTCTGTTTGTTTCAGATTAAAATCTGATTTTAATCTAAGTCAAAATCAAACAATCAATATCAACCACATCTTTCTTAGGTCCCACAGCTTTTTAACCACACATTTCAAAAACTTCTATCAGAATCTACTAAAATTTTGATTTTAATTCCCACCAAACACCCTCTAAGTCTTCAACCAACCTATCACTTCTCATACAATCATACACATGTTGGCCTCTAGTTACATAAAAAATAAAAAAATAAAAATAAAAACTAATATAATATAATATACAAAGTAATTGGTAACTTTGCAAAACTCTGCACACGTGTCAACCACAACATTTTAAATTCATGAAATACTCAATTAGACCATAATTTGAAAAATGCTCAACAGACATAACGGTTGTGTATGGCTAATTCTTCCTACCTCAATAATTTAGGTTCCGCTAATCCAAATTAACTTTTTTCTCGTGCCTAGTATGCATGATTAATTACAATCTATCCAACGAGCCTAATATTCATATACTTATCATTACTCGATCAATATCTAAAAATATGACCCAAATAAAAATTGAAATTCACTATATATCATTTTAGTCCCTAATTTTTCAAAACATAAAAGTATAGCATACAAAAAAATTAAATTCTATTTTATGAAAATTTTCGGGACATTACAATTTTAGTTTCTATGAGTGGGCTTATTTCAAAGTTTATAATAAAACATCCACTTAAACAAAAACTATTCACAATACTTTTGAAAAAAAAAAAATTATAAATTTTTTTTATGTTAATAAACTGATCAGTTTTGAACTCATTTCTTCTTTTAATAACAGAAGAAATAGCATTACATTGTTGATCAAGTCTTTCAAAAGGAGGTAATATCTGACAAAGTAGGCGAATCAGGTTGTTTTGATTCATCATCTTTTATCACTATTACCATATTGTGGTTTTTGAATATTAGGAGTAAAATCGATTCATTTAATAGAGGATGTAGACAATCGAGTAGATTGAGCCGATTGCAAATCTTTAGATTTCTCTTCTGATCTTGCAGACCATGACCTTTGAAGATTAGAAGATGATGAAGATCTCATGGAAGAGGTAGATCCTTTAAAGATCATTTTAACTCGTCCATCATCTTGAAAAATATTTGATAAATTATTATCTCTATTATGACTATTTCTCCTAAACCAATTTGACATTAAAGACATAATGGTAAAGCAAAATTAAAATAACTTACCACATTAGACACAAAGCTGCATGAATTGACTCTCACCAAGCCTATAACGGGACCACTCTAACACTGGGCAATAGACATCCAGGATAGAACCAGTTTAACCTATGACACAATGTCTAAATGACAAATCACTCTAACCTACAGTTATGGCTCTTATACAAAAAGAGGCCCAAGGGGGACAAGGAGGTAAAAGAGATATACAAAGAGAGATAGAGTTATCAAAACTAAAATTTGAAGAAATGGTGTCAAAACATGGATTTCAACTAAAGTTGTTAACCATGTTTATTGTAAATTTTATTGTATTAGTTACGTAATTTGAAATGGAAAAATTATAGAATATATAAATAGGAATGAGAGAGACTAAAAGAAAGAAAATTTGGAGCGATTAAAAATTTTGGTACGAAAATGTAAGTATATAAAGAAAATTGCATAACGAACTCCAAACAGATAGCTACTTCTACACTTTGATACTCATTTTTTTATTTTTTTATTTTTTAGAATTAGTGTCCTCGACCTCGCACTTGAAGTCTTTCACATAAAAACCTCTATGTGAAAAGACAAGTGTGACCCCATGAGCAAATACTGAAAAAATAAGAAATAGATAAAAAAGAAAGAAACCCTAATAAGTAAATCCAAACAAAATTTAAAAAGAAAATGAAACCCCTCACCATGTCCCCTCCTCATCACTAGCCGCACTCTCTCTATGTAAAATATTGATACATAAATTACATTTGATAACTAATCTTGTGCGTGCACACTAAAGGCATATGGAACACTTGTTTCAAAAGCAAAGAAATAAAAATATAGAGTAGGAAAATAGTTGATCAAGATAAGAGTTCTTTGTCCTTAAAACAAATTTATTTCTTAGTGGTCCACATGGTTAACGACCATGGTCTCTTAAGATTCAAAGATTTGTTCTTGTTGTAAGAGTAATTTACACCACAAGAAATGACGAACCAAAAATGTGTCCGGTACTTTCTTTATAAAAAGGACTAATGCAGAATATATTTATTATATATAAGGCAACATGACAACGAATGAAAGATGCTTGTAATGAAATGAATTCTGCGAATGAGGGTTCCTACATATAGATGTGGAAAAAAAGCGTGTGCTGACATACATAATTGTTGAAATAAGACATGCTTCAAAAGCCATCTCATATCTAGACTCTTGTCCAAAAGTCAAATTTTCATTTGAAGTGACACCTTTTTATTGAAACATATTCTAGAATATTTTGTCACGTATTACACCAGGGTTAATTCAATATTTCACCATACAGTAATTCCACGGCTCATTAAACTTAATTTCTCCTTCACCCAAAATTGGTTCGAGAAACTAAACATATGATGATAATCTACTCACGGAGTAGAACCCATCGAGACTTTGAACTTTCATAATTAAATGAGTAGGTCCAACTTAAATAATTGGTCAAAGTTAGTGAAAACGAATATTTATTAATTAATTTCCAGCAATCCCACATGAATGAAATTAACAAAAATGACTATGCAGGGATTAAAAAGAGTACAAACGAAAAGCTATTGCACTAGGAGAGGTATCTCTAGCTTGGCTTAGTTGAATATTATTGAATTTACATGGCAAATTAGTGAATCATAGCTTGATATGTTCAACCGTTGGTATAAATCTAGACAATAACTTCCCTAGTACTTAGGTTATCATAATTGTGTTCATATTGACTCCGAACAACCCTTGGACTTCATAAGTGTTTTTAGAGAACTCTAAACTCCAAAATTCTCATAGAAGGGACCTCACGTCACACCATTTGACATCAACTGTTTTATGGTATTATTTCTTTGATGTTTGTGACTTAACATGATATTACAAAATCTATGTCTTATAAAACGTAGCTACTTGTCCAAATTAATACATATAATAGGCATAGAAAGTCACAAAATAAGGAATCCTCTCAGAAAATTTTGAAGCTATGTTCTTCTTTCTAACTTTATCAAAGCATTAATAGGACATTTCAGCACAAGTAATTTGGAGAATTCTGGAAAATCCACTAGTCATAGCTAGTAAAACATATTAGTAGATATCAAATTTATATCATGTCCCAATAAAGACAAATAACCACAATAGTGCAGTTCAACATTTTAGATATTCTTCAAATATTTCACTATATTATTTTCTATCCATCATATGCAATAACCGATTTTCGTTCCCATTTTAATCACAATTGATTTCAAACATGTCACCTTTACGAGTCATCCCCATCCTTCTAAAACTGGTACAAGGACTTTCTACCTTCCATCTTCATAGATTTTTTTTTTTTTTTTTTATGATTTATAATGTAAACCATTAAGAATGTAACTTATATACAATGATGCTCCCCTCGATGCCCTGGGTAAATTCAAATATATGCTGAAAATGAATTGTTCGAGCTTGTTCGCTAAGAAAGTGCAAACTACAAGTGCACGGGTAGCGTTAAAGTAATAAAGTGAACTTTTTTATTCCAGATTGTCGATCCCTCGAGGAATGTATATTTTCGATTACACAACTTTAATTAATTTAATTCTAACAATAAAAAGAAACACACAATTAAAATTATGATTTTGGAAAAATAAGTAAAATAACTAAAAGTCTATAAAATAAGAAAACATAAACAGTTGTAAATTTTGGAGAAAAACGTGGTTAAGATTCATGATTTTGCTTAACCGTCGCCTAATTAATTTTTTCACAAGCCAATTAACAAAGTACTCATTTATGATGTTAGACCCGATCTTCTAATTTAAGTTAATTACCTCTCTTGAGCAAAACAAATCTTAATTAATTGGTTTAACCTACTATATTTGTATGTTGATTTAAACCAAAAAATCGCATTAAATCTTAGTGAAAATAGTTCATTCGGTCACATAGGGCTAGAGGTATATCTCCGTCACCTACACAAACCTAGAGTTTATACTATTTGGTCTAAAATTCACAATCTTCCTTCAAACGATGTACAAATCACTAAACACAATCATTTATTGGTCACATAAATGAAAATACAAGAAATACAATAGTAGAAACACATAAAAATAAGTAACTTAACATTAACGAGCAAATGGTAAAATTAATTAAAAGCTAGGTCAAGTTAAAATCATATATCCCAACACAAGAAATTAGTTCATTTTATACAAATAATGAAAAGGAGAATATTTCATACAAGACATTACAAATATGGAAAAACAATTGAGAAAATACAAGTTTGTATGTAAAACCCTTTTAGAGCTTGGTCTTGCTTTCCCCAAATATTTTTCCAAATCCGTAGATGTATTTTCCTTGTACTCTCGATTTTGCTCCAAAAATACCAAGCTAAATAAAAGAAAAAGAAAAGAAAAAGGAAGAAGAAAGAAATAGAAAAGAAAAATAAAGAAAATGAAAATGAAAATGAGAAGGAGGCAAAAGACGGCCCGAAGAAAATTGAAGAAGACCAAGTCGTGGCAAAAAGTTCGCGGGCTCGGGGCCGCCCGGACTCGGCCGGCAAAAAGTTCGAGCCAAGCTCGACTCGGGCTCGTCTGAACTGAGCCTAAGCTCGAGCCGAGCCCTCTTTTAGGGAAATGGGCTGAGCCCGGTTCGGGCTTTTCAAAAATATATAAAAAAATTTAAAAAAGGTAACAGAGAGGAAAAATACCAGCCCGAGCCGAGCCTCTTTTTCCTGAACGAGCAAAAACTCGTCTCAACTCGGGCTCGCAAAAAAACCCGTAGTTCTGGCCCGAGCTGAGTCCGAACCTCAAATTCTGGCCCGCAAACTGACTCGATTCGACTCGTTGACACTCCTAAGAAGACCCAATTCAGCTGTTGGTTATATATTTAAACACTTAGAGAAATTGCGTCCAAATCCCCGGAGTTTGAAAAGTGAGCAAAATGGTCCTTCAACCCTCTTTTGACTTAAAGGCGACCCCTACAGCAAAAAATGGATTTTTGTGTCATTTGCAGCTAAGTCCCTTAGATAATTGCATGTCAGGTCCCTCAACTTTGATCTTGTACAGTTTGGTCCTCAAATTTTGACTTTTGTATCAATTATGCCCTTGCTAAATTGTATCACAGATTCTTCAAATTTCTAACTTGATCACTTTGGTTCCCAACTTCACAAATTTTGTACGCTTTTAGTAAAAAAATTTCTCATTTTGCCTTGTTCGCATTCCATGGATGATTTTTGGCCTACGAAAGCAAATGATCTTTAATTGTGAGTATAATTTCATTCATTTAAATAGATTAATAAGTGTGCAAAAACATACTTATCAGAGCTCCACAAATCCTAGGTAGACCAACATATCATCCATCAACTCTTCACATTTGTCATTTTGCGTAGGCAATTCTCAGCATCATAGTGCATAAAACACACTTCTATTGGACAGCCGTTAATCACTTGATAATATAATATTTCAATAAATTGCACATGTACCATCTCAAATAAATTAGCCCCTATTTGACCCTGTTAAAATTATAATTCATTTTTCTCTCTTCTTATGAATCAGTCATTCTCCAATAAAATAATATTACACGTAATTCCAAAAAAGACCTTTTTTCTAACCACTCATTATTCAAAAAAACATTATTCCAACCATTAAAATTTCAAATAATGAGAGCCAAAAGGGGGGCTTAATTAGAATTCAACAAGACTATCTACCAAAATAGATCGTTTTCCATTTCATTTTATCCTCTTAAATTACTATTCAATACAATAATAATTCAAACATGACTAGAATTTTCAAAACATGTTGAGATAATATGATAAAATTTACATTTTTTAAGATAATAAAAATCTATTCTAGCATTCAAGTAGAAATGGACCCAAAATTAACGCATGTCTTTACCACTCGAATAGCCAACTTCAATAGCTATGAATGCCCCAACCTAAAATGTTTTCGTTGACAATTTTTTATAGTAGATTTCAAGTCAAGGTAAAGGATGACAGTCATGATAAAATAACAAATAACACAAAGCTTGAAATTTTGTCAATTCGACATGACTCATACTCCATAATTCTTGAGAGTAGAGCCTATTTTGTTATTTTTAAAGAAAGTGAAATATACACTTCTTCTTTTTTCATGTCTATATGTCTATTTTTATAGATTAATTAAAATCAAGAGTAACTCTCATTGAAGCGACATCGCTTCACACTTACATAGGTGACCTTCTATCAATAGTATTTTGCTCTACTCCACTTGACTTAATCAAGATATATGAATCATTAAAAGAGTATCTTAACATCTAATCACTCCGCGGAAAGTACTTTAACATCCTAGGAATGAGTTAGGAAAGTAATTTTCTATGTGCTTCATAGAATCCTTATAACTTAATTGTCCATGAGAACTAGATTTTGAAATCTCCAGTCAATAAGGTAGGGTTACCATTACAAAGACGTAGTAGGCTTTAATCACATTCCTTTTAATAGGAAACATACTTGATCTCTTGGCAACATTTCGTAAGTGGATTTGCGATGTTCTTCTTTGATTTCACATAATCTATGGTGATGAAGCCTTTTGAGATTAGCTGGTTAATGGTATTGTGTATACAATGTATACGTCTAGACTTACCATTACACATGCTGCTTCGAGTCCTTCCAATAGCTGATTGACTATCACAATATATACTTATTACAAGTACCGGCTTGTGCCAATAAGGAATATCTTCCAAAAAGTTACGAAATTATTCTGCTTCTTCTCCACCCTTATTCAAAGTAATGAACTCAGATTCCATCGTTGATCAAGCTATATGCATTTACTTTTCCGATTTCCATGATATAGCAGCTTCACTAATGGTAAATACGTAATCACTAGTAGACTTGGAATCCTTCATGTTGGATATCCAATTCGCATCACAATATTTTTCCAATACCGTAGGATATTTTGAGAAGTGTAATCTATAGGTTAAGGTATACTTTAAGTACCTAAGAACCCTTGCTAAAGCCTTCCAATAATCATGGCTTGGATTACTTGTGAATCTACTAAGTTTATTCATAGCATAAGCTATGTCCGGTCAAGTGCAGATTGTAATATATATTAGACTGCCTATCACCTGTGAATACTTTAGTTGTGACACACATTCACCCGTATTTTTTACTAAGTGTAAACTTGTGTCAATAGGGGTTTTGGCAGGACTTTCCTCAAACACGTTATATCTCTTAAGTATATTCTCAATGTAGTGAGATTGTGAAAGTACAATTTCTTCTGATGTTCTAGAGATCTTAATCCCTAATATCATATCGACCACAACCATGTCTTTCATGTAAAAATGCTTCGTTAGCATTTTATTGGTGTTTATCATTATTTCGTAACTATTCCCTATTATCAACATGTCGTCTACATATAGATATAAAATTACATAGGCATTTGGTGTATATTTGATGTATACACACTTGTCACAGTCGTTTATTTTGAATCCGTTTGAGAACATTGTTTTGTCAAACTTTTGGTACTATTATCAAGAGCTTGTTTCAATCCATATAAGGATTTAACAAGTTTATAAACTTTTTGTTTGTGATTAAGAGAGACAAACCATTCGGGTTGTTCCATGTATATCTCATCTTCTAACTCACCATTTAGGAATGTCGTTTTCACATTCATTTGATGAATCTCAAGGTTTTGTATTGTCGCAATTGTAATTAACAATCTC
Organism: Osmanthus fragrans; assembly: GCA_019395295.1. Lineage (NCBI taxonomy): Eukaryota > Viridiplantae > Streptophyta > Magnoliopsida > Lamiales > Oleaceae > Osmanthus > Osmanthus fragrans. The sequence continues at coordinate 8,988,383 of CM033355.1, read as the reverse complement.
ATCGAAGTAATTCTAGTTACAGGTGAGTAGGTATCAAAGAAGTCAAGTCCTTCTTTTTGCCTATATCATTTGGCAACCAATCTAGTCTTATATTTATCAATGGATCCATCAGGTGTCAACTTCTTTTTGAATATCCATTTACACCCTAAAGGCTTGTTACCGAGAGATAAATCAATCAACTCCCATGTGTGGTTTCGTATTTAGATTATATCTCGCTATTGATAGCTTTATTTCAATGTGGTACTTCCGGTGTAGATATTGCTTCATCAAAAGTCGTTAGTTCATTTTTTACCATATAGGTTAGAAAATCTGGACCAAATTTTGTAGACATTCTAGCCATTTTACTACGCCTTGGTTCTTTCTCATTTGAAGTTCTATTGGTAGTTTCATAAGTTCTTTTATTCGAAGTTGCATTTTCCTTTTCTTTACAAGGAATGAAATTCTTGAAGAATGATACATTTATTGATTCAATTATAGTTCCCTCATGTACATTTTGAAATTTAGATTTATGTACAAGGAATCGATATTCACTACTATTATTGGCGTATCCAATAAATATGTAATCAATCGTCTTGGGATTCTTTAATAGTCCAATTTTTTCGCTCAGCAATACCATTTGATTGAAAAAAGTAAGGTGTCGTTGTTTGATGAATAATTCCATGTTGGGAACAAAATTCTTCAAACAATGCCCGTATTCACCTCATCTATCACTAAAAATATTCTTTATTTGTTTACCAAGTTGAGTTTCAACTTTCACCTTATAACTTTTAAATGTATCTAAGACCTCGACTTTACTTTTTAAAAGAAATACATAACAATACCTTGCATAATCATCAATAAAAGTCACAAAGTATTTCTTATCACCTCTAGTTTGAACTAATTTCAAATCATATATATCCCTATGTATTAATTCTAAAGGTGTTGTATTCCTTTGAATCAAGTGGAACGGTGTTTTAGCCAACTTTGCTTCAACACACACTTCACAATTATGACTTGGATCAATATTAAGTGCCGGAATTAAACTTTAATTCATAAGTTTGCGCAAAAACTTATAATTCATATGTCCTAATCGACTATGCAACAAACAAGACAACCCAAGAATATAAACGAAACTTGAATTGTTATTCATAATGCTTTGCTTTAGTACGATAGTAAGAATGATCATTTTGAACATTCCATCACACGTGTCATTTTCCTACGTATATCACATTCTTAGTGAGTACAAATTTACCAGATACATATACAAGCTTGAAATCATCTTCACTAATTAGATACCCACGCGCCAAGTTATTTCGTATTCTGGTGCATGTAGAATATTGTTGAAGACGAGTTTTTTGTCGGATGTCATCTTCAAAGTTGTAATGCCGTGGAAATTTTCGAATAAAAATTTATTTATTCTATATATTATATTTTATTATTTTGAAAGTTGAGTGACTAAAGTGAAATATGTTTTAAATTGTTATATTTTTGGGTCAAATATTTAGATTTTGATAGAGTGATGATAAGTATATCAATATTGTACCCGTTAGATAGCCCGTAATGTGTTTTATGTTTGAGAACAAATCAATTTGGATAAGTTAGGTCTAAGTTATTGAAACTTAAAGAAGTTGTCTTTATCTAAAATTAGATAATTAACTTAGATGGTTGGTACTACACATGGGGTATATAACTACAATTGTTTTCTTTCTTTTTGGTTATATTATTTTGTGTATTAGAATTTGTAGTCAATTCAAACTCCACTAGGCTTGATGTGATTGAATTGAAATAGCATTGTCCAAGTGTCCTATTTTGGATTATTATGAATTTGTTATCAAAGTATAATTCAAATACTAAAACTTAGTTTTATCCAATGTAGTGGTAGAGGTCTTCTTCCATCACAATTGTACTATGATTCAACTACTACTTTTTTTACTGTAAGTAGTGTGCAATTGTCGGTTGTCCCATAATTGCCGGTTGTCCCATAATTCTCCATCAAGAAATTTTACACGACAAATAGTAGAAAGAGAGAGAGAAATAAAATAATTTTGAAAAGTCAGATACATTTTTATTGTCGTAATCAAGAAAATAGAAAAGATATTGAATTCTTTTACAAATTCATTTGACGAGGTAAGATACTTAAGAGAACCCACGTAGCAACGATGGCTATGAAACCCACAACAAGATTGAAATCAAACCCCAAGAAAGTCAATGAACAAAGTTTTGGATTTAACCCAAAAATAATTAAGCAAGCAACCAGCAAACGATGAATTTGTCAACCTCTTTATTACACAATTTATGAATCTCACTCAAATTTGTGAACGCCACATGATAATAATCTTGATAGGTTCAATTTGAACGCCACGAGAGGTTGATTCTTGATATGGTCGATAAATTGTTCAACGAAGAGCAAAAAAGTTGAAAGCAATATGTCTCTCAATTAATTCATCAATATCATGGTCCCTCTACAATGAAGAAGGATAAAATTATTTATACTAAACCTATAAAACCTAGTTGAAAATGAATAAAACTCCTAAGAATATAAAAAGTTACCAAAAATAAGAATTCTAGTCGAAATAAAAGATATCGCAAATTTGGAAAATTTGTCTCGAAGTTGCTCTATGCTGTCGCGTGGTTATAATCATTATGGTCACATTGAACATTTATTTCCTTGAATTTTGTCATGGGAACTGCCTATGCGGTCACATGGCTTTTAAGCTATGCAGTCGCATAGCATAAAAAATTGAACCCTCCACTTTCATGTGCATAATTTCGTGTTGATTTCAGATTGTACTCATGGGCAAACATCCGACATTCAAGCTAAAAGTTATGTACATTTTAATTCTCGCTGCTCGTTTTTTCATATATCTTTCAAAACTTGAAAGATATGCACCAAATTTGATTTCACCTTCATGTCCAACATATAAGTTGTTGTTTGGCTTATAGCACTCAAGTTCTTGGCCTCCGCATCTTGGACAACTCATTTCATGGCCTCCTTGATTCTCTGTAACTCTTGATTTATCTTTCGTAACTCTTGATCTTGTCTTTAATTTCCCTTCAAGTTGAGCCGAATTTTTGTGAGTTTGTTGCCTTCCTCGAATCACATCAGATACTTTTGTTTAAGTGATTTTGTTTTTCGTATGCTTTTATATTCAATTAAATATACATGAATTGCTAGTGAGCTTTCGGGTTCATTATAAAGAGAGATAAATTCCTACTGAAATTTATGAAAACCTAATATGGGTGTGTCGCTTGGTCATCGATATACTCCATAAGAGAAGAGTGGTATGAAGTGTTTATTTATTATTATATAATTGTGTATAGAAAATGCACGTATGTTACTGGATATTTTTAAATACTAACTCTTACTATAATTTTAAAAGTTAGTTCGGGAAGATTGAAACTGTGGCAGGCTGGTGATGCAGGCTGCTAAGTGGATCGAAGAAAATGGAATAGAATTTCACATTAAGTTTTCCTGCCTTTAAATTTATTAGTTAATTTGATTTATTTAAGGACATGTCATTTAACTAGTTAGATGGGTATGTTTATTTGTTTTAAAGATTCAATTTCCATGTTTTAAATTTAAAGTTGTGAATGTTCCAGTTATTTTTATAAAGAATTTTTTTTTTTTTTATCGTTCCTTATTTAATACAAAGAAAAGTGAATTTTTAGTAACATTTCAAAATTTATGAAAAAAACTGGGGTGTTAAAAAAGTGACATTCCCTTATCCTTCAACTTTAGAACTTGCAGAGTTCTCCATGAATAGATATTCTTCATTCAGTTTTAATAGTTAGAGAACAATGCCTTGTCCGTACAGAAATGATGGGGTACCGGTGTCAAGCCACCATTCCCTTGAGTTTCGATTGTTGTTGCACTCGAAAACAACTGTAGATAAATTCATCTCTTGCATCCCTTCAGACGGTGTCTCTTTTAACCATGTTGTCCTGTGCATTCTTCTTCAGCTTTCGACATTCGCTTGAATGATGTCCGGCCTTTTCACAATTTTAGCATTTTCCTTTGAATTTTTTGTCATTCTTGGAGTCGTTTCTCCGCGGTGCATCACCAGAGGTCCTTCGTTTCTTGTTAACAGTCTTTGTCTCGGTTTCAACAAAGTTTGCTCCAAATTCGACAATAGGTCTTCTCTCAATTTTCATATTGTCTTCTTCAATCCTCAAGTGGACTATTAACTCTTCCAAGTTCATCTTCTTGCGTTTGTGCTTGAGATAGTTTTTGAAATCTCTCCACATAAAATGGAGTTTCTCTATGATGGCTGCAACTTGGAAAGATTCGCTTAATTCCATTTTCTCATTATGGATGTCATGTAATAGAACTTGAAGTTCTTCTTTGGAATCCACAATCATGTAATCCAAAAAATTTCCAACGATAAATTTCTTTGTTCCGGCATCCTCGGTCTTGTACTTCTTTTCCAATGAATCCTACAAATCTTTGGCTAGGTCATTTGAACTATACACTTGATAAAGTGTATTGTCTAAACCATTTAAAATGTAATTTTTAAATAGGAAGTTCAAGTACTTCCATGCATCCAACATAATAAACGATTCACGACTATTTTCTTCTTCTTGTACGATTGATGCAGTCTCCTTTAGAAACTTTATCAAATTTAGAGTGGTAAGATAGAACATCTTTTGTTGCTATCTCTTACGGGATCGCAGTATTTTGAAATAGTATAGCCAACGGCGGAACCACATTGTTCGTACCATTTTGACTCGAAATAGTCTCAACAGTAGTCGTTTCTGCTTCATAAACAGAAGTTTAACATAGCAACAAAGAAAGGAATAACACGTTATGCATATTCCAAAGATGGAAAAACAACAGTCTATTCACAAACAATCATAGACAAATTTTGTCTTAAGATTGTTATATATTGCTATATATATGTATGTGGTGCAAAGGTTGTTTGAATATAAAACACAAGAGCAAAGTTTAATTTGCACGAGCGTGATTAAACAAAATAGATATGTTGAACATGTAGTATGTAAACTATGAACAAAAAATTAGAAATAAAGTCAAGAAAGGAAGAAGAAGAAGAAAAGAATAATCTGAGGCAAGTGAATTTCACTATTTCCTTAAGACAAAATTGTCCCGCTAAGGTGCTCATGGTTCACGACACTTGTCTCCCGAGATACAACGAATTCAACATGTGATAGAAGCACTTTAAACTACAAGTTACAGCGAACTTTCGATGAAGTTTCTCTCTACAAGAAGAAAACTACTATTGAATGAATTTTGGAGAGGTTTTGCAAGAGATTTATGAAATGCTAAATGCAAGTATGATATGTCATGCATAATGGACATCCAAATAGTCCTATTTATAAAGGGTGAGGGGTTATGGGCGAGGTGTTGCCTGTCAAACCTCGCAACCTTACGAACAAAAGCATCACTTGTTGTTGCTCGCCTCTTGCTCGAGTGCCAGCGTCAAAATTATTTACAGAAATTTTTCGCCTGCCTGTTGCTAAGTTAGGGCAATTTTCCAGGCCAGTTTTTCCTCTTTTTTCTTTCTAACTTTGTACCGCGATTTCTCATACATTCGGAATTGGTTTTGAGATTTCAAATATACCGCGATGATCTACTCAACGAGTAGAACAAGTTGGTCTATTTACATTTATAATTTGACCATTGAATCAAGTTTGAATATTTGGTTGAAGTTGACATGAAAATCGCCTTTCCATTTTTGGTTTGAACACTTCACCAATTTTCTTAACTTTCAAACCAATTTCCAACGGTGGACACATACAAAGCAACGAAGGCCAAATAACCTTTTAGTAGGATGACATGTGACAAATCCTTAAATTCACCACTCCATTAGGCGAAGGCTGGTCAAATGCCTTCGCCCTGGCAATTATTATCATCCTTCTGGCCTTACAAAATGTCACTGAACGGATGATTACTTTTTGAATGAATGCCTTTGACAAAGCATGCATCCGAACTTGTACTTATGTCTTTGAATAAGGAAACTACCTTATCAGTTTTTGGAAATAAACATGCAATCCTTGGAGATCAAGGAGAATTTTTTATGATTTGTCTCGACAAGGAAACCTAGTTGCACAAGGAAACATATTCAAGGAAGGAAACCTACTATACTAAACCATGAGTCAAGCAAACTAATAAGAAGATGACATGTAGATTACTGTTGCATGTCTAATGCCTTGCTCCACAAGAATTCTTTTGTTATAAATAGAGACACATAAGTAGGTAAAAGTTACTCTTTTGCTTTTCTATAAACTCTATTCAAATATGTGCTAACTTGTCTCTTCCACCCCATTCCCTCATATTATTTTATACGGGTGCTTGACTTGATCATCGGAGACTTTTTTTGGCTTGGCGATGTCGGTGATAACAATTTTTGTTCGAGTGTAACATACAGGTTGGCATGGAGATCTTTCGACAATAGAATCCTAGAGATTTTTGAGGTCAACATGAACTATCTTTAGTGTTTTGCATTGCAATTTGTATTCGCGTCATCAGTGGCAGATCTAGGATTTCGGGTGAGCACCGGCGGTCATTGACGGTTGACCATTAACGGTGACAATGAAAATAATACCGTGAATTAAAATTACTTGTATTGTAGTTCGAATTACAAGTGTAGATATACGTTATCTATCAGTCTAACAATATTTATCGAGTAGAAATTTAAAGTCTGAAAAATTGGTCAAATTACTTACTTTCTTGGTTCGGTTTGTTAATTTCTCAGTCTTGCAAAATTTTGTGTCAATGCTTATACAAATAACTAAATTTTTTGTTGATTAAATAGTTTCTAATGGCAAGATTTTTTAAAAAAAAAAAAAAAAGGATTTCAATAAATGTCAATTGTCTATTTAATTTTCTTCTTCGTCATTATTTCACTTTTCGAAACATAGTTATCATATCCTATCTGATCATTAACCCGGACAAATTATCAAGGCATCGAGTCACTGGTTTAATCATTGATTCATTAAAAGGTCGAATTTTAGTTTTAAAAAAAAAATTAAAACGAGCAGAAAATATATCAATTAATATATATATATATATATATATATATATATATATATATATATATTGTTACAAAAAGTTTCTACATCAATTACTCTAATTCTTTTATGATATAAACCTCTTTGACATATTGGGGCTGCAAATTAGAACTGGATGCCCACTTCTCTATTACCGTAAACTCTTTTTACAATGTAATTGGCTTTTATCGAAACTTCCAAATTACTAAATATTTCAAGTGTTTCGATTATTTTTGTAATCCATATTAAAACTCTATGTCCAATACGAACTACATGACAATGCCAATTCCTTTTTTGGTTTGATAGATCTACAAAGGGCATCATTTTATGGGCTTACAGAATTTGTTGGCTGAGAACAGAAGAAAAAGACGCATTTTGCAGGCACATGGATTCCACCTCCAACATTCGGTGCTCTTTTTTAGGTTTAAATCTTTGGTACAGAAATGCCAAAGAAAGTAACTTTTAGATGTTAACTTATATTAATTACATAAAGCACATGAAGCCTACTTCTGGTTTAGAAAAGTCCATTTGAGATAATAGTGAGGCGGCAAAATAGAAATAAGAGTTAATCTTCAAGTCGAAAAAGGCAGAAATTAACCGTATTTGGTAGAAAAGTACATGTTACCCACCACTAGTGACATCTTTAGTAAAGTGAAATGGATATAACAAGACGATATATATTAATCAAAAAAGTTAATTTTTTTCTCAATTGTCCTATTATGCACTCGTGAAATACTACTACACATGAATCACGTCATATAGACAGTATAATATTGGACAAGTAAATATATTAGAAGTTTGTATATTGTATGGTCTATTATTGTTGTCCACAGAACATGCGGCCCCTAACATAGCAAAACAAGAAATAACTGCCAATTAAGACTTAACTATCACAAATACCTAAAAAAAACTGATTAGGAATATTTTGCATTAGCTTTTATAGTGCTAATGCAATATTACATGCTAAGACAAGGTCTACTTTTCCCTTCACAAGATTAAATAATATGCATACAACATACATATAATAACCACAAAACCATTTGCTGAATTCAATAATCTTCATGTTACGAGAGTGAGAGATGGAAATATGGACATTCAGTGTCCCATTATTGCTTATTTTTATGATGTAACTAGTGTTTGAGGCAGTTTGTTACATTTTAGGGTTTGTCTAGGCCCCATTTTTTGAGAGAACAGATTTTGTAATAACTTTTTTTTTGGAGAATGAATGGTTAAAAAGTAAGTAAAAGTTTTGGATTATTGTATAAAATTAAAATGAGTTTCTAATAAAGTATATCAAACATGCTATGAGAATTAACTCGATATCAAGACCCTGATTGATAGGAATTAAAATCTAGTCCCCGTTTTAGCCCCATTAATTTGAATAAATGTATTATGGAATAGTGATTGATGGACAATGTGTGGTTAAAAAGAAGGAAATTTTTTTTATTTGCATGTAATATTATTTTAATGAAGCATGTGCAGTTAAAAATTAGTACTGTAGAAAAATAATAGGAAATAATGTAAAATAAAGAATGACAAACAAGGGCCTAGATTTTAATCTAATTCAAAGTCTACAATTAATTTTAACTACATATTTTAAGTCCTACAACTTTTTTACCAAATATTTTATCTACTTCTATCAAAATCTAACAAAAATTTTAATTTAATTCCCACTAAATAGGGGTTAAGTGTAATATAATGACGAGAAATAATGAATATATATTTATAGAGTTATGTCCACTCGTCGTTGTCAAATCTCACTTAAAATACCGAAAAAGAGTTCGTAATGAAAATCTCACGACTATCTCTAGGGCTGGACAAAACCTCCAAACTGGACCCGACCCGAATTGAATCGAGCCAAGCAATTCTTCTTAGTAAAATACTCGAATGAGTATTTGAATCGAGAACTGACGGGTTCGGTTCTCAGTTCTAGATCAAGAGTAGAGAAACTGAATAAGAATTGAATCTCCCTAATTTTTTTTAATTTATTTATTTTAAATCAGCCAAATTATTTTATTTGTTTCTAAATAAATTTTCTAATTAGTTAATTTAGTTGAAACCCAAAAATATGATTTTTCTTATTTCTAATTTTCAATCCAAACCCAACTTAATCGAATTGACCTAAGTTTTACCCACATCTGTTATTCTACCGTAGTGCCGTTTTTACTGTTCTAAAGAAATCGAATTAAAACTGGATCGCACCTCTTTTAATTATTGTAAACTCGCTATTTTTCTCTTCCTGTGATTTTAATAATGAAATCTATGAAGAAATTAGCAAAGAGAGACGCAAAAAACACATAAAATTAAATTGCGTTATTTTGTAAGAGTTAAGATTGAACATATCATTAGTTGAATTAATGTAGTTTTGTAAATATTAAGACTTTTAATTATAATACGAAACTTGTCGAATGGAACTGAATCCGAACGGTTCCATTAATTAAATTTGGACCCGACTGTTGCTCTTACTAAATACCTGAGAATTTCAAGTCTAGTACAGTTTAGTTCTCGTTAGAACCGAATCAAATCAGACCATGTCCAGTCCTAGCTATCTCAATCTCTGTATGTTTAAAATATTGACTCACCTTAATATCCTCTATATAATACCAAATAATAGGGTTGTCTAGTAGAGATATGAGAACACAGTACAAATGCTGCTATAATATAAAATGATATGGGAAATGTCAAATTTCGTTTAACTCGTCTTCTTAGTAGGAATGTGTGTGATTTGATTCAGTCTGGTTTAAAGAGAATCAAACCGATCGAAATACCAATGAAAATATTTGAAATTGAACCATTGGTTCCATATCCAATCATAGAACTGAACCGAAATCGGAATCGAACCAACCAATTCCAATTCTGTTTGGTTCGATTCTTTATATTGAAAATTTGTAAAAATAAATTATGAAACCACTTGTGAGATAGAAAATCGATAAAAATAGAGTATAAATCACTTGTCATTTTTGTAATTTAATAATACAAAAAATCAATTAAACAAGGCAACAAACAAAAAATTATTCCAAAACTCAAGATCAACTCATAAAGGCGAACAAATGAATAAATTACGGAACACATCATAAATGATAAAATATCGATCGAAAATTAATTCTTACGAATATCTATATAGCAATAACCTGATTATATTTAGCAATGCTCCAAGATTTTGATTCTTAATGGTCGATCACTTTGAAAACAACAAGAAATTTGAATTCTTGTCAAATATTGAACTAAAAAATATATTTGTTTTCTATTGGATTTTGCATTAAAACTATGAATTTGTAAAGTATTTATAAAATTATTTTAATTTTAATTTTGATTACCAATTAAAGAAAAGAAGAAAAAGCGTATGAAAAATGAAATTTTAACATGGGATAATTTTGGGGTCTAGTGTTGAAAGATCTAGTGCATCTTAATGCAAGCAAAATGAGAAATTTGGGAGAACCGAATTCACTTCCCGTTCTAAAGACAATACCAAGAATCTGACCAGAATCGATCGATTATCGATGTACGGTCTCAGAGTTGACCCATTTAGTAGAGGAATCAGATTGAACCAGCAGGTTCTATTTGGTTCTGGTCTGGTTCTAGGAAAAAAGGCTCACCTCTACTTCTTAGAGAGTAAAAGAGAAATAACACTTGAATCGATAAGATGTGTTTGTGTTTGTATTTTACATTGGTAAAACTTCAACATTATCTTTTACGGAGGTGAACATCACTTATTGATGAATGTATATAAACCAATCCATAAAACGCACATGTTATATGATCTTTCTCTCGAGACAACGAACCAGAGCCGGACTTGAAGTGAGACCAGAGAGGCCGTCACCTCTGGCCTAGCTCTTTAAGGAGCCAAAAAAATTATGTTTCCTCTTTTTTCGAGGCCACTTTTTAACAACCTAAATTAAATTATTTATAAGCTCAGAATTAAAGTTTCAGGGGTCCTGCACATTTTGTCCTTTACTGACCCAATTGATATTTCACAGGCCCATCCACAATTTTTCAAACCAATTGAACTTCTCTCAATTCTCCATTACATATTCGGAATCAAAGTTGAGGATTTTGTATCTTGACTTGTCGTTGATTCTCTTCATTCTCAATTTCTCATCTAATCTTCAGTTCACAAAAGTTTTTTTTTTCACTTTTTGGCTATACTAATGAAGTCAACGTCTAATAATCCATTTTCTTTGATTGAATATAATTCTAATATTCTATGAATCTGTGCACTATCATCGACTGTATATGTGTATGTATAAATTAATTGTAATTTATATATGTAATTGATTAATAGTTTATGTGAGTATTTCAGCCACAGAAAAAAGTGGCAGGACCCTGGCGCTTGGGCGCTAGCTCCGGGATCAGTTCAGTTGAAGGCGGTAAAGAGGCAGGACTCTGGCGCTTGGGCGCCCCGATACAGCTATATATACCAGCAAAACCCTTCAGTTTGAGGTCTGAAAATTGAGAGAGAAAATAGAGAGAGCTTGGAGAGAATTTCACAAGTAAGAGGTTGTTCTTCTTGGGTATAAATTCAAAGCTATTTTTTTTTTTGGGGATTAACTTGAGGCTTGTTCAAGTAATTTAAACACATTGATCTTCATATATATTGGAAATCTCATTTTCTCCAAAATTATTTCTTTTCTTGGGTTTTCACAATAAGTGATCCGCTTCCAATACCGGTTAAGGTATATTTTTAGGAGTGATTTCCTAACAATTTGGTATCAGAGTCTCTTCTCAAATCAAGGTGCTAAAGCTTCGATTTTTGATGGTTAGCTTGAGCTTGGTTGTGCACACTGGGTGTTTGTGAAAATTCCCAAGTGAACTTTGTTGAAATATTTCCGGTAAACAAGTAGATAAATCATGTCTACTAGTGGAATGGTGAAGATTGGGAAGTATGAGATAGAGATATTCAATTGAAAGAAGAACAATAAGAACAACAACAACAACGGGAAGGTGCAAGTCAAGCAAGAGGTTAGCTATGCCTCGAAAAGAGGGGGAAGCGATGAGTTCTACTCCATCTCTTGTGATGAAGAAACCTCCGGTAAGTGGATTCTTTATTCTGGTTGCTCTTATCATATGTGTCCAAATAGGAAGTGGTTTACTACCTATAGAAGCACTGATGGTGGAACCGTATTGATGGGTAATAACCATTCTTGTAAAACAGTGGGGCTTGGTTCAATTAGAATCAAGATGCATGATGGAGTGGTTAGAACAATGTTGGATGTTAGACATGTTCCTGACTTGCAGAAGAATCTTATCTCTGTTGGTGCCTTAGACTCCAGTGGTTGCAAGATTGTAATATGGAATGGAGTAAAGAAGGTTGTTCGTGGTTCTTTGATTGTGATGAAGGATATTCGTGAAGGAAATCTCTATGCTTTTCAGGGTACTACAGTTACAGAAGATGTAGCGGTTGGAACAAGTGAAAGTAGTGGATACCCATGTGAGTGCACTCGGTTATGGCATAGGCGGCTTGGGCATATGTCAGAAATGGTCTAGATCTACTAGTCAATGAAGGTTTGCTGAAGAACTTGAAGAAGCATTGCATGAATTTTTGCGAGCATTGCGTGTACGGTAAAGCACACCGAATTCAGTTCCAGTCAAGCAAACATAGAAGCAGAGGTATACTAGACTATGTGCATACGGATGTATGGGGTCCGGCTTCAGTCACTTCCAAAGGCGGTTCCAGGTATTTTGTCACATTTGTTGATGATTATTCTAGATATGCTTGGTTCTATTTTTTGAAGCATAAAAATGAGGTATTCGACACTTTCAAGAAGTGAAAATCAATGGTTGAAAACAGAACAGGAAAGAAATTGAAGACACTGCGATTTGATAACGATTTGATAACTGGATAGTGAGGAATACACCGCAACAGAAAAGTTCTGAAGTTGGGGTCAGACGAGCCTTTGAGGCACTATGGGCAGACAAATTTGGTTGAGTATGCACTCTCGGTGGAGGATGATGAGCCTGGGACTTTCAAGGAAGCTATTCTAAACAACAATAATGAGAGTTGGTTGGCAGCGATGGAAGAAGAGATGGAATCACTTCACAAAAACCAAACATTGGAGGTTGTCCCATTGCCCATAGGTAAGAAAGCAATTGGTTGCAAGTGATTGTACAAAAGGAAAGATGATCCTACCAAGCTCGATGGTACAAGATTTAAAGCAAGGATAGTGGCTAAGGGGTTTGCACAAGGAGAGGGAGTTGACTACAATGAGATCTTTTCTCCGGTGGTCAAGCATACTTCCATTCGGGTGCTATTGAGTATTGTTGCTCATTGTGATCTTGAGCTGGAACAACTCGATGTCAAAACCGCCTTCTTGCACGGGGACTTGGATGAGGAAATCCATATGCATCAACCTAAGGGCTACAAGGTTGAGGAAAGGAACGTCAGGTATGTCACTTGAGAAAATCACTATATGGATTGAAACAATCTTCTCGACAGTGGTACAAGCGATTTGACTCCTTCATGCTAAAGCATGGTTTCTCCAGAAGTGAGTATGACTGTTGTGTTTATATTCGAAAGCTTCGGGGAGGAAACTATATCTATCTTCTCTTGTATGTGGATGACATGCTTATCGCTTCGAAAAGCAAGGTGAAGATAGAAATGCTGAAATCTCAACTTGGTAAAGAGTTTAAGATGAAGGATATGGGGGCTGCTAAGAAAATACTGGGTATGGATAGTGATGGCAATTGAGCCGAGTCGCTCATGAGCTCGTGGGCTCGGCTCGTCTAAAACGAGCCCGAGCAACGAGCCGAACAAAAAAAAATTGAACGAGCCGAGCCGAGCCGAGCTCGGCTCGTCAAATAGACGAGCCGCTCGCCGAGCTGCTCGTGGACGAGCTCACGAGCTTGGGCTCGTCCAAAAAAATTAAAAATTAAAAATTAAAAATTAAATATTTGCAAAGTGACCAGAACGGTCACTGAAAATTCAGTGACCGTTTGGTCACTTTTTTTTGTCAAAAAAAAAAGTTTTTTTTTTTTTTCAAATTTCATTTTTTTCCCTATAAATACCCATCAATTACAACATTTTTTTCTCACCAAATTTACTTTCAATCTCTTATTCTCTACTATACTCTCTACAAATCAATTATAATCAATATTATTTATTCATTCTTATTTCTATACTCTTCTACATTTTATATTCATATCATTAAATTATAACTTGATTTTACAATATATTTTCTACACTACTACATAATATTCATTCATTCACTTCTCAATTCTACTTCACTTCTTCTTCTTCTTCAATATTCAATTTCAATTATTCACAAATGGATCCACGCTCATTTATTGAAAACTTGTTCGATGTCGGAGTCAAGAATGTAGCACATGTGCCCCAAAATCAATTTCGGAATGAGTTCGTCAGTCTAGATGAAGTACCCATTCCAGAAAATATTGAAGATTACAATGTTCATGAAAGTAGTCATCCAATTGATTTGGATGACGTTGATCTCGATGCTCCAATTGATTTGGAACAGGATGATGAACCTGTTATTGAAATTCCCGATGCAAGAGGGAAGAGAAAGGGGAAGAAGCAGGCAAAATGTTGGGACCATTTTAAATTGGTTCAAACTGATCGTGTGATCGATGGAATTCAAGAAACCAAAACAGTATGTAAATACTGTCAACAACGATTGGCCCATCAAAAAGGCATTGGAACCACCCACCTCAACCGTCACTACAAATCATGTGCGGCCAAACATGGTCTTCTTCCTGCTGGTCAAACGCAACTACAATTTGGTAGTCCAGGCAGCGGTGCTACTACTACGCCACTTAGTACGTGGATGTATTCGGCGGAAAGAACTCGAATAGGAATGGTGAAATACCTTGCCGGATCTGAGTTGCCACTAGCACAAACGGACAACCAACATTTCGTTACCTTTGTGCAAGAATTTCTTCAACCGAGGTACGTTGGGGTAAGTCGAAATACTGTTCGTTCTGATACAATAGAATATTTTGAAACTGCAAAGAAAACATTGATTGTCGATTTAGAAAAATATGGGGGTGTGATATCTTTAACTTCGGATTTATGGGAAGGGATTAATAAAAGAGGTTATATTGCTGCAACTGCACATTATATAAACCCACTTTGGATCATGCATAAAAGAATAATTATTTTTAAAATTATTGAGTACCCACACAATGCTCCCAATATATTTAGTGTTATTATGAACATTATCAGAGAATATAAATGCGAGAATAAATTCATTCTTTTACGTTCAACAACGCTAGTGTAAATAAGGTTGTTATCGAGAAATTGAAAAGAGTATTTCAACCCGAATTCGGTGGTTATTTATTTCATATTCGATGTGTATGCCATATTTTAAATTTAATAGTACAAGATGGTTTAAAATACGTTAAGGATGAAATTCAACGAATTAAGAATGCACTAACTTATATCACTATTACACCTAGTAGAAAACAAGCGTTTCAGGATTTTTGTGCCGAAAATGGGGTGTCGCATTCAAAAACTTTTACTAATGACGTAGCGCATAGATGGAACTCCACATATTTATTATTAAAATCATGTGAAGGTTTCGAACATTTAATTACTGAATTTTATAACAATAGGCATATGAGGGACGACGACGAAAATATTTTGAATGAATCCGATTGGGCTTTAGTTATTAAAATTAAAGCTTTTTTGAAATGTTTTTATGATTCTACAAATATTTTATCTGGTGTTTATTATCCTACTAGTTGTATGGTCCTTCAACGTCTTTATCTAATTTCTAGGGCTTTTGATAGATATAAAGATGACCTCGATTATAATTCAGTTATAATTGCCATGGAATTAAAGTTTAGAAAATATTAGGAAGACTTGCCCATGTTATTTCCATTAGCATGCGTCATGGACCCCCAATATAATTTATCGGGTACTAAATTTATAATTGAACGAATGTCAAAATCTTTAACTTTTAACGTACCTATTACTTATAGGAATTTGGAAGTAACTTTATCTGAAATGTATGTAACATATGCTTCACGAATGGGTACACATGTTACTCGTGTACCCTTCGGCTCTACAAGTACTCCTCCCACTAATTTAGGAGATGACGACGCTGAAATTTTAAATTTATTTGAAGGCATGAACTCATATAGATATGGTCAAACTGGATATGCATATGGTTCATCCAGTCATAGTAGTTTGTCTTCCACTGCATGTACTCAAACATCGAGTAACAGTCCCAATGCAATGCCTGCTGAATTACTTGATTACTTCAATCATAATTGGCCTAGTAACAAAGGAAAAATTCAGAAGAAGTAGTTGACTTCTGGCGAAAGTATGAACGTCGATGGCCAATAGTTTCTGCAATGACAAAAGATCTACTAACACCTCCGGTTAGCACTGTAGTTTCGGAATCTGCTTTTAGTGCAGGGTCTAGGGTTCTCTCTGAAGTTAGGAATCGACTAAAGAAGATATTTTAGAAGCATTAATGTGCGTGAAGGACTGGCAAGACGCTCATTTTCGACTGCAAAATAAATATGCCGAAATTACATGTAGTCAAGTAAGTGATATTTAGTTTAACCATATTTATGAAGAATTTTAATTTTAATACCTTTATAATTTTTTGAAAAAAATTGTATACGTAACAAGTTGTTCGTGTACAATTTTTAATTCCGCCCACTCGAAATTGAACTATTGAAGTAGCCGGTCCCAAACCCGGATAAAGGAGGAGGGTTTATATTTTAATATTTTATTATTTTTAAAATGAAAAATATTTTGAAAAATCATTTGACAATTTCTTATATTTTTTTTAATTTTATCATTTATAAAATAATTATTTTCAATTAATATATTTTCTTCGAAACAAACTTGAAAATGAAAATATATTAATTAAAAATTATTTATAAGTAAAAAAAATTAAATTGTAATTACAAAAAACTTATAAGTATTATTTATAAGATAAATTCATAAAAAAATATATTATAAAAATATACTTTATCAAAATCTAAATAAATTGTTTACAAAATAAAAATACTTATAAAATAAATTTTTACCGAAAATCTATTTTTTTAAACAAAATTTAGGAAAAAAACGTATATTAAAAATAAAATAAAAAAATTGGAGGCGAGCTCACGAGTCGAGCTCGTTCCGGCCCACGAGCCCAGCTCGTGAGCTCGGCTCGTCAAAGCTCACGAGCCACGAGCTCGTGGGCCGAGCCGAGCGCACTTATTTTTTGACGAGCCGAGCTCGACTCGAGCTCGTTGAGCAACGAGCCCGAGCACGAGCACAAGCCGAGCTCGTAGGGTAACGAGCCGAGCCGACTCGGCTCGACCCATTGCCATCACTAGGTATGGAGATTAGAAGAGAGAGGACAAATCGGCGAATGTTCTTAAGTCAGACTGTACATTGAACGGGTTATTGCTAGGTTCGGGTTGCAAGGTGCAAAGTCGGTGGTGATTCCACTGGCTCCACATTTCAGGCTCTCTGGTAAACAATCCCCTACTACAGCGAGAAAAGGTACGCATGGATTGTGTACCTTATGCTAGTGCAGTTGGCAGTTTGATGTATGCCATGGTGTGTACACGCCCAGATATTTCACAAGCAGTTAGTGTGGTCAGTAGATTCATGGCAAATCCAGGGAAGGCACACTGGGAAGCTGTGAAGTGGATCCTAAGGTACTTAAAAGGTACCGCGGATACGAGTTTATGTTTTGGTGGAGATGCATGTCATATAAGTGGGTTTGTGGACTCGAATTATGCAGATGATCTAGATAGACGACGATCTACTACTGGATATGTGTTTAGCATACATGGTGCCCCAATTAGTTGGCGATCGATGTTACAGGCTACAGTTGCTCTTTCTACTACAGAGTCTGAGTATATAGCCATTGCAGAAGGAGTGAAGGAAGTATTGTGGTTGTGGGGTCTTCTAGATGGTTTGGGGATTGAGCAAGATTGTGTGGACTTGTGGTGTGATAGCCAGAGTGCGATTCACTTAGCTAAGAATCAGGTTCATCATGCTCGAACCAAACATATCGACGTCAGGTATCATTTTGTGCGGGATGTCATAGAGGAAGGTGATATTTCTCTCTTGAAGGTACACACAAATGAGAACCCAGCAGCCATGTTAACCAAAGTGGCAATGAGTAGCAAGTTTCAGCATTGCTTGGACTTGCTTCACATTAGTCCGTGTTGATATGCCCAAGTGGGCATGGCCCTTCGGTGCGGGGTTAGAATGAGGTGGAGAGTATATGAAGGTGGAGGTGAACTACGGTGGCTTGATCCCGGTTTAGGGTACATAGGCAACCATGGTTTGAATGGTGCAGCCAAGTTTGGTGCTTGCTGCTTCTTCTTGTCTTCGTCCAAAATTTGAGGTCTATCAAATGATGTACAAGGTGGAGAATTGTGAATATTTCGGCCACAGGAAAAAGTGGCAGGACCTGGCACTTGGGCGCTAGCTCCGAGGGACTAGGCGCTGCATCAATTCAGCTGAAGGCGGTAAAGAGGCGGGACTCTGGCGCTTGGGCGCCACTCATGGGCGCCTAGGCGCCCCGATACAGCTATATATACCAGCAAAACCCTTCAGCTTGAGGTCTGAAAATAGAGAGAGCTTGGAGAGAATTTCACAAGTAAGAGGTTGTTCTTCTTGGGTATAAATTCAAAGCTATTTTTCTTTCTTGGGGATTAACTTTAGGCTTGTTCAAGTAATTCAAACACATTAATCTTCATATATATTGGAAATCTCATTTCCCCCAAATCTCATTTTCTCCAAAATTATTTCTTTTCTTGGGTTTTCACAGCAAGTGATCCGCTTCCAATACCGGTTAAGGTATGTTCCTATGAGTGATTTCCTAACAGTTTATTATCTTATTATCTTATGATTTCTGAATTTGCCTTTGGTTTATGAAGGATTAGTGATTAATTTACAGTAGCTTTTGTTTATTTGATGATAGATAGTTGACTGTTTTTAATTTATGAATTATGACTTATGAGGGATTTATGAATATAGTCCTACCCATTAGTTTATTAATTTTTTTATATTTATGTTATCATTCTTATGAATTTACCTTTGCCTTTGGTTCATTTACTATTTTTAATTGCTGACATCGTCATTTTTTTTTCCCTAATTGGTCTACCACTCTATTCTATTATATATATATAACTATGTTATGTGTTGGTACAATACTTCAACAAAAAATCATATCTTTTAATCTTTCTTTCTTAAACTAATTTGAGCCTTTTTTACACTCAAATTTGATCCCCTTTCGCTAATCATACAGGTTACAGTTATGATTGAATGGATTGTCCATGTTATCCATTGAATAAGAAATGGTTGAACAACTTGACTATCCAAAATTGATTGATATTTTTGCCTCTAAAATTGCAAAAAGGGTTGTATTTAAGTGATTGTTTAAAACATTTTTGCATTGTTATTTGATTATAATATAAATATTTTGAATATTCATTTTTTTTTTTTTTGTTGATTTTAAGTTAACAATTTAATTCCATAAAACTCTCATAAATGAAAAAAAAAATGATTTAGGAGTCCAAATTCTAAAATTCGTCTCAAGCCCTGCGGAATATGGATATGGCCCTGCAACGAACGCAACATAATGTATCCTTTCACGTTTGGCCAATTGGTTTACGTTGAGTTCACATGATATGGAATTTAAAATCTGAGAGAATTAAAGTATTGATTATAACATATTCCACATGGCTTCTTTAAACCAACCCAAATTTTGCTTTACCATACTCGTAACCCACATGACTTCGGCGGGCCGGAATTTGTCTTTGATGACATTTTTTATTAATTTGATTGGTTATTTAAAATTATTTGATGATCCTTCGTAAGTAAGCTAATGAATTTACTTGATCAACCTTATTAAAGCAGACAAAGAGCCTCTAACAACCCCACAAATTGTGTGGATGGTGCTACGTGGATTGACACAAATGTTTCATGGGATTTGTATTTTTCAACAAAAAAAGATATACAATTCTATCTTCTTTCCTTGTACTAATTTTGATTTTCTATCTAGTAGAAAGATGATTGACAACCAAAAATCACGAAAATTATTAACATGGTTTTTCAAGAAACCCATTTTTTTTTATTGTTAATGAATTTTGGAACAGTGATCTTTTGAAGCATATGCAGTTAAAAGGTAAAAAAAAAGTTTTGTATTACGTTTAAAATTATTATATTGTAGATATGTATGGATGAAAATGAGTTTGGAGAAAAATGAGTTTTAAAATAATGGAATTCAAACAGGGGCATATATGATGATTTTTTTTAAAAAGAAACTTTAATCATTTTCTTTATAAATAATCATTATTTGATACATGTCATGAATAACATTCTATAATAACTCTTAACCATCACATAAGGCCCAATTTTGCTTATTGCTAACTAGAATTTGGGCAATGGATTTGCTCCATCTTTACCCCTCTCTTATTTCATAGTTATAAGTTTTATGATGTATCGACTCAGCTCTCCTCGATAACAAACTTGTATGAGTGTCAATTTTTATTTTTTAATAAATATAAGTTCAAATCAAGTTGTAAAGTAAATTGACAAAAGCGAAAACACAAATTTGCTTTGAAATTGATTTATGTATTTTTTTTTTTCCTAAAGGCTAGAATGGTATGTTGTTCGAAATCAAGTGTACGTGAAAACTAAAATGACAAAAATGAAAAAATTGTAAACACCTCAAATTCGTGGAGACAAAAACTTGAAGTATTTGTTGTTTTTATCGTTTTTAGCATATATTATTTACGCAACTTTAAATAATTACCCATTCTATATTAACCTCTTTTTTAATCCAAGATATACAAAGAATCTTCTTTTTAAAAGTTCAAATATTGAATGGATCCCACATGTCACCCTCCATCCTCCATAAATAACCTTCTCATTCACCTCACTTCTCCCCTTTTCCTCTCCTCTCCTCCCTCCGTTCACTTAAACCGGTTTCTCAAAAGAAATTATTCCAATCATGATGCCTTCTCAAGAGCTGGTTCAATACCAACTCCCGGTTCTTGAAGATGTTTTCTCTAATGGCGAAATCCATGAACTTTTTTCGCTTTTCCAATCAGAACAACATCCGGTACAAATGACGTTCAGTCTAGAGTCAACTCGATCGGTCTATTCAATTGAAGAAAGAAAGCATAGACGGATGATATCAAACCGAGAATCAGCCAGGCGATCACGTTTGCGGAAAAAGAGGCACCTAGTGAACCTCGAAAATGAAGAAAAGTCTCTAAAAATCGAGAACCGGAAATTAAAAAACCGGTTGTGCACGATCACAAATGAGTACCATTTCGTTCAAAGAGACACAAACCGGCTAACACTAGAGTGCATTGATCTGCAACAAAGATTAGCTGGTTTAGATCAAATCTTAGCATTCACTCAACCGTACTAATTAATCGTCATTGACGATAAACAAAAATCATCAAGGCCAAACTATACTTTAAACTGTCGGATAATTCTCTACGACTTCACCGCTCACCCCACTTTCCCAACATGCACACTCAGCCATGCATTCAAATTTCGACAAAAGAATCAATGTTACTCGATCATTGTCAAGTTCGACCGACCACATTTTCTACTCGATGGAAGAAGTAAAATGTAGCTAGCTTGTTGAGGGTTTTTTAGCCCCTTTTTTGCTGTTATCAGAGC
This sequence comes from Osmanthus fragrans, assembly GCA_019395295.1. NCBI lineage: Eukaryota > Viridiplantae > Streptophyta > Magnoliopsida > Lamiales > Oleaceae > Osmanthus > Osmanthus fragrans. The sequence continues at coordinate 8,966,791 of CM033355.1, read as the reverse complement.
TTTGTATGTAATTTGGCAGTTGATGATTAGACCCTGAAAACTTAAGTTTTTAAGGCTTATCAGCTTTTCAAATGACATGTACTGTATATATCATTTATTTCATGCAATTTGTGTGTATTCGGGGCTTATAATCCGTAGAAAGAAATCTTGTTACTCTAAATATCATTTATTCTCTAGATTATATAAACAGGAGACTTATCCAAATTGACCATCAATTTATTGTGTTTTAGAATCATGTATAGTTGTTGAAATTGATGTCACTTATTTTTCAACTTTCTAATTCTTTTTGCTTTTACCAAAAACGATTCAAATTCAAAGAATCCACGTACTTAAATGTAGGCATATTCCACCAAATATGTAGCAATTTTTTTTTAAATGACTTGACTAAATTAAAAGCGTCATTTGAAATGGCAATGAAAGTTCAAAAATATAAATCTTTAAATCGTAATTTAAGTGTCGTTGGTTAAGAGTTGAGATTCATTGTCATTTTAAATATTTCTTCTCTACAATTTTGACATATTGACGCATCATCTTTCTTAACAAACGAGAATGTGTTTAAGTATTTTTTATACCTCAATCCATTACACTATGAAATCTTCCTATTTGTTAGAAAGATGTGATGTGATGTAATTGCAAGCGACATGTTTTTATGGTCAGATGTGTTTACTCGTCTTGAGAAATAAGCTCCTCTAAATTATAATTCTTGGTGTATGAGAAATAAGCTCTTCAGAATTTTCCTTTGTGTTTATTGCCTTTTATTATTGTGGAATCATATATGCAATGAAAAGGGGCGAATAAATCTTTCCGGAGCATTCCAATACTTAAAATTATTAATAATAACTTCGAAAAGAAAGTTCTTAGAAATATAACATTAACATAGTTAATTTAACATACTTGGAGAGGCTCCTTGATTGGGTGTTTCTTTTGAAAGAAGACATTCCTTTCCTCTCAAAGATCTACTTATGCATTTTCTATATTCCGATGGATTAAGTCATTTGTACCTTTTGGTTTACTTTTTAGGTTACCCGACTCCGTCGGTGCTCTCACATGGGAGTCGGGACCCATTTCTGTCAAATGTGCCATATTCGCTCCCAATGTGAGAGGGTCGGGTAAATCAAAGGGTACCTGTAGTGGGATTGTATTCTGATAGCTTGAGATGGAATAAGCCATTCGTTGAGTAACTTGTGTAAAAATAGTTCAATGAGGAATAGAGGTTTCCTTATATGAGTTAGCGTTAATTTGAGCTCGTTCAGAATGGTATCAAAAAACAAATTCAAGTTGTATCGGTAGTCGACTCATCTTCGGTTTGCTACTAATTTCATGGCACAAAATGTATATTAATTAGACTAGGAAGTTAAGATTTGATTAACGATTAGAAAATAGAAATATTACGTCCTAGTAAATGAATTTTTGTCATGGTTAACCAAAGTCGCTTCACTTATAAGGAACGAGTTGAGTTTTTTTTTTAGAATTTTTTTCTACACTATAACAAATTATATAATCACAATGTGAAAGCAAAAGGTGTGCACTCTATTTTGATAAGAGCTTGCAAGATATAGAATGCATGTACAATAACATTATTCTTGAATAAATTACTGGTAAAAGATACGTGCATGAATGGATTTTTGGATATGGAGTCCCATCAAATCAACAAAAGCTACATTTGGGGCCAAGAGAAAATAAAGGATATATTTCGTAGAAAAATCCTATTACAAAACCAATTACAAGCCGCCCCTCCAATAATGGGCGACTATTTGACAAGTTTGTAAAAAATTTTGTACAAGTAGAATAATAATATTTCGTAACATCAGTTTATCAATTTAATATTTAATTATATTATTAAGAGAGACGGACCAATATTCAATAATATATTATTTAGAATGAAAAAAAATAAATGCTGGTTATTTTGTTGTTTAGTCTTAGTCAAATTTCAATATTAAATATAAAAATCTTGCATGACAAGCTTGGTTGATTGGAATGCTAGGGGCATGATGGCCCATGATTAAAAGAGAGGGAAAAAAAAAAGTTCACAATGAGCATCATCGTCAAGAGACTTTTTAAAGATAATATACTCTTTATTTTAAATAGTCAACCCATAAAATTATACTTCAAGAGATTTTTAAAATTGACATTTTAAAATAGAGAGTGAGTTTGGAGAAAAATAATACAATAATTTGGAAGGAAGTTAGTGAAAATAAAATATAGGAAAAAATAATAAATATTTTTGCTAGTGAAATTAAGTATAAAGAGCTTGTTGGAAAACTTAAAAAAATTTACTCTCTAAATTACAAAGTATGCTCTTTAAAAAATATAAAATCTCTTAAAAATGCTCGAAGTGAAAAAAATAATAATAATAATAATCATCATCAAATTGCAAAATCAAATCGAAATTATTGTTTCAAGACCATTGGTACACATGAATTCATTGTTTTAAGTTCTATTGTCAAAAAATGTTTGAAACCACCCGAACCATTGATCCTTTTGGAAAAACAAAAAATAAAACGTGCAACTGTGTGAGACTCTGAGGTTGGAAGCGAAAATCATTACAAATAAACCCAACCCAATTAGTAGTACAATTTTAGAATTTCGGCTTGTATTGTTGATATTAATACACTAATATATCATAACTTTTCCGTTTATTTTTTAAACTATTATTATATCGAGATTTTACATTAATAATTACGTTGAAACTTTTTTGATTGTGTTAATTTTAGTCATTAGATAAATCGTGGATTAAAATCAAACTAAATAGTAAAATATGATTCGACTTGGTTTGGTTCACAAGTGAAATGGTTTGATTCTTTACTAATGTTAAGTCCTTTTTCACATATAATTTTTATCATTTGACTTCTAATTTCATCCAATTAATCTCATGATTTTCGATCAACTTCTCTTGGTTCAAATCAATTTTTGAAAAATTGTAATTTGGTCTCCAAACTATGAAATCCTCATTTTTCGCTAGTTTTTCGTTCATTTATTCCATTTTACTTCATTTCATTGAGTTTCACCTAACAAACCATAATACACAAGATTAGGCTATAATAAATCAAAAGTAATACAAAAATATCATAATTTAATGGCCTAGATAAGTGTATTTCCACACCCTCCTTATGATGTCTTCGAATTGGGAGCTTCTCCTATGGCCAGTTCTAGATTCACCGATAATCACTATCATCTTTTGAATGGGTTTATTGTTTCTCTTACCACTTCGGTCGATGGGCTTGTCGGGTTGCTTCATCAAGTGCTTAATCGACAAATTAACTCGACACACTCTTTCCTCCACCGTCTCATCCGAAGCACTAGAATTTTTATCATTTTCTTATTATTATGTATTATGAAACCATTTTTATGATCCTTCAACTTCATTATACTATTGACATTTCATAACCTATGTTTTGGTATACTATGAATGTGATGTCTTCTATCTTGTGTTTTCATTGATTAACATTATGTGTTTCATTAAGGGAGAATATTATTATTTCTTGTGGTTGTGTTAATATTTTGATCATATGTGCTTCACCATTGCTCTCTTATGCACTATCTTTTTGCTTATGCAAAGAGGGGAAAAATAAATGAGATGATATGCTTTTAGTGAGATAATAGATTATATGCTTTAAGTGAACAAAATTTGAATCATATATATGCTTTGAATAATTATTAGTTTGTAAAAGATAGTGGGAATATATGGAATACATGATAAATCTAAGACTTTTATCCCTTATCAATTGTTTGATATTACTTTGCAATCATCTTGTTTGTCATAATCAAAAAGGAAAAATTGTTGATTTATGGTTTACTTTAATTTTATAGTTTTGATCATAACAAATAAGTTAATCTTGTTTTCTAACAATTGAGTTTAAATGATAATAGTCTTCGAAGTATTCAATAACAAATTGATCAATCATCGCCAAGAGATCATAATCAAGACTATCGGACTCACAATGAACGTCAAGATCAAAATCAAGCATTCAATTCAAATTGTTCAAAACAAGAGCGTAAAAGTCAAACGTCAAAGAAATATCATAAACTATACGTTTTTGTTCATAGATATAGATACTGGGACTTTGATCTTTAGTAATAAATGATTAAAGCTCTAAAACAATTTTATATGCCACAAAGTTATTTTGATAATCACTTGTATAAAATGTTTTGATCAATGGTAAGATTGTTTTTCAAAGTGATACTCAAACTTAGACCATATTTTAAAATATCACTAAACTTGAAAAATTAGTTGAAAGAGCAACGAAGAAATTCAGTGAAGGTGGACGTTCGAAAATTTCAACGATCGATTTTTTTAATGTTCTAATGTCTGACGTCCAACAGTTAGTTTTTGTGCGTCCGAACTTGAGGCGGACGTCTGAATCACTTGTCTGATTTTCCAAAAATGTTTGCTTTTTGAGCCATATAGCATCTATTTTTGCATTCATTGCTAATCTTTAAGTGCATTGAAGACAGAAATATTTGAGAAAAAATATTTGTACTTGCATTACACTTATTTCATCTATTTATTCAAATTGAAAAACTTTTATTAATTGAATTAAATATTTGAAATCATTATATTTATCAAAGTTTTTTCATCTAACACTTGAATTATTATTTATTGTTATTCATTGAAGTGTTAGTCTCTCATATCACTTAATTCATTTGTATCATTTATTAAGAGAGAATTTTCATTGTAACATCGTATTAAGGTATCTTGAAAGTTCAATATTATATAAGGATTGATGCTCCTTATCTGTAAGTCATTGAAAGCCTTATAAGAATTTTGATTGTACCATAATTTAATCAATATAGTGAAAAAATCTTACTCATGATGGAAAGATTGGTAACAAAGAACGTAGATCATTGATTTGAATCGAACCTCCATATTATATATATATATATATATATATATATATATATATATATATATATATATATTGCAACTGTTGTAATTTCAAAAGTTTACTTTTATTCTACTCAGTACTCTCCAAATGGCATTACTAACCATTCAAAATGACCTTCTGGATATGTAAAAGTTATCCATTCTATACTATCTGGATGCATCTTAATCTGCCAAAAACCTGATTTTAAGTCAAACTTACTAAAAATCTTATAGACTTGTAGTATTCCTCTATTATATAATACTTCTAGATTAAATAATCGTAAACCATTAGTCTGGAATCTTAAATAATCTTGTTGTGGATCTAGACCCAGCAATTCTCCAAGATAGTCAAAATCCAGATGAAGATTTGATTTCAATTAATAAGATTTTAGCACAAATTCAAGATTCCCAAATCTCTTTTGTCTGTAACAGATTTATCAGTCGGAGAGTATTGAGTAGGATAAAAGAAAACTTTTGAAATTACAACAGTTGCAAAATTTAACAGAAGTCAATCAACCCCCTTCCCCCCCCCCCCCCTCCTTGGTGTCAGAGCATATAGGAAGTAAAAACTTTGTTGTGTTTCTATTGGATCTTTTGATTTTATTATATAATTTTCTGGTAATAATTTTTTATATAATTTCTCTTTTTTAATTCTCTCTTAGAATTTTCTGATATTAAATTTAATTTTCTTACTTGACTTCCTATACACTAAAGAGATATTTCTCTACTAAAAGATTTTTCAGAGAAAATTAAGATAGGAATTCAAACTAGAAGAAAATGTATTAAAATATTAGGAAAAAGACAAGATTTTATGTGGAGTAAAGATTAAAAATCCAGAATACATAATAAATTTAGAAATAAATCAAGAAGATTCAGATTATGAGATAATAGATGAATTTTCAAACTTAAATATTGAAAAAGACTCAGAATCAGAAGAAGAAATTAATTTAATGAATACTATAGTAATACAGTATATAAATAATTGGCAAAAAAACGAAGGAACGGATAATACAACTTGTTATGTATGTAGGAGTAAATATAGGAGAAAGAAAAATAAAATTACAACCTCATATTGCCCAAAAGGCCTTAGAATTTTTAGATAAATTAGAAGATTTAAAACAAATTCAGAAATTTTTAGGATTAATCAATTATGCTAGATCATTTATAAAAGATATTTTCTTGCATGTTTAAGTACATTATCAGAACATTTTAGTCAGAACAAATGTAAGTATAAGTTTTTTGTTGTTGTAAAGGATAAAAACCATTGTGTTTTCCATTCATGGTTAGAAGTAATAGATTGCATTAAAGACTTTAGAGATCCATATTTTTAGTTTTTATTATGTATTCTGGATTTTTAATCTTTAATTCACGTAAAATCTTGTCTTTTCCCCAATATTTTAATACATTTTCTTCTAATATTTCCATTTTTTTTTCCAATTTAGATATTAAACTTTCTATTTCTTGTTTTGTAACTAATATATTACTCCCTCCGTCCCAAATATATGGGATGGGTTTCCTTTTTTGTTTGTCTCAAATATATAGGCTGGTTTCTAAATTTAGAATATTTTGATTTGTTACTTTACTAATATGCCATTATTTACTTTGCATAGTTAAAATCAATATTCTCCACTTTATTTATGGTTCCAATGAATCTCATCAAAATCATTTATGAATATGAGAATTCAAAATTAAATCATTCAAATTTTTTACTACTTCCAACAATAATTTACTATTAGTTGCTAAAAATTAAATAAGGGTAAACTGGGAAAGTTTTTGGCAAAAATTACTTTTTTAATAACATTAATTATGTTTTCTTAATTCGTGTGAAAAACTAAACAAGCCTATATATTTGGGACGTAGGGAGTATATATTTTTTCAGCAATTTTCTTTTTTCTTCTGGAAGAAGTTCCTTCTTCATGCTTTGATTGATTTTGGAATTCTTGAATTTGTGCTAAAATATTATTAATTGAAATCAAATCTTCATCTGGATCTTGACTATCTTGGAGAATTGCTAGGTCTAAACTGTCTTGTACAATAGCTTTGCCTTTTGTTTATGCTTATTATTTGATTAATCTACTTCTTGTTAACTTGCTTAATACAAGATATTTTCCGAAAACGTTCTAAAAACTAGTTCACTGGTTAGTCATTAATTATCACTTTATTGAGATTTGTGCTTTGTAACATTTGTCAAGCAATCTATTTGTGCATGCATGGGTTTAGTACACTGACTTCTAGGATGATTTTGTCCGAGATGTCACTAAGGTTTCTGTTCATGCCTGAGATCAATATAGAGGCCTTAGGTCTTGTTGTTACCCAAGGCTTCCAATTGCGTTTCTAGGCAAGTGTTAAGGTTCTATGCCTTTTGTTGCTTAATGGTGCTTCGGCGGAGAAGACATTTTTTGCTTAATTTTGCCTCGATGGTTGAGGTATGAATGTTCAAAAACACGTGAACATGCAATAGGCCCTTTTTCAGTTGATACTAAATTTTTTATGTCAATATATTTATCACATTTAAGTAAACATGCCAAAAAAAAATATATATATATATATATATATATTAATTATGTTTGTTTACCTTCTTGATGTCATTTGGGGCAAGTAAACCCGCCCCGGATAATCAAGAGATTTAGCACCCTTTTTGTGTTTTTTTTATGCATTAACATTATTATATTGTTTTTATTTTATTCATATAATAATAGACAATATCATTATAGATACGCTTATAAAAATTTAAAAATTATGTACAATGCACGTTCTACTATGATTATTATGTCACAAAAAAATGCAATGTATATGACTATTGTTCCCAGTTGACAGAATAAAAATTTTCCACTACTAATGTGGTAATAGCCACAATTTAGGTTTTCTTGCCATGTTAATAACTAAAAGTTTTTATTCTGTCCACTGAAGATAAGCGATCAATACTGTTCTTTCAAGACCATTTCGTTTATAGTAACTTTGAATATAAAGCTTTCGGAAATATGAGAATAACATTAGCTTAGTTACTCCGAAATTACAGGGAGAGGTCCTAGAAGTGTTGATATTGTAGCTTAGAGTCAATTCTTTCTAATTACGATGCATTTTTATTTTCTAACGAAATAAGCTTGACACTAATTTACGGAATGTTTGGTAAAGTTCAATTTTTTTTTTAAGTTTGTCAAATATATATTTTTATCAATATATAATATATGTGATCATAATTTACTTTTTATCTAAACACTCTGTAAGGCATGAAAGCACATCAACCATGCACTTCAGTTTTTTCTTAGTAGACCTCTTCTCTTTCCTTATAAGAGTCTAGCATAAACTCCTAGAAGTAATGTGTTATGCCTCACCTCCTAGAAGTAATGTTGTTACGCCTGGCCACTGAGGCTACAAACTAAGCTTATATGGCAGTCTACATGAAGGCATAAGTCAGAGGTTGACTAAAAGTCAACAGATGCCCCGATTGGTCAGAATGGGGGGAGGAAAGTGCCAAAGTCTAAATGAAAACTTCCAAAGCTCTTCATTTCGAAGCTCTCTATTCCGAAGCCTTCACTAGCTCTTAAAAGTGCCAAAGTCATAATGAATGTGTCAAGTCTATCAGCTTAGGGTATATAGTGGTTGACCCGTTGTTAATGTATTAAATGCATAGCAGATTAGTGATATGACACTTCGACCTGAGAGATGAAGTCACGTGCTCTTTCATCCAATAGTCACTACTTCAACCAGAACTATATAAATAGCAACTCTTGTAACACTTGATGCAACTATTTATACTTAAAGTTATTCTTTGTCTTCTCTCTTGTTTATTTCACTCTTGTTTACTTGAATTTAGATTATCTTGTTTTAGTTGAATTGTTCGTAATTGATCATTAATATGCAATCATCTTTAAATATACCACTGACGTCTGAACATTTTTGTTTCGCATCATAGAGCATCTCCCACATCCATAAAATAGCAACATCCTCTCGCAAAGTCTACAGTCAAAACGTATTGAAATTTGTTTGTGTGGACGCAAGTAGGCCCAACATCTGTTGTCCATGTCGCCCTTACAAAAAACGAGGTCAACATAATGTTTATGAACTTCTTCAATAAGCTATGAAAAATCGGTATTTGTATCAACTTACTAGTCGACTTATCTTCCGTCAATGACGGAGCTATAATTTTTAGCTTGGGGGTGATGGTAGGCGGTGTTACCATGCAACGTTAGCTAACATAGCGATATTCGAAGAAAGTAATAAATTATTTAAAAATTATGTTAAGAAAATATGAAAGCAATCCACTTTTAACTCATCTTACGACTAAAATATAAATAAAGCAGTGAAGAAAAAGAAAAAATAATCAAAATTTTGTTTAAAAATCAAGGTTTAATTACGTATCTCTCGAAAAAGTTGGAAAACAAATTTAAGAATTGGAATATGTTTTGCTTGTTTTGTAATGCAATTTTGACATTTCTTTTTGGTAGATCATCCATTTATGGTATTACATAATATAATTTGCATAGTTATTTTTTGTGAATAAATTAATGGAATGATAGATTCATATGCACTAATCATTATGACAAGAAATTTGATGCTCTACTGATTGAATATATGGTTCATGATAAAAGCATTCAATGCAAGAAATAAATAAACAAATAAAGAAGAATTTGGATAAATTCACTATATGTGCTAAAGGTAAAGAATGAATTTTGCAAATTTTCCAAAGGAACAGGAAAAGTAAAAAAATTTGCATTATTGAGATTCAAAAGCTGATTCTTGAAATAACAAAACCCTTACATTTATAACTAAGCCATTGGATACTGTCATGTCAAATAGCCAAACATTTGTAAAGTGAATTTTTATCCAATAACATATTACGTAACACAATGATCAGTCTATTTAATGTCAGATAATGCATGCACTATTCTTGAATTAATTAATAAGAGAATTTATGTGCATGAATCGATTTGGATATGGAGTTCCATCAAATCAACAAAAGTTGCAAGACGAATAAAGAAATTGTTGTAAAGAGGCAATGACGACCAAGACTTTGATCATTGATGACTTACCAATATTTGGTTGGAATCGAATTAGCGATCCTTAATTATGATTTAGTTGGTAAATCAACAGTATAATATTAAGAAAATATTTAAAATATTGTCATTATTGTTTTCTAAATCTTAATCAATAGTGCACGCGCGCGTGCGCGGGGACCCAAATTATAAAAAGCCGTAGGACAAGTTTCACCGATATTTACACCAAAAATACATAATTATCGAATAGCAGTAAACAACATAACGAATTATTGAAATTGTAATAATAGAAATCTCAGACCAGAGCCTGTGTAGCACACAGTTTCCTTAAAACAGATTCGCCCCCTCATCGTACGTGCTTGAGGTATGAACGGTAAACCAATAAAATTCGAGCACCACAAGTTTTATTTCGGCGAACTGAGTTTGTTTCCGTGTGTTTTGGACTACAAAAGAATGGTTCTTATTTATAGAGTTTTTTCCCTTAACTCCCAAAGTCACTGGCCATAAATTTTTTGCTTTGGTCAATCCGGTCCGACATTCGTGTGCATAGGTTGCGCTCGCATACGAGTTCAAGGATCGAAACCCATTTCAGTTCGTGATTTGCACCTCCCCTGCTCACGCACGTGGAGAGAGCCTCTATGCTTCACTTGATCATACCCTTCTAAAGTGCAATCCTTTAAATAGTGGTTCTTGCTTTCATAAACTTCCTATGTGGGACAAATGTAATTTTTCATTTTCCAATCAACATAACTCCTTTCAAGTGGTATACTTTGAGCCTCAATTTCTCATTCACCTGAACATCAATTTTGGCAATTAACTATATGGTTTCGATGTACTCACGGAGGAGAACACAAACCAACTTTCATCTTCCAAAATAGCCAAGCGGGTACTGCTCAAAATTAACTCCAAAGTCAACCCATTTACCATTTTTTCCAACAAAAGCAACGCCCATATTCTTGAAATCAAGTAAATTAACGTTCTATCTCTTCACTTAACCCCAACCCCCCGCCCACCCCTTTCTTCTAGTTCAAATATAGTAAACCAATCTCATGCCCCATCTTAAAAATAACTGTAAGCTTTGAAGAAATATATTCAACCTGGCTGGAATGCATCGAATTTCTGTAGTAAGGATGCTTTCAAGTTTGTTAGACATTCTCGCATAGACAAGTATCAAAATGGCCATAGTGATCTTACCTAGTCACAATTTATAAATTATAAGCAATTTTAAATAACATTATCATTAGTCAGCAAGCACCCAACGAGGTAGCGCGGTCGACGGTCGCCCGTGTTGGCTCCACCGAAATTTATATGTTGAAAACTTGGATGAAGACGTGTAGAGTCGTCGATCGCAGTGAAGAGCATGGATGAATAATGAATTGATGGGGAAGATGAGCTATTGGGCCATTTCTTTAAAAAAATCATGCGCCTTTTGTTAAGTTGGGTTTTTTTAACATTTGACCCATTACCATAGCTAATAGGCCTGCTAAGGTTAAAATCGTGGGCCTTTTGAGGTTCTTGATTCAAAATTTGTTTTGAAACTTTATATTTGATATACATTTTTCTGTAGGGTGTCATATTTATGTATATATTTGTTATAGATTGTCTTCAATGCTGGATAATTCATCCCATATGTAATTTTTTTTATTAATTGTTCCATTATTACATTTACAATTTGTAGAAAAAGGGATTTGAGCCTTTTTGTGGTTCAACTGATGCTTGTGACTTGCTGTTGCCGATGCTAACAGACTGTCATCGCTAACTGTGAGCCTTTTTTCTTTTTCTTTTTTATTTTTAGTTCATTTTGATGCCGTTTTAGTTTAGAACATAGCCTTGAAGTGATATTTAATATGTACTGATCATTTGATTAATGATTTAGTATGTGAATTGTGATGATATATCATTTATGAAAATTAGTAAATTTGTGATTTGTGATAAATAATAAATTGGGAAATCTTTGATTTGCGGTAAATGATAATTTGGTATTAGAAATTGATGATAGTTTAAAATTAAATTTAATTTACATTTTTTATTATTATTTTGGGTTGTATTGGAATATATTTATATATATGATTTTTACATTTTAGTGCATTTACATATTGATTAAATATTTTTTTTAATATTATTTAATTAAATATTAATAAACGGTTTCGTTATTGCAGCCTTTGACAGTAAACGGTCACCCTAACTCACTAACAATCCTAAACCCGTTCCTGATCAAACTCACACAAGCACTAAATACCAAGAAATATTTTTTGAAATATTTCCTCATTTTTCAATGTTTTCTTATATTTGGAGAAACAAACTAACACAGAAAAATAAGGGAAAATTGAAGTCATAGTGCCAAACCTTTCACTTTTGTGTAGACTTGACTCAAACTTTAATTTGTTGCACCCACGGCACCAAACATTTCAAAAACTAGCACCTAGAGTCTAAATAGGTGATTTCAGATAGTTTGGCCGTTAGTTTTCCATTAAAAAAAGTTTGACTTCTTTTGACCAATTTAAAAGGGGCAATATGATACTTTTATATTATTTTACATAAAATAATTATATTAATTAAATAAAACATCAAAAAAGGAAAAAGAAAAAAAAAATCCTTTTCTTCTTTCCTCCACCCCCTATAACCAAATCCAAACACAAACGCAACGCCCCCTTGCACTACCATCGCCGGGAACATCACTTCAACCTCCAGCCCCACCACCGTCTCAAATCCAGGCACCGTCACTGTCGTTAGTTGACCTCAAAATGATTAAAAAACAAAATAGAGCAAAAGAATGGCAAATTTTTTCCATACTACACAAAGAGAAGGATTCAATTTCTAAAACGAAAGAATCCTTAAACCTAAAATAAAGCAAAATCAAAGGTAGAGCATCGAATGGCCGATCCCCATTTTGAGGCAGTTGTCGCGGAGGAGCTCTGACGACTGTGCTTTCGCGAATTCAATATTGGACGGTGATGGAGGGTTCTTCTGTCCCGACTTCTTTTCCATTTCTTGAATTCTTATGTTAATTTTCAAGATTAAGATACGAATGTAGTGATTATATTCGGTGGAATTGAGAGGCGAGAAAAAATTTAGAAACATGCTATGAGTACAGATTTTTTTTTAACAGATTTTTTACAGAAACATAGATGTCTTCCTGTAATAGGCTATTGCCAAAAATAGTTTTTGGCAACAGCAAATCACAGGAAGATAGTTGTATTTTCTGTATCGAATCTGTAAAAAAAAAAAAATCTGTACTTGCAAAATTTTCCAAAAATTTATACACAATGCAGAGGAAGAGGAAGATTCTTGCAAGTTAAAATGTAGTTTTACTTTAACTATGTAACCTAAAAGTTTTTTCTTTCGGGCCCATCCGTAATGCTTTAGTGTGCATTTGGATTACTAAGCATTTTCCAAGTGGTGGGGCTGGTGGTGCCAGTGAAAGGGGGAGTTTGTGTTTGGATTTGGTTTTGGGGGTGGGGATGGAGGAAAGAAGAAGAGGATCCTTTTTTATACCTATCTCTTTTTTTTAATATTTTATTTAATTAATATAATTATTTTATGTGGAATAACATAGAAGTACTATATCACCCCTTTTAAAATGTTCTGAAGAGGTCAAACTTTTTTTTAATGGACAAGTAACGGTCAAACTAATTGAAACCATCCATTTGGATTCCAAGTGCGAGTTTTTGAAAGATTTGCTACCGTAGTTCAAATCTGCATAAAAGTGAAAGATTTTGTATCGTGACTACAATTTTCCCAAAAAATAATGGAGTTACATCCCCAAACTTGAATCAAACATCACTCAATGCAAGACTAGTGTGAAAATGATTCTCCAGACTCATCGGGTGTGTGTCACAACATGGTGGTGAAAGATTTCTTCGGAGCCTCAAGTTTTGTCCTGTGGCGAGGTCGGCATGTGCCTCAGGCCTAAAATCGAAAGGGCCTCATTTTGGCCCAGTTTTTATTTATTTATTTATGTGTATATTAAATGAAGTAAATGCAAAATCAGATTTCCAATTCGAAGTGGGTTTTTTCTCTCCTTCCTCCGCCTTTTCTACCTTCTTCTCCTTCGTCTTCTCCTTTTCTTTCTTCTCCTCCTTAGCTAGTGGTGTTGGGTGGAGTGGCATCAGACTTCTCCGCCACAGCCTCCTCTACAGGCAGCAGCTCCGCCTCATCTACATACCACACTTTAGTTTTGTTATAGAAAAAGGAAAAAAGGTGAAGTCTTTACACTTACCGGAGGAAATAATATTTGGAAACTAGTTTAGATTTTTTGGTGTAATTATTCATGTGAACCAAATGTAGATGATTTAATAGGGAAAAAATCTAGAGGGAAGATATTTTAGAATGGTTTTCGGGAAATTGACTGTTTATAAGTTGGATGATGGAACGAAGATGGATTTATGGTGTTTTTATTGATTTCGAATGCCACTATTGCGTATTTGGTTAATTTGACAAAAAAATTTGTCACAAAGCACACAAGTGCTTTGAGACTGCAAGTTTTGGGGAATGCCAAAGCTACGGTGGCTGCGGTTGTGCCGGGCTTGATTTTCAGGAATCTGGTGACTGTGATGGGGATTACGGGTTTTGCGGTAACAATAATGGGAGTGGTGCTTTACAGTGAGGCCAGAAACAGGGCTAAAGGTACAACTCATTGACAGCAATTCTTGATTTAAATTAATGGTGCTCGAGATAAGATTATAGTGGTATGCCCCCTTTTTTGCAGAAGAAAATTGTGGGCTAAAAAGTCAAAGAGTCTGGATGATTCTCTTGTATAGGAAGATGGGGTGGAAAAAGGTTCTGATTTTTCTTTGCTTTATATCATTGTTCTTGAATTAGGGAGTGGTTTAAGAGAATAAAGTTGTTTCTTTTACTTCCCTTTTTTGTAATTTGTATGTTATTTTGATCAAATTGGAACATATAGAAACAGTTGATATCCATGATATTGTTGATCATAATTTTGTCAAATTAGCACATATTAAGCATGGAATTTTGTTCAAGTGTTGGCATTGTTAGTTTTTAATTTCTCGCTCTTGTTCCTAGTGTCTTGGTTTCAGTAGAATAGTTTCTGACATCTATTGCTGTTACTAAGGATCTACTTGCTAGAACTTCAAGTAAGATCTAGCAATGTGCTAAAAGGATTCACATAGTTGACTTTGAATTTATTGGGAACAAAGCTTAGTTTTTTATCGTGTGTGGTTTTATCTTCAAAATATTAGCTTAAGCTATATTGCTGGAAAGCATTTATACATTATTTCAAACTGCTTTGCCAAGTTGCAAAGCTGAGCCCAACTTTCTCACTAGTGTAATCCTTCTAAAACCACGAGCGAATGAACTGTAGATTAGGAGATGGAACTTGGAAGGGATAGAAAATATTAGGGTTTGATTTCCAATCAATTTTGAATTTTGTTGAAGTTCAGTTCATGCGTTATTGCTCAGCTCCAAAAATTAAGGGTGATGTGATTGAGGAATGTGAATGCCTATCACTAGTTTAATATTGAGTAATACTTGTTAAATATGGAATTCATTCTATTAATTGTGTTTTAATATTTCTCTTAGTTTGATTCAATTTGTTTTTCTGGCAGGTCACTGGTAATCTTTTGTATTATTAACTTACTAAATTATGTCGATTGTGGGGCAATAGCAAGCAATGGCATTAATTGGAGCTGTCAGACTTGCACAAAAGGTGGTACATGCTCATCTGGTAGTGGAATTCAGTAATTTCGATTCCAAAAATTCGTTACACTTTTTGATTTTTGAAAATAGTTGAATAGGATTTTTTTTTTTAATTTCTGATTTCATAAGATTTCTGATGAAATTGCAATTTGCAATAGGATTCTGAATTTATGATTAATAGATTAGAATTGTATATTTGTATTGGTGTTTGATGTTAAATTTTTATTTCAGGCTTCTGAGTTGTGACGGTTGAATTTATTGAAAATGTTTGAAGCGTTGTTGGCTTATACAATTGCAGTCTGGTTGACTTATATGATTGATTATTATATGATCAACAATTATACTGGCGCACATAGTAACAATATTGAAAATTTTAATTGTGAAATTATTGAGATATTTTGTAATTGTCTGAGGTTATAATCATTGGGCATTAGATATAGCAAGACGAATAGTATTTAAATAATTGTTTGAAACATTGTAGGTTTTATTTTTTTATTATAAAAATCTTTTGTATAATATATTTGTTTGTTGTTTTAATGTTAAGGTTTAAGTTAGTAATATGTTGCGTATTACACCGTTGAATTTTGCATTTTAATTGATTTTGGGGGGGCCAAATTTGTGGATTTCACCTCATGCCCCGACAATCACAGGAGTGGCCCTAAGGAGCCTTGTCTATCTCTTTCTCCATTGCCACATGATTTTCCTCTTTGGAGTGATTTTACCTACACATAATATCAACAGTGTGAAAACTAGAGGTAAATAGAATGTAGTGCAACATACTCATGGCATTTGATAACTGAGATCACTAACAATTGAGAAAATAGGTAAACGGATGAGGGATGGAGCAGGACGGTGAAACCCGTGATGTGCATATATAGACACGCAATTATATGACTTTGGGGCTTGTGATCGCATGATTTAGCCCTCCTACTCCACTAAGAGTTTTCATGCACTTGGAATCCCTAGCTATATAGCTATGTGAATCGCAGGGTTAACCTTCGTTTCTTTAAAGTTTTTTTGTGACACTAGGAATACTAGAACAAGCACAAAATGCTAAAAAATCATAAGCTAAAAATAACGAAATGTGCTTCAGTAATAGATTCAATTCTGGTTTTTTACATGTATTACACTAAAAACAAGTAAATGATAGAAAAATGGGTTCTTCCATTAAGCGCCGAGTTATATTTTTGGGCAAAGATGTTTTTACGGCACTTTAAATAGAGCTTTGGATCTCTTGTTTAGTTTACATAGGTTGACTTTGCATAATGCTTAAGATATCCTCCAAATTTTGACTTTGTCTTTTGAAAGCATGACTTGCATGTACGACTCCAACTCAAACTCAACTATGAATACTTCAACTTCTTCGTTGATTTAATCACAAAATCAATTTTAGAGCAAACAAAGATGTCGAGGGGATTGCATGATGTTTCCAACTTTATTGAATCCTCTACTTCTTTTTGCTCTGGTATGATTAATTCTTCATTCTCTACTAGCTCTTCTTCTGCAGTTGCTTCTTTTTCCATCACCAACTGTTCATCTTGCTTCATTGGCTTTTTTCACAAGGATTTTTGGCCGTTGTACCCTGATCTAATAGTTATTACCATTTGCTATTCTGAGTACTTTCGAATCCTTTGAGCCAACAGAGTTGGAGGTACGTTTGTTTTAACTAGAACAATTGTGGATTTTCGAAAGTATCATTTTTGACAATGTTAGTAGCATATTCCTTATCCTGATTAGACTTGGCATTGCTGGTAAAGTACAATGTGGTCTTTCTGACAATTGAAAATCTAAACAATTTGAGTATCCAATTTCTTTATAGAGGCTTATTGACTCTGGAAATTTGTCTCAGTCCCGCGCATGTATTTTCCTATTTTCTGCATGAAGTGAGATCTAGTGTCCGATAGTCTTACTAATGCTTCTTCTTGAGTGGATCTCTTTTCACGATTCTAAAATCTAGGTAGTTTATTTAGAGGTGGTGGATTTCGAGAAATTCGTGCATTTCTACAAGATAGATTCGGATGATTCTTCAATCCGAATTGTAGGCATTAGAGGACGGGTTATTTTGATGCTTCTGAAAGTTTTGCACGTACTTTGCTTCATCAGTTGTTTGAACAAAAATGCTCCCACATTGCACACTTGCATGTTTTCTCCACAATTGTCACACTTCTATTTGACACTTGAATTGCATTGGT
Source organism: Osmanthus fragrans (assembly GCA_019395295.1). Lineage (NCBI taxonomy): Eukaryota > Viridiplantae > Streptophyta > Magnoliopsida > Lamiales > Oleaceae > Osmanthus > Osmanthus fragrans. The sequence continues at coordinate 8,949,080 of CM033355.1, read as the reverse complement.
TGGCGGGTTCATAGTGATAACCTCGACTCTTTCCTTATCAATGATGCCACATGAGGGGAAATGGATGTTAATGTGTCGATCTCGTGAAGTCCTACAACTCTTTTTCCACCTAAACAATCTGAAGGCACAATGATTTAGGAATTTCTGCATTGTAGGCCATCACGATTTCTTCTTGTTTTCGTTGTGCTACTCTTGTTTTCTTTGTCTCAAACTTAATGTACGTTCGATCTCTAGATCAAATGCAACCAAATCACCATATCTCAAACTTTGCATCCAAGAAGCCTAAAAAAAAATAAAAAATAAAGAAAAAAGAAGAAGAAAAAGAAGAAACACTAGTTTTTGAAAGAAAATTGAAAAGTAAAATAAACCACTAAAATTATAATACAAAGATACTAACTAAATAAATTACAATCCTCCACAATGGAGCCAAAAGCTTGTTCTTCTAAAATCCTGTAAGCATATATTATCATGTACAATTAATAAATGAATAATTCTACTTGTACATCAAGGGTGCCCGAATGGGTGCCATAATAAACATATGGCGCCCCCTATTGAGAGGGCGCCTGTAGCGCAATAATAAACACATGACGGGCCCCTCATGTGTTTATTATGGCACCATTGATGTACCACTAGCAGAGTTCTTAATAAATAGTGAATAAAGTAATATTTCAACTCGAACAGCGTATCCATTAGATTCCTATTAATACTGATTTAATCAAAATAGCACAATTTTGTAGAGTTTTATAATTGCAAATTAATTCCAATAACTAACTAAATATCAAACTTTTAACTAACTTAGGAAGCTTTTATGAGAACTGAATTAAATAAAAATCAGTATGACCTCGTATTTCCCTATATTCTTTTGTTTTAATATCAATTCAAGATATTTACAACACTTATCTAGATTTGACAATTAAAGTTCCTATTTTATCTAATAGTCTCACGAATAATATTAAAATTATCCTTACATACAACCCTACTAATATATATCTATGAAGAATGCGAATATATATTCATTAAATTCCAACAACAATTAAATAAAATAATAAAAAGCAAATTAGTATATCTCTATCCCCTATCGAATTTCAATCATGCTATGTGTATAATATCGGTTGACAATATTGGTTGACAACCTCTCACATTGGAAGGAACCCAAGGTGAATAAAAAAATCGTGAGTCCCTCTCCATGTGAGGGTGTTGTCAACCGAGGTTGTACAAATAGCAAAATTCATCGAATTTTACTACCACGCGCTAAAATTCCTTTTCTTTTTCTCGAACAAAATAGGAATCGTAAACCTATTCAATTATTGATCAAGTAATTAAAATTGTTAATAAACGAACGACTATTCAAGTCGAAAAAATATTTAACATTAAAGTCTTATGATGACAGTAAAATATCAAAATGTAGGGGGTTCATTGTTATCCAAGTTTCTATGTACTTAGTCGAGCATCATGAGATTACAAAAACACAATTTGAAATAGTAAGGCATCACCCAATTGTAGAAAAAGGATAAATAATTTTGAACTATTGAATCTCTTCAATAATTCTTGAATAATCTTCTTGCATTGACTTCTTCTCCCAAAATCTGAACAAAGATCTTCAATCTGTATATGTTTGTGTGTTTTTGCATCCCAAAAGCTTCTTCCCTTCAATGATAGCTGAAGTCCACACTATAGTTTTCCAGAATTATGTTAAGTTTAAGCATCAATTTCATTGCATGTCGAAGTTGACTTAAACCAGATAAGAAATTTTTTTTCTTTATCAAACAACAAGCGATTGCATGATATATATATATATATATATATATATATATATATATATATATATATATATCATTTGTTAGGCACAACTCAATGAAAAATGATGGAATTAGACAAAATGAACGAAAAACAGGTAAAAACTTATGATTTCCAAAGTTAGGAGACTAAATCGCAAACTTTCAATAGTTGATTCGAACATAATTTCGATTATTTGAGTGTGGTTGGAATCAATTAAATGCAATTGAAAGATGAAGAACTAAAATCATGTCAAGGAAAGACTAAACCTAAATAAATAATCAAAACTAGGGACCAAAACTCACAAATCCAAAATCTATTGGTGGGGCACGCGCACCACCCATGGAGGCACATGCACGAGGCTTCTTGTCTCAAAACCTATGAGCAAAAGGATTCCACGATGTTTGCTTCAACCCATAGGCGATGCGCTTTCGTGGGGTCATTTTTCAAACGGATGAGGCCATTGACAGAGCACTCCACATTAGGGATGGTAGCGAGTCGAGTCGGGCCAGCTCGCGAGCCCAAGTTCTAAGTTTGAGCTCGGAGAATCGGGCTTTTTTCGGGCTTGAACCGAGCCGAATCAAAGCCCGTTGAAAAATTTGGGGCTCGTCCCGGGCTTTGGCTCGGGCTTTTTCCGAGTCGAGCCCCGAAAATGAGGCTCGACGGCTTTTCACGGGCCGGGCTCGGACGGGCCGGGCTGTCGAGCCATTTTGCCACCCCTACTCCACATTATAGCTCAAAGAAGAAATCTAGCCCGAGAATCAAGACAAACACCGAGATTGAAGAATTAATGCCCAATTTCAAGATTCAAGAAGAAAACGTGAATTTTTCCTATTTCTTTGATTATTCTTAGTTTCGGGTAATGCCAATTCAATTCTTTTCTGTGCAATTTACATATGAATATTTCTGAACCTCGAAACTAAATCCATAAATTTGGCCAGCTGTTGACAAAGCGTAAAGTGACACATGGGTGAACAAAAAGCACAAACGACTCGCCTAAAGCTTGTGATCTTTTCCTCAATCTAGAGTTGTTATAGACTATCAATAAATGACACCTAGGCCATTGAATAAAACTTGACTCTTAATCGAATCAATTATAAGATAGTCAATAAGGAGCCACCATCTGTCATTTTCCAAAATGACCAAATTACCCTAAAGTTTGGAGGAAAATCTATAAATACCCAATCATTTGAAGAGAAACGCATACAGTTAAAATATATCCCTTCTAAATAGACATTATATTTTTAGCTTCTCTTTGAACATCAAAACTAGTGAGATTTGGAGATAAAAGTCTTGGCCAAGTGAGAGGATCGATTGATCTGATTTTTATCGTCAATAAATTGGCATTGCCTGTGAAAATTCCTCACAAAGTAGACCACAAAATCTTGTTATCCCTATATAATAAAAGACTTACTTTGTCAATATTGTTCACAAGCCCAGTAGAATTTCTCTGAGCCGCATAGCCATTCAAGCCGAGCAGGCCGTTTAGAGGAAAAGATGACAAAAACGCAGCTCGACATTGGCTTTCCTTTTCTCCATCCTAATCCTAATTGCTCTAAGGGTGCGTTTGATTGGCCGGAATTTTCTAGGGAAAGTGGAATTGGTTTTCCATTTCCAGCTTTTTCATTGTTTGATTGGCATTTTTTTCCAGGGAAAACGTTTTCCACCCTTTTCCAAGGTACAAGTTGTTGATGCACAAAAGTTGGAAAACATTTTCCCACCACTTTGGTGGGAAAATGTTTTCCAGCTTTTTGATCAACAAATTTTTTTTTTTTTTTTTTTTAACCAATTGGAACACATTCTAAAGTTAATGGTAAAAAAATTTATCCATTTAATTGACAATTTGTGTAAAAAACAAAGCCAAACGTAAAAATTTGTCAAGTGAAAAATTATACCAATCAAACACCATTAATTACAATTCCCTCTAAAACAAATTCTAGGCAATTCAATTCCCTGTAATTCGTTTTCTTTCCAACCAAATTCCATGTTTTTTATCAAACGAACCCTAACTCTCTTTTCTCTCTCGACAATCAACAAATTTCTGCCTTCGTCACCACCGTAGCAGCAAGTTTCGGACACTCCTATTTTCTCTGCATGAACCCAAATTGCTCTCGTTTTCTCTTCTCTCTCGACAATCATCGCCACCATAGCTACAAATTCCAAAAAACCTAAGGGAATTGAAACATATACATGTAAGTATGATCTTTGATGCTTCGATTCCTTTATCTTCTGTATATTGCTTCTCGTTTTTATTGTCCCTACATAAATAAAAGACTCACTTTGTCAATATTGTTCACAAGCCCAGCCCAATTTTGTGAATCCTTTGCAAAAATTGGTAGCAGTTCCACACGAAGTGGACAACAAAAGGGAAAAAAATTTCAATCGAATTGGACCTTAGCAACCTCGAATTTTCCTCCTGCCCATGTTCGAAGTTTTGTGAATCTTTCACAAAACCCACTCAACTGGACCGTGCTAACCTCATCTACCTTCATCTGTTGTCTCTTATTGTGTATGTATTTTCATTTTTGTATTTTTGTTTGTGATCTTTGGTGATATTTTTCCCGTATACTGAGTTATCGTTTACTCTATTTGTAAGATCTTCGTTTTCTCTTCGCTGCCCATGTTTGTCAATTTTGTTTTCTTGGAATTTTGAAATTAATAACTCATCAAATTAAAAATACAAATAGTTACGATTCATCTTATTGTATTTAATTAATATTTTGATGCATGGACTGTGAAAATCTTTGTATTTTTGAGTTTCAGTTTCTACATAAATCATATAAATCTAAAACCTCATCTAAACGTTATATAAACAGTATTCTTGCTTCCAATTTTTCTAATAACTGTATAGAATCATTAACTTTTGATGAAAATTTTGGGAGTTATTGAATATTTTTTGGAGATGGGTTTGGAATTTCGTTTTTATCTTCAATCGAGATGGTTTAGATGATGAAATAAACTTACTTTCCCACTTATATACAATTATTCGTCCTTTTTGTTTTGGTTCATGAAAGGAGTTACTTTTGTCGGCTAACTCCATTTAGGTTTTCAAGGTTTGTGCTTTCTGAAGCTAAATTAGTTACAGTTTTGAGTTTACTGCACGAGTTTTTATGGGATTAGCGATTTGGAATTTACATTTTGAGTCAGATGTTTAAATTTTGGTTTTGCTTAATTAGAATGTTAATGAGGTGGAGATGAATCAAAGAGAAGCGGTCAAAATTAGCAATACTGTGGATCCTAATTAATTACTTCAACTCTCCCGCTCTATATACGAATGCGTTTTTTTTCTGTTTACTTCTTGTCTAAATTGTCTCTTTAGTCTTAATGGTAGTTCGTTTTGCCTCTGCAAACATATACAAGTGATTGCTCCCATTTCATTGGCATAGAGTTATTTAAGTTTGGAGTCGACTGAAGATACAAATAGACAAAAATTACATGCAATGAAAATGGAAGCTTCTTTTGTAAGTTCAATTAGTACAAGTGAGGTTTATTTGAAATATTGGATCATACTTGTTCTTCCACTTCATTTTATTGTTTGAACAACTCATAAGATTTTAAGTTTGTGTTCTCCGAGAGTAATAACAACAAGAAGGCGGGAGGAGAATGAGAGGTATAACTTTTAGATCTGAAAGAGAAGAAATATTAGAAGAACAATCTATGTTTCTGACATTGATCACAACTTAAGCGAAGATTAATGGGCTTGTGTAACTCTATCAATCTTTCTCAATTCACATTGATACAATTTATTTGCCTTTTTGTTTAAGATAACTGAAGAACAAGTGGCTGGGATATTCAGCAGCTATGGACAAGTAAGTTCCTCATTCTGATTGTTGTTTGATTAGTCTATGCACAGTATAGATATAGAAACTCACTAAAGATATATAGAGGTAGGCATAAGTTGTTCGATTGAGATGTAATTTATCTTCTTCATTTAGGAGGAGATTATCCATGTAGGACACAGTTTGGAGATGAATATATATTAAAATTCTCTGGTCATATTGCTAAGATTGGCATACTACACTTTGAGGAGATGGTCGTGGAGTTGTTTGGCATCAAAATTGTAATTAGAAAAAAAAAAAAAAAAAAAGGTTAGATCATAACATGAGGGTTTGGGGAGGGCCATGAGAGAAAAAACGATTACTCCTGACTTATGGCTTCTTTGATCGGTGTAATTGTTTGATTTCCTAAAATGTGCTTTGGTGTTTAGAACGGAGAGCACAATTCAAGAAGGCATAGTTAATGAAAAAATTATATATAAGAACCAAAATTCATCATGTTAATGAAGTTTAGACTGAAATTAACTATTACCTCCACCCCAACTTCAATGTCTATTTAAATTGGTATGGAGTTTAGGAAAAGTTGAAGAAGTGGGAATATTATGCTCTTTACATTTTCACTCAAAATTAATGTCACGAATCATTGTCCATTTCACCGTGTTCTTTCAGTAAGGATACTGCGGAAAGTAAATAACTCTTTTGGGGAGAGCATTATTTGTGGACATACCGAAAGGAAAATAGGAGCATTCAAACATGGTTATAATGATAGATGAAAAATAAGTAGGTTGGTCATAGGGATGGCAACGAGACGATGCGGCCTTTCTCCACCCTTTACCCCCCGTTACCCGTTTATGACGGGGCAGGTATGAGACATGGTTATATGAGCGGGTAGGGATCTCTGTCCCATTTATATCCCTTTTTTTATTAATATAATAAGGGTATTTGATTATGACAATTTCATAATACAATAAATACAAAACCCTTAAAAATAAAAATAAATGTTAGATCCATAGTGCTTCATTAATCATGTCATGTTATACAATTGCATTACTAATAGTACTTCATCAATAAAATGTAATACAGCGTTTACTAAAAAAAGTTTAATAGATCTTTAAATACAAATAAATGACCAAAAACATAAGACGAAAATTCAAGGAAGAAGCAATTTTTATAATTACCTTGGATTGTAGACTGAAATGATGTTCTTGAGAGAGAAAAACAGAAGAAATCTTGATGTCAGTTGACAATCCCTCAGTCCAACGATCATAGAATGAAGGACAAGATATTTTTTTGATTCTCTAGATTTTCAATGGTGGCATGATAGGTGGGAGGTAGCGTGGGAAACTAGACAAGTGGGCATTGATTGGATTAAGAGTGTAGTTGTGAGTTTGGCCTAGGTTGGGAAATGGGGTGGGTTATATACTGAAACAGTCACACAGTAAATTAATTAATAAAATGTTAAAAATAAAAGTTAAAAATTTAAATTTTTTCGGGGCGGGGACCTTAATACCCGTCCCAGCCCCGAATACCCGATTAAACGGGTAATGTCCTCCCCATTCGGGGCGGGGCCCGCGGGTATCGGGTTTAATAAGTTTTTTTACCATTGGTGGCAACTATAATGTGATTTGTTTGAACCCTATAAGCTATTTTCCTTTTTTTTTTTTTTTCTTTTCCTCAATCATTTGAGCAGCTAACTATATATCTGGAAGGACAAATTTGACAAATGTGGAAGGACTAATGTTCAGTGCTGCTAGAAAAAAGTTCTGAATCCAAAAGTTTTGAAAGCCCCTTGGACGAAGGAGGTTCTTTATTCCGTTTTATTGACTTTTTGGCTGGTTAGTAATGATACTGAACACTCTTTCCATTAAGTTATTATGAATTTATCACGTCCTGATCATTAACATATAATCACTCCCCCTTTTGTGAAATTCAAGAGGATGATCATATAATTTTAGTTGGTTGGGAAGTATGGTTGTAGGAAATAGTCCGTTATTGCAAGATCTTTTCCAGGTCGTATGGACAAGCATTGTCGGGAAAGGTTAGGTTATTTGTAATTCTATAAATGGCATGAAATATAGAATATTGATTTTGTTTACAATCTACTATAGTAAAGACTACATAAAAGTTGTTCATAACGGACCTCCAAAGTAGTTTAGATTTCCCCTTAACTTGTCATTGTTTTTATGCTTATCCCATAAATCTTCTTGTTGATAAATGTTCTCCAGCCACACAAAAGATAGTTGATGGTCCATGGATGAAGGGGTGGCATGGGAATGGCCAAAACATCATCCGCAGTTCTACTGGTACAACAAAGGCATGTGGCAGTATCCTTTTGAAAATTTTATTAATCTGCAAATTATGGAAGTACCCCAGTGTTTGTACCTTTCTTTGGCCTTTAATTGGGCCTGATTGAAAATAGAGTGAAAATTTCATTAGCCATATCATGTCAAATTGTCTTTTCAATTTTATGATGCTCACAAGAATCGATTTCTTATTTTTGTTAAAGAAATTGGTATTTTTTGAGCTCATTTGAATAATTAAATAAAAAGCCCGATACTTGCAAATTATGTCTGATGGCTTTTTATAATCTTTTCCTCTTTTTCCTGTTTCTAGCAAATCCAAGATCTTCTCTCAAAAGTGAAGTAGTTGTCGGTAAAATCCATCAAAACTGCTCTTTCTCCACTAATGAAGTTGTTGGTTGTGGATAAGTTTTTGCATTGAAATGTTGTTTATATCTTTTTTTTCTTAAAAATTTCTGTTCGAATTAATTCATTTCATTTAATTGGTCTTACACCACGGACTCTCTATGTATTCAATCATCCTATCACTTCTGAGCGATCACGCACAAATCTAAATTAGTGGGTAGTTTGAGAAGAACTTATTCTGTGAAATTGTCATTACGTTGGCACATGCCAAAATTGACACTATGGACATCTTCGAAATATTCCCTGCTAATTGTTTTTTTTATTTATTTATATTTTGCTGGAACTATATATTATCTAATACAGGGTCTATCATACTTGCACTCAATATCATGCTTAATGTTGTGGCAGACAATGGGGAGGAAGGAGCTGTTGTCCTTATTCAATTCTATTGTCTATGCTGCTTCATCTTTGTACTCCCTAAATTAATGCATCATAGCAATTAATGCATGACCGTTGAACATCCTATATTGAATGACTTTCTGACTAATATGGGCAACTATTTCATGGATCTCATTCTTTGGGAAGTATCAGTGTTTTAGCGTGTTACAAAATCTTAACTGATGTTGGTTTTCCTCGAAAAAAGTTCCTCTCTTTTCTATCCACTTTGGGAAGATCACCAAGCAAGGAGCTTCTTATGTCCATCACCTTTGAGGAGTTCTCTTCATTTTGTTATTCTACTGTTGCATGTATGAAATGATTTTTTTTTCTCTGTTATGGTATCTACAATTTTTTTGTTAAGTAATTATTTATGTTGAGTAATGGAACTGGAGTTGTGCTTCTTATGAAGAAAAATGTTACAATGCATAAAGAAATTTTAATTCTTGGTGTATTCAAGTGTTTAAGTTTGATGTAACTATGCTTAACGTAACTATGCTTAACGCAAATCATTCTTTTATATCTATGTTATTACGAAGTCAATTAGACTATGGCACGTGCGTCTCACTAGTATTTGAAAAAAGCTCAAAATCCTTAAGATTTGAAATCATGAGCCGAGTCAAAGATAATTTGGAGTAAATGAAAGTTTCGAAAGTGGAGATCGAAGAATGCAACAATTGTCCATTATACAGTGACACCAATCCTAAGAGGCTAAGAGAGGAAACTCCGGTGGAAAAGCAAGCCAACAACTATCCCACATAACGTCGCCACTTACAAAAGAAAATGTTTACTATCAAAATCATTTAGGAAATGGCTAAGAACTTGAAAGCGTGGTAGTAGAGAATACTTTACGGGATTTTTGCTTAAAGCCATTTTCCAATCTGTGACTAACTCAACATTCATCTTGGCTATCACAAACTTTTGCCATAAAAAAGTTGAGAAAGTTTTACATGATAATGAAAATTTATTTTTTAGAGCTCCAACAACCTATTGCTAGGATAGGCCTCACTTTATCTCATCATCGAAAGAAGACTACTTATCTATAGGAATGAAAAGAGTTGTTTTAACTTTAATTACTTTTGCCTAAATTCGAACATGCCTGACCACAAACATTCCTGAGATGGATGAAATTTTGTTACGATCACCTTCGCTGACTACAGATTCAAGTCATGCATTATCAAAACATGAACCATGCCTCAACCCAGTCGATTCACCAAGGGTGAAGAGCTCAGCAACCAGTGAGGCTAATTTATAATTTTTTTAAGAATAATTACTTAGGGCTAGGTATGTTTCGATTCTAACGAAAATCAAATCGAACCCGAAATTTTCGGGTATTTAATAAATGAAACCGTCGGGTCCAAATGTAATTATGGAACCATTCGGGTTCAGTTTCATTCAATCCAGTTTGTTTCGATTCAGTTCACAGGTTCTGTACTATAATTAATTTTTTTAATATTTACAAAGTTACATTAATTCAACTAATGACATGTACAATTTTAACTCTTACATTTAATTAAAACATTTTTGAAGTCTAAGTTTTGGGGTATTTAAATTGTTAATAACTTTTAAGTAGAAAATACTAAATAAAATACTCAAAATTTGTCCCTCATTCCCAAAATTTTGGAAGACTTTCCAAAAAAAAAAAAACTTCAATATGTATTTTTTGTTTCTTTCAATATTTCTCTTCCTTTTTCCCTTTTAGGAACATTAAAGTAATGATTAAAAATTATTTTTTTCTACTAGCTCTCTCTCTCTCTCATGAAAAAAATAAATTGTGACTAAAAATACTTATAACTTTTTTTTTTCTTTTTCAGTCATTTTTTTATGAAAAAATATTTATTTGTAATTAAAAATTATAAGATTTTATATTAAAGAAATTTAGAATTAAATTTAAATATATTAATTTCTTGTTTACTTTTTAAAGGTACGTCATATTGATAATATTGAATATTAAATTATTTATTTATTTTTATGAAAAAAAATAGTGTAATATATCATTGTTTAATTACGATGACTAAAAATTTTATTTTTTTAAAGATATTTTTTTATTATGAGGGAAGGCGAAAGCAAATTGTGGGAATCATCACCTCAAATATGAGAATTTTATATTGTTATTCTAGATTCACGTAAATTTTATTTTGAATGATAGTTTTCAAAAATCTTCTGAATTTTACAAAATTCTATAAAAGTTCTTCCATTAATTTTATTCAAATTCATAAAAGTCCAAAAAATTCACAGAAGCCATCACTTAAAAAACATGTCCATAAAATTCTTCAAATGTCAGAATTGAATGTACCCTCCTAAATCCTTGAATTTAGAACCCATGACATCAAGCAAATTGACAAATAGAGAATACTTGAACCTTAAATCTTTCTAAATTAAAATGTATTGTTTTCTAAAATTGTGGGAGGTATGATGTTTGATACATTAAATTAGACAATACTAGAGAAAAGAAATGACAAAATTTGCCAATCATGTTCAATTATATTCGAATTAATTGTTTTGGTCACTGAAATTAGATTCATGTTTTCAATTGCTCACTAAAATTTAAAATGTCAAAATTTGGCTGCTAAACTTTAAAAAATGTTGTACGTTACTCACTAGCATAAATGTTGAATTTTGAAAAATGTCAAGTTTACAGTAAGTAATGTACCACATTTTTCAAAGTTCAGTGACCAAAACTCGACATTTTAAATTTTAGTGAGCAATCGAAGACATGAACCTAAGTTCAGTGATCAAAACTTGACATTTTTAAACTTCAGTGACCAATAAAAAATATAGACTTAAATTCAATGATCATTGAAACAATTAACTCATTATATTCCGAACCATGCTACTTGTACAACATTCCTTGACAACATTGGTTGACAATCACTCACATAAGAGGGGGGCCACGATGAATAAAAAAATCGTGAACCCCCCTTCATGTGAGATAATTATCAACCAATATTGTCAAAGAATGTTGTACAAATAGCAAAATTCATTCCAAACCATCTAGTGTACCATAATTGTTGTTGTGTCTAATCATGTTCAGTCTAAACATAACTTGTATAAAGTTTAAAGACATTCCTACCTACTCAAAAGGTAACTAGTATAAACTTTAAAGACATTCCTATCTACTCAAAAGGCCACTGAAAATTTGGACGTTAAATATGTTAAATCCGAATTCTCGCATGATAAAATTTGTCAACAAAAAAAATTGAGGATTTTGCCATACGTACGCAAAGAATACATGCCCCCTAACAATTTGGGGAATCTACGATTTTTTTAGTGGACACCAACCCCCTCAATGACACCGAAATATACAAATAGCAAATAAAAATGAACATTGGGTGCAAGTTTCACAAGATTTCAGAGTTCAAAACTATCAAAGATTTAACAGACTACAATTCACATATTTAACGTGAAGAGTTTCCCTTACTATTTCAATGTCAACTTTAACGTTTTAACGTTTTTGCAAGACAGAAAAATACAAATTTCACGTATTAAATAGATTAAAAGCTCAAAAGTTGATAAAACTAGGAAGCCAAAACCACACTAACTGGAAGGAAAGCCCAGCTAATTTTCCCTTTAGTTTTTCATCCCGGACCAAAATACTAATTGAATAGTTTAAAAGAAACATTCATATTTAAAGATAATTGAAAATTCATTGGGGTATCTGAATTTAATCTAACGACATAAAACCTGGTATGAAAAGACAATGGTACCAATCATGCATCTAACTAATGGGTGAAAAATAACAGACTACTTATCATTTATTGCATTTCAAAAAAAAAAATACGAGACAATAAAATTTACATATTTCAGTTGCAACGATAAATTGCAGCTGTTGATTGAAAAAGCACAAAACTAAGAGCAAACAACTAGACGATAAAGAGTACCTAACTGGAACGTACACAAGCAACAAGTCACGACGATAACAAAAAAAATTCAGAATTATTGTCCCTATCAATGTACATGTCAAGAAACTTCAAATTAATAAAACAAAGTGAAGGTTGAAACATGAAAAAATACTCAAAATTTAAAAAATATATTGAAATAATAATTAACTAACGTGTTATTAGACTATCAAGGATTACATTGCACAACATGCTCCAGACCGACAACCTAAAGCTGCCACCCCCACCCCCACCCCCACCCCCACAAAATCAAATGTCACCAGAAGCGGCGGAGTAAAAGGATTTGAAGGCCAAATCTGAACCTTCCTGCCTATGCTGTAATAAAGACCACCTGAAATAAAAGCACCTATGTCCCAAAAATATGTCTGTGAACAGGTTCAGTATCCAAAGTCTTAACTACTTGCATCCATGGTTTGTCTATGACCAAGAGAGAATTTCTAGAAAGATGATCGACAAATAAAACAGGATCTCTAAAAGCACAGAATTCAAAGTTCTTTCTGCCGCTTTGTCTAGTTTCTAAGTCATAATCTTTCAATTTACGCTTTAGTTTACCATTGCACTGCAACATTCTCAACGCCGAGTCCTCACCATTTGCCAATTCAGTGTCGTCCTCTCTATCAACTGGCATCCCAAAGTCAATTAAACACATAGCCCTGGAACATAGGCATCATAAGTTGTCAGCTTTGTTATAAACACTGTATACACGATAGATTGCACAAGGGGAAAAAATACAAATAGAAGAGTTAAACTTTGTTTTAATGTACTAAGCTCTGGACATGGTTGTCCAAATTTTCAATATGGTCAGAATTGGGAATAAAAGAGCTGCAAAAGAGAACAAAAACCACCTATCATGAAAGATTTATTTACAGTCAGCTTAAAAACATACAACTAATTAATGATTCTCATTAATCAACTTTCTTGTCCATGCCCTATAATCAATAGTTCTGATATAGAAATTTTTTAAGGATTTGTTTACAGTATTCATGATAATGAAGATTAATTACTCCACGAAAACATCAAATATATCAATATTCTAAACTCATTCTTCATCAGTCCAAAAAGTCATACAACCTTGTGAAAGTTTGAATGAAGAATCATCAAATATGTAGCATTTCGAGAAATATTAAATAAGTTATATTAGATATTAATTTTATAATCATATGACAATTCCATTGTTAAGCTTAGTCTTCATTGTAAAATGCTGAGTTTTTCTTATGATACAAGTACTAAAAGCCTATGATGCACCGACACAAACACATGCGTCGGACTCAATACGTGTCAGATACGCCAACACAAAAATTTTCAAAAACGTACTAACACGACACGCCATGCGTTGATTAAATTCTTTAAAACTCTTCATATATATAGTATAAATTTAGTTTTATATTTGTTATAAATTTTTCTCGTTGAAATATTTTATATATGAGTACCTATTTATTATTCACTAATAATTTTGAGTTAAAAATATATAATATTTTTAATAAAAAAGAAAAAAATTTATGGTAGAGTATCCGAGGAGTACCGGTATCGACACATGCTCGACGCGAACACGCTATCCTAGTTTAAGTGCCCGTGCTATAGAGCTAGAAGCCCTGGTCAAATTATGGTTTAAACACACTTTTGGTTCAAGGAAAAAAATCTCAGTTAGATGATACTTAGTCCTCTTCATAGTACATGGAACAAATTATGGAAAATGAAAATAATGAGTGTTGCACTTATAGTCTTTACATCACATTAGAAATTAATTCTAGCACTAGATTAGTTATTGAACCTTACTTTTCATCTCATACACAAAGAATCAAGATGGAGCTCGATGATAAAGATAATCAGCGGCAATCACAATGGCAAATTCCATATTAAAATGTTGTTTCATAGTTTCTAATTAGTATAAATAACTTCATATTATTTACTCAAATCCATAGAAGAGTCAAATGTAAAGCCTACACCTCACCAGAGCACAAGAATATAGGCGAGAAGTGAACAAAGGGATATTCACTTGTGGAGAGAGTTACCTAGGACTGTAGACAATAACGGACGATGAACTTGATGATGGTGGGAAGGAAAGCCCAATAACTTCTCCAGGAAATTCTTGATATCTTCGAGGCAGAGAAAATGTGTGCCGCATTGACCACTCCCCCAACTGTTTGGCCTCCACATCAAATGCATAAACATGATTTGAAGAAGTGGAGATTATGAGAATATTGCTATTCCGTGGAGTAAAACCACCAGCTGTAACTGAGGCTCCATCCAATCTTGATATGAACCAGTGTTGCCTATAGCAAAAGACAAAAAATATTTTATCAAGGTATTCAAGGGATATTTAATCAGGGGCTCAAAGAAGCTACAAGATGAAAATAGGGCCCCCTTATATTTTGGTTTAGAACTATAAAAGCATCAGTACATCTTTATTACAGAACATGATTCAACTCTCCAGGTATCACCAAAGAGCAAGACAACATATCATTGCACAAAAAGCTAATAACCTGATGATAAAATGACAATTTCAACTCAATAATAAATAAAAATTAGTTTACTATAGAAAAGCATACATCAGTGACCAAAAATTCTAAATCAGTTTATCAAAAAAGACTTGCATCCATGGCGCAAGGCATAGGTATCAACATAATCCAATACAACAATTCAAAACAATATTAAAAAATTATCCTCGTAATAAACTACAAACCATCTGGGGGGGAAAAAAAAAAAAAAAATCTGTACTATAAAATTTCTACAAATTTAAAAGTCTGATTTGAAGCCAGAAACATAAAATGGATCAAGAAAATAGCAATTAATAAATTAACAAAGCTGAGGCCAGTAAATGATTTAGGCTATGAATGAAAAAACTAGTCCAAAAGGCTGAGGCTTGTAAGGGCACAGCTACACCTCAGCTACCCTCTGTAAGACTTGACAAAGGCCAACTGAAGCATAAGTGCACCTCTACTAATGAACGCCTAGCACAAAGTGCACCTCAAAGCACAAGCTCTCATGCGCTTTTGAAAAAAACTGGCAGATGTTATGCGTAAAAAGGAATGGTACACAAGATTCATAGTTTCTATAATTTGGGTTTCTTTGGTTTCACTTTAGTAAGTAGTTTGTGTATTTAGGGGAAAATAATAATAATAATAATAAAAGAGGAGATGACAACTAACGGCTGGAATTGCCGAAGTAGGAGTTGGCTATAAAGCACAGGGCATCTTCAATTTGCAAATTCAGGACTATGAAAAAAGTATTAGAAATATCTTTATTTTAGAAGTCCAGTAACATCATGTTTTTCATGAATGTGTTTTCAATCCACCATAAATATACCAATTATACTCGTTTATCCAGTGTTACGAGAAAAAGTACAATTATTTCTACTTAGAGGAAGGTAAAAATCTGAATTCAACCAGAGTCCACATTAATAACCTTAGCGTCTCCAGATTAAATACATAAACATCTCCAAAGCAGTTTACGGCTGCTAGCCACTGGCCGTCAATGCTTGTGAACATTTTTGTAATAGGAGGTTCACTAGATGGCAATTCCTCATCTTGGTCTCTACGACAAGGAGTGAATGCATGAACTAGTTCACCACTTTCCACATACACTACCTGAAAGCAACAAAAAAATGGTTGAAGAGATTGAATTGCTGAAACACATTGATTGCCATAATTTAGGCAGTATAAAATCTATATCAAGCAAACTTCATTATGACATTTGATTTATTTGTTCGTTCATTTATGTATTTTTGGTTGAAAAGGATTGGTGCACCATAAAAGTAGAATTCATCAAGCCTCAATAAGATTTACTCTTTTGCTCAAAATAACAAATGATAAAATAGAACATACACAAAATATTATACGTGTTATAAAAAAGAAAATATGAAGCACAGCAATTTTACAATAACAATCAATCAATACAATTGTTCACAGTAAACCAAAATTGCCAGTAAGGTGATGATAATAGATAAAACTAGACAGCCAGTCCATGAAATATGAAACACGATACAGTAACATGTGAAGCTTCAGAGATACTTCAAACCTTTCCAAACTATGTCAGCTCTGTACACTCCTCAAGACCACATTAGCATCAGAATCTCATATTGCTGTCATTCAATTTTCACTCGAGGCACTCATGCCAAGACAAAAAAAAAAAAAAAAAAAAGGCCCCCACCAAATAAGAGATCACCTTAAAAAGATAAAAGGGAAAACACCAACTGCTCTGTTTCTTGCACATACTTGTCATGGTGATAGCAATTTACTAGTTCTTTATACTTTCGTGCACCTGCACATTTCCAAATTATTTAATTTTCCACACACCTGTCACTTAAATAAACCACATCCCATAGAGGACACTCTGCCAACTTCGTAACCTTAGTATTTCAAGCATGACTGAGTATTAAGTTGTACCAGTGACTCCCGTCGATAGAAGTCACTCTTTCATTAGTAATCCAATTTAGCAAAGTATATGCCCCAAACTAACATCCCAACATCAACATGAAGTTATATTCCAATGATAGATTTACTTTATTAGAAGCATTTCTGTTTCCGAAATTCCTTTTATACGGCTATTCTAAACAGTAATTAAGCATAACAAATCACTAACTTTTAAGTATTTTTAATACATGCCATTCAAAACATGTTAATTTGAGTATATGAAAGTTCATACCAAATAGTTTCTGAATTGGGGCTCTTGTTATATAACAGATTAAATGCGCCAACAAGAGGCTCATAGTCATGCATGAGTTTTAGTGTTTGTGAAGCATAACACAGTTCATGTTGAGTTGAGTCATAAACATAATTTCCCTGAGCCATTTCTCATCAATTGTAAGACAAGCCCGGAGCTATTTAGCACATATGCATGTGGACGGGAAAAGGGCAAAAAAATGACAAGTAATAAATCAAAATGTACAGTTGCATGCGAGGAGCAAATAAAAAGTACAATACAGCAAGAGAAATTAATAAATAAAGGACATACGTATATCCTCCGATCATGCCCTGCTATCAATAAACGTGAAGAGTCAGAACTAAAAGCCATGCAATGGGCATATGGTACTTCTGACTGGAGTTTCCTTTTCTTTACAGTCCAGACATTCTTGCCTGATTTACTCCCTTTCAATTCAAATAAATTGGATTTCACATGGTCAGAATAAGCAAATGAAGTTCCTGATGAAGAAATTGTACTGCAAATTATCTTCTGAGAAGCTTTGCATTTAATTCTTGCCACCAAATCAGTGGTTGCAAGCCCAGGAGATGAACTTGGACAGACGTCAGAGACAGCATCTTTCCTTACGCGAACGCAATAAATATCTAACCAGTAAGAAGCCTGGATAAGAAGCAATGAAGTCTGATTGAAATATGTTTTCATCGCAAATTGCATGGGCATTCTCTGTGGTGCAGGACAAATATCATGCGGAGAAAATTTTGTGAACTCCTTGGCCGAATACGCAAAAAGTTTTGTATCGTCACCAGCTGAAATAAGCATGGGTACACCAAAATGGGCCCACTTATGGTAACTAAAGTCAAGGGGCTTCATCCTGCCACGTTTCCTCTTTACCTTTTCATCAGGCAAGACATCTGCTCAGGAAAGCAATTATCAGAATTGCCAGGCCCAAAAAGTTTACAACAGGAACGCGGTGAGAGAAGAAAAAGGAAAGAACAGCATATAGCAAAATCATTCCATAATGCCAAACAATTTCAAGATTATTTAAAGAAAAAACCAACCTTCGTAACTGATAGGTACCGCTACAGTCAAGGCCCGCACGTCATGTGTATGCGCTCTCACATAGCCAACATAGATCCATTTCTTAATTGGATCAGAAACAAAATTGCCATCACTAGAAATCTTATAGAGTATAACCTACAGCATCAGCATCTCAACTATCATTACTCGTACAAATTGATATTAGTCACGTGGAAAGAAGTTAATAAAGCAATGTAATAAAGCCACACAGGGAGAAGCATTTTATAAGGACAGACAGAGGTGGAGTAACCAAATTATTTCCAATATATTTATAAGATGATGGTCAAAATTAGATCAAGGGCAATCAGATAAGTGGACAGATTACTTACTACTAAATTAAAATCAGTGCACTAAAAATCATAAGCCATTCTACACCAACACACTTGAACGTAGCCAAAACAATTATTAGCTGCTAACAAGTTTTGGGCATTTTAAATTTCCTTTCACTTTGTGAGATCTGTAGCCATCTCTTGAAGCAAAAATATTATTGCTCAATGTCTTTAGACAATCTAAGCAACATCCATATTCCATATCCATATAAGAGCATAAAAGACAACATAAAATATGTCACCTACTACGCTGAATAGAGTATGTGCTCGTCTAGAGATAGTTTAAATTATAATCACTTTTAGTCGAACATACTTTTTATTTACGCATATTTTGCAGGACCCACAACTACTACCCACTTTTATTCCACATACTCGTGGCCCCGCTGCTTAAATTATAATTTAAACTACCAAACAAGCACTATATAGAATCACTAACATAGCAGGTCCTAGTTTGACACTCATACAAGCCCAAGTGTCTGGTCAGCAACATTCTAGCAATCACATATATTATTTCAACTATTGTACTCCCCACACATGGACATTGGTGGTTTTACAACTCAGTTGACATCCTTCATGGTGCTCAACTCAGTTTTGCCATATGTTATACCAAGAAATAATGTAGCCACATCTTTCATTCCAGACCACACTTTTACTAGATAAACTAAATTGTGTGAGTTTTTCAGCAGATAAACTAGTAAATAAATAGCATTAGCCTCTTTTTTCAAGACTAAAATTGTGTTGTCAGGTGAATTTTTACAGTCTCTTGCCCCAATGGAGTTCACCTCCTATAAAAGATAATTGGGATATTTCATATTCTTGCAGTAAAAGCACATTCAGGCTCCAAATTTATTGTAGTAACAAAAGACACAATAAACCAACAGCAAAACAAAATCCATTGAAGTATCAAACTAAGCCCTTGTTTGAGCCCATTATAAAGAGAAATTTTGGTAAAATGTATTATGGAATAGTATTTTTTGTGAGAATGTGTAGTTAAAAAAGAAGGAAATTTTTTTTATTTACCTATAATATTATTTTATTGAAAAATGTGATTGAAAAGAAGAGAGAAAAATGTATTAAAATTTTAATGAGTGCCAAACAAGGGCCAAGTGCTTGTTTGGATAAAATTATATGTTGTTGAAATTATAGCGTGATAGAAATGAGTGATGGATAAGTGAGTCCTAGTTGTAGGTCTTACGAAATATGTTGTTAAAATTAATGTTTGACTTTGAGCACTAAATTATTTTTAAAAAAAATAAAAAATAAAAACTTACAATGTTTCTCAAACATGCCCTAAGCATTTAGATCATTTTGCAATTTTAACAAGCTCCAAAGGGAAGACAACCTGAAGCATTCTTTATCACCAAGAAATTACAGGCAAATATAAGAGAAGCATTTGATTTCTGCATTAAATGAAGTTCCACGGAGTTTGACTAAAATCAAGTGTCCAAAGCTACATTTAAAAAATGAATGATTCCATATTGCAGTCATACTGAGAAAAAGCATGCCATACCATCCTTAGAAGCGGTTGGTACACACTTTAACAGCTAATATTAAAAACTTTATACACATAGTTACTAAAAAATGGATGATATGTGTACCTGACCATCAGAACCAGCAGAGAACACTCTATTATGGCTAGGTGATGCTGCAAGGGCATTCACATCACCCTTGTGACAAGAATGTGCCTGAAGCAGAGTTCCAAACTGACTATCCCAAAACTGCACACTCCCAGAACTATCAGCACTGACAATGGTCCCACATCTGAATCCAAGAAAATGCAATATAAAATGGCATGGAAAAGAAGAAAAGTTTCAGATGACTTCAATAGTAAGGTATCACAATACGAACATTCATATACAGATATAATCAAGTGGGAGAAATGAACAGAACTTTAACCTAAGTGCAAGTAATGACAATATGCAGAGCTCAGGACCACTACCCAGACCTCCAAGCCCAACGGTTATTCTATAAATTTCATGAGCCAGTTCAGCATCCCAGCATCTTATGAACCTGGCAAAACCAAAAAAAAAAAAATCTCAAAAACTTCAAAATAAGTACATCCAAACAAAAATAAGCTTTCATCCATAAAAGACTATGATTTATTAACACACCAGCATGATTTAGATATCATATACACAAGTTAAATCCATATGTATATTGTTCATCTAAGTACAACATACCCGTCACTGCTTCCAGAATATATCCTGCATGAGTCAGGACTCCAGGTTACACTTAGTGCACGTCCTGTGAGTAAATAAGATATGATCAAAGGAGTTCTATTCAACTTAAGCAACAGAGGAAGAAAAAATATCTTGATATGCTGGGGAAGCTATCTCACCACTAACCCTTGGAAACGTTGTATTATAAGTAAGTTTTTCCAAGTCAGATATGTTGTATATTCGTATACAGCCATCATCACAAGCAATTGCAAGACGAGTGTACTTGGTATCATGGTCTCCATGAATCTCAACTGAATCATTGCCGTCACTGTCATGTTCACTATCGCTATTCTCGTCATCCTTACCACCATTAATTCTAGGACTAACATGGCCATTTTCATAAACCTGCATTTCCTTCTTTATATTGAACTGTGAATTATTACATGGTTCTACAGCCATCTGCCATATTGAGACACCAATAGAATCTAGAACTGTCTGCAGAAGAACATATCAAAGAAGAAAATTTTAATAAAAATAATGTACTCAAATAAAACAAAATAATTATTAGAAGTCCTTTCAGCAGCTGACAGTACTAAACATAAATTAGGCAATAATGTGAACATTTGCTCTCTATCTTGTATTTATAAGAAATCTAAATTGAGTATACATCAAACTTTAACAAATCAGAGCAAAGTACATTAATATCTTTTCAGCAGATGATTTCCAGAAATATACAGCATTTAACTTTGTCCATAATCTTTCGCTTTTTTTTGAAAAAGGAGTACCATCACTTTCATGATAACATAAAAATGTAGAGGCTGGCAGCTGGGATTCACAAATAGTCTAAAAACTAGCAATTATTACTACATGTTTCTTCCCAAAATTTATCCGGTAGTTTAGTTTTAACTTCTTAAATACCATTTTGAGGTCATGGCTTACTTCAAACTACGAAAACTTTGATGCAAAAAAATGCTTTATTCCACTTACTTAACATTCCTTTTCATGATAATAAAATGTAATCTTGTGCTCTAACGTACAAAAATCGCATAGTATTGAAATTCAAGCATAGCATTTATGTTTAAATGCACCTTCTGTTTCAAATCGAAAAGGTCCCACTCAGAAACCGATCCATCAATGCTGGAAGATATCAACCGGCGCAATGACGAACCTCTCGGCCCCGATGGACACCACACCAGAGACGACATCCTCGAATTAGGGTCCCCGTGTATCGTCTGAACATAAAACCCCCAAAACAATAATTCTCAGACTCTTTTCAAAAAACCCATAAAAAATTCTGATTAGAAATTGTTAAAAGATTTCGAGTTTCGTCTTACAAGCTGACAGTGCCATCCAACGGACCCGGGGGAGACGAGCCAAATCTCAAGTGAACCGTCTCCGCGAGCAGCGGCGACTTGAGAGCCGTCGGCGCTGGTGGCCAGGGCAACAACAGAGGACGGATTCCACTCCACTGAGCTGCTTCGATAAACCTTTACCATCTCAGTTGAGAATTATTAATTGATTTCTTCTGATTGATGGGTTCCAAGTGATGAAGAAAGGGCCGAGCATTCGAGAGGGAACAGAAGAGGGGCGATGAAGAAAATGGCATTTAGGTTTTTAGGGGTTTAAGCGGCTGCATTTTAACCCGGGTCGGTAATATGGAACCGGACGGGTTGAGTCATCAAATTTGGTGACTTTGGGGAGTCATTGGTCAACAAATTTTAAGCACGTGATTGATTTAAATAAAAATCAGATTTTTGATAAATTTTGATGAACATTACTGAAATGTGTAGTTAAAAATTGTTAAAAGTTATAAATCCACAAAATTTATTATTAAAAATAGATTTGAGGAAAATAAGATTTAGAAATTGGGGATCAAATAAAGGTTAAAAGATTAGTAAAATACAAATTGTACTTGCAATATGATTATGGGGAGCCCTCAATTGAAATTGTGATAAATTTTTAAATTTTTCTAAATTTAGGTGTTCTTAATTAGGATTTTAATGAAATGCATTAAAATTTAGGATTTCCAATTGAGATTTTCAATGAAATTCTTTACAATTTAGGGTATCATCAATAATTAGTGAATTTCTAACAAAATTATTAATAAAGGAATTTTAAAAACTTTGGATGGATTTCAAGGTTGAAAATACATACAACCAAATCTTTTGAAACTTCACCATATTTGATAAGATTTTTATTAAATTTGTGGTAATTTATTCAAATCCACAAAATTCATTTAGATTTATAATATTTTAAAATTCATCAAAATCTTGAAGACACTCCCGTATTTTTGGAGTGTTGGTGTAAATTTATTAGTATTTTTTGTAGCAGAAACGAAATTGATTTCTACAAATTATGTGGTTAACAAATAGATACTAGTTATGAATGTAAAGTTGAAATTAATATTTGAATTTAATAATAGAAAACGTAATTTTTAGTGTTTGATGAACACGGTGTTTTAAGTCAAAACACATTTACCTTTAGATCTTTGTTATGGATATTTGTTGTGTTTTGTAACTATTAATTCAAAACGTGTTGAAAATAAGTGAGTTTATTTATTATTAATAGAGATCATCACATATCTAGTTGTCCTGGACTCCCCAGTTTATTTTTTAAAGAAATTGTTATGTATTTTAATATATTGGAAAATCAAGAGGATGACTCAAAAGAAAGCTAATGGGTTTATTGATTCACTAAAAAGCTAGATTTGTGGCAAATGGGTTTCATCAAAGCCTTGGGGTTGACTTTCATTAAACATTTAGTCTATTTATTAAAAGTGGAAATTACAGTCTTCCTATCTTAAGAATCATGAGTTCTAAAATAAGATGGAAAGTTTAATCTTTCAAAAATCAGAAATTTTATTTTAATTAAATTTTTTTATAAAATAAATATTTCTACTAAATATATATACTACAATACACACATCACAAACCCTACCTCCCAATTTAATTCCCACCCACCTCTCTCTCTTTCTCTCTACACGTGAAAAATCGGCTCCTCTGCACTCTCTCTCTCTACCCACCCCGTCACCTTCTCCGTTACCCACCGAATCGACGGCGACCAGCGAGCGCGAAGTATAGCGATGAATTGGAAGACGATGATGAAGAACCAGAACCTGTAACTTCGAATTTTTGGGGAGTTTTTTTTATTTGATTCGATCTTTGTATGGTTGTGTGGTGGTGGTGGTGCTGTTTGGTTTTGGTGATGTAGTTGTGGTGCTGGCAAAGGGGCGACAGTGGTGGTGTTGTAGTCGTGGTGTTGATGGTGGGATGGTGGCGGCGGCGATTTTCAGAATTTCAGATTTGCGAGGTGTTGTTGGTGGTAGTGGTGGCGTTGGGAGATGTTGTTGGTGGTAATGGTGGCGTTGAGCGATGTTACAGGTGGTAGTGGTGGCGTTGGGCGATGTTGCAGGTGGTGGTCGGCGATTTCAATAGGTCCAATTCAATTGGCTCAAGCCCCATCCTCTATCTCTCCACTCCTCTCCTCCCCTCTGCTCCGTCGCGAGATTGTGGTGGTGGTGATGCGGATTGGGTGGTTGTGGTGCCTATGATATTGGTGCGGGCTGGTGGTGGTGTAGTGGTGTTGGAGAAGAGAAATGGTGTCTGTAGTGGTGTGGGTTGGTGGTGGTGATGTGGTGGTGAGGCTGTGTTGGCGAGATTGTGGTGGTGGTGGATTGGGTGGTTGTGGTGCCTGTGATATTAGTGCGGGTTGGTGGTGGTGATGCTGTGTTGGTGACGTTAGTGATGGTGGTTGTGGTGAGTTGTCGGCTATGGTTGGTAGGTTTAGGGCATGTAAGACGATGGTGATGGTGAAGTGGTGCTGTATAGTCTCTGTGACCAATGTTGTGACCTGAGCCATGTGCTGTGACTTGTGTTGTGACATATGCTGTGACCTGAGTCATATGCTGTGATCCGAGTTATGTGCAAAATATTCTATGACCAATGCTGTGACTATCAACAAATAATATGTGACTAATGAAAAAAATGAACTATGACCAAGAAATAACGTGTGACCTAAGTTGTGACTTATAATGTTCGTGATCTGTGATCGATAAAGAAATTGTGACTTATAAATTTTTCATATGTGACCAAGGAAAAAATTGTGACATTTAAATTTTTTGAATTGTGAACGTAAAAAAATTTGTGACATTTAAAAATTTTGATTTGTGACCGAAAAATAATATGTGACTAATTAAATTGTGAATCTGTGACCGATGAATAAATTGTGTGACCTAAAAAATTCTTGAATTATGACGTGAAATAATTTTTGACATTTAAAAATTTTGATTTTTGACCGAAAATAATATGTGACTAACTAAATTGTGAATCTGTGATCAAATTATATAGATATGTGACCTTAATATATTTAATTAATTAAATTATAAATAAAAATTAACAAAAATCTGATTTTTGAAAATTGAAACTTATTTTCTTATTATTGAAATGGGCCAAAGTTAACTCTTACTTATAAAAATTTCCCTTATTAAAACCAACACCATTGGGCTTGTCCTTAGCCCTGCCTTATCTTATAAGTAGCAACTTCGTTAAATTGATGTCAACAATATTTCTTTACAGAACATACTCACTTTATATACATCTCAACCTCATTATCTTTGCCATCTCAAAAATGCAATAGATGATATTAAACAAGAATTGCTAGAAATTGGAGAGCATAAGTTCACTCAACACTCAAACTCACGAAAAAGTAGCGGAGATATATGTGATTTTATTATCACTTGTCTTTCAAGTGGCTAGCTTACACGAGTATATATGTAGGATTTCCGAAACTTGAACCTAGTCTAGTACATGTATCAGTATTTAATTGCATACTTTCACTCTATCTATGTACATGAATAACACCAATGGACATACTTGTACTCTCTTTGTTTTTTACTTGATTGGAGTTTATCTGACTCACTTGTAGATACTTTTATGTTTATTTATAATAAACATGAATGTCTCTTTTCTATGGTACATTTTGTTCGTCGCTTTTCTATCAAGGATCTAGGCCTCATATCATTCTTTTTGGGTATTGAATAGCGCTGGACAAAATCCAATCCAACCCGCTTAATCCAACCAATCCAAACCAAACCAATCGGTTTGGGTTAAATTTTTACGTTCAATTGGATTGAATTGAATTGAAAAATTGAATTTGAGGTTGGATTGGATCGCAGGTTATGAATTAAAACTCAACACAACCCAACCCAATCCAACCCAACCCAATTCGATTAATTAAAAAATTAATATCTAAGATTAAAAAAAATTAAATAGATATAATAGTAAAGATAAGATAATGACTTATAATATATAAACGTCAATTTTCTTTACATAGACTGATTCATATAAACACTATTTACAAATACAATGTTATTTGATAATAAAATAAAAATTAAAGAAAAGATGATCAAATGAATGAATTCAAAAAATGGTAAAAAAAAATGCTTCATAAATTTTAAACTTATTTATACATTATTTTTAAAAAGAATTCTTTATATGTGTATTTAAAAAACGGAGGTTTTCAAGTACTTTCAAACCCTAAAAAATTATTCAAATTTAACAAATAAATCGGATCCAACTTTAATTGGACCGAAATCCAAACCGACCAACACAACCCAAATCAAACCGATCAAGTTCGGTTTGGGTTGGATTGGGTTTAAATCAATAATTGGGTTGGGTTTGGTTTGGTTTGGTAGATTTTTTGGCAAACCGACCATGTTGGATTGGGATGAAAAAAAATCGACACAACCCAACCCATGCCACGCCTAGTATTGAAATAGCCCATCGTCCTCATGGCTTATTTTTATTTCAACAACAATAAAACTCTTTCGTCGAACTAATATGCACCAATCTTTGTGCCAGCCTCCAGATTTATCCAGTGCGCACTGGTGGCCGGGTCTTCGCTCTGAGAGTGGTCGGAGCTCTATCAGTAGCCGCTGCGGGTTCCTGGGTCATCAAAAAAAAAAAAATGCACCAGTCCAAATTGGTATAGACATCACTGTGTACTAGTACCTGGCCTTACCTGAATGATGATACTTCTCTACGTAATGTAACTTAATATTGTCAATTATTTGGCAGTTAACAATATCTTATTATTCTTACAAGACCTAACATTGTATATTCTACTAAAAAGTTTTCTCAAATCGTGCTAGGGATGATAATTAGAACCGTTAAAATCGAAAATCGCGGTTAATCGAATCGAATGGGACAAAAAAATCGAACCGATGGTGCAATAAGGTGGTTATAATTTTGATTTTAATGACCCAATTCGAGATGTGATGGGTATGGTATTTAGCGACGGTACCCCGTCCCGAACCAATTACCCGTAAAAAAAATAATTGGACAATTGGGCCTTTAATTATTTTTTTCCAAAATTAATTGGGCAATTTTAACACTTGGGCTTCCCCAAAATTCTGGCCAGATTAACATCTTTAAGTAAACTGGCCCTTAACCCACTAACCCAGTAAGGCAATAAACTCAGACTAACCCTACCCGTAAACCCTTAAATCTGAAAATTGGAAACTTATTCTACAAAACTCGTCGCCGAGAGGTACAGTACCTCACTACCTCAACTTCCATTGTTCACGCTTTGTTGTACCTCAGCTTCCATTGTCGGCTTGCCGCTCACCATGGAGAAGGTAACAATTTCCAAACATTGATTTTCATCCTTCGATGTTTCTGACTAATGGGTTATACATTTTTGCCATATGTGTTTGCTGCTCTTAGTGCAGTAGGTAAACTTGCAATCATGGAAAATGGGATTTATGGTGTCTATCCTTTTCGTCCAACTCTTTATTCATACTTTACTTTGAAAAGTTTTTTTGCTCGTGTGTCTCTATTTAGCATGGAAATCACCATCCAAACAGCCTTGGAAAAGGGTTTGTTGAGGATAATACAAACCCAAGTCCAATTCAACTACATAACTGATTTTGAAAGATTGATTTCTTGGTTCTAGAATTTGTATTTATTTTGAAAGATAGATTGAAAGTAACGACCATTTATAGATTAGTCAAATAGAGACTGAAATTCTACTGATGTTTTAGACGCAAAAGCACCTTTCTCAGTACACTTTATTATGTTCTTGGTTTTGCATGTGTATTTATTTCATTTTGATGAGTGAAAATTTAAGTAACATAATATTGTTTTGCATTTATAAGATCCATTTTGTGTAATGAAACATGGCTGTTCTGCTGTTGATCTTATAAAAGTTGAACATTGATTTCACTGCCAAAAGGGAAGATATCAACAAATAAGAAATTCTAAAAATTGATCTTGTAACAAGACAGGTGCCTATGGTTATGTCTAAAGCCTGTGAGTGCACCTTTGTATGAATGCAAAATGATTTTTTTTCTAGTCAAATAGAACCAAAATTTCAAAACTGGGGTCCATTATTCATTTAAATAGTTGTCATCATGTTCAGTTATGTTGATAATATTTTTTGTTAAATTCGAATTTTGTATTTGGAAGTTGGGATATTGTTTGCATTTTTATTTGCGATATTGTTCGCTAATTTGGCTTAGTATTGTGTTTTTGTTTTTATTGACTTTTTTTTCATAATTTTTTTTTTTTTTCAATTTGACGGTTGGACTTATAAAAAATAATTTATTTTCGTGATTATTAACCAAACCGAATCGAGATACAAACTGAGCCGAGCTGAACCGAATCAAACCGATTTTTTTTGGTTATGATGCGATTATGATATGACAAAAAATTTGATGGTGCGATTATGATTTTGGCCGAACCGACCCATTGTCATCCCTAATTCATGCACAAGCTACCATCCAACATTAGATGTCCTTTAAATGTCTGTTGTGTTGGGAATTTACTTATCATGCACAGCGAAAAATTAAATAAATTTCAATTCCCATCCAAGGATCTGCTTTGTGTTTAGATAGAAACTGTGATAGAAACTATACCTTAATTCAGATCTACAAACTCCTTTGCTATTCCTGTAGTTCCAGCAATCCCAATCTGCCTCTCACAGCTGTTCAATTGTCCAGCCTCCAATGGAATCCACACAGGGAACAAGATTGAGAGAATTAGGGTTTTTACTTTTCTTGTGCTAGCAAGAATAATGAATGAATAATGAAAATTCATCTTCTAATTTCAAACCCTAGCAGCTTATTTATATAAGCTCAAAAGGGCTTGGCCCGTCCTACAATATAACCTGGTCCAATATTTAATTAATCTAATTAATTAAATCTGGTCCATGAATTAATTAATCCAATTAATTAATTCGGACCTATTAATAAGCGATCCAATTAATTAATTATACAACATTTGTCAATTAATTAATTGGCGAATCCCAATCTTCTAGTTCTCCTTTTATGTGTGACCCATTAGGTTCCCAATCACGATACCTAACGACGTGAATTATTAGTTTGATCTAATCAAAATCGATAAATCAAAACACCCTTTTGATTTATCTCTAATTCACATTCGTCGTCCCAAATTGACATCTAGCAATGTGTCAGGGCAATACATGTGACGGGAAATGTCACGTGGTATGACAAAATCAAACTCGTTCGTTTATCGTGAAACTATAATCCTTTCGTCAATATGATCTGATCAATTACGAGATATGGATTGTGTCAATCTCGATTATCGATCATATCTTTCATTCCACTTATTAAGTCAATGTAAGTCGAAAACTCATTTTCGACTTATAGGTACACCTTGGCCAAGGATTTCATTATCAACTTAATTGGATGAAATGTAGATCATAAACTCTTACTATCTAAGAGCGACGAATCCTCTATTGATCATTCACAACCTTCATATGATTCTTGACATACCCAAATGATGCCATATTAGCGGCCCTTGACAGAGCAACTTCCAGCATCACCAAAGCATGACTGTCCCCACATAAAGTACTATGATGATCTCAAGTCGAAGGATGAATTCCACTACCGAACGTTAGAGATTAACCATTGACACTCAGATAGTTATCCGTGTGGAATCTCTCAGTGGGTCTCCAATGTTTTGTTTTATAACAAAACATTCACGTGTTCATTTAAGTGTCACTACACTTTAACTTGTGAGATCAGCTACTTACTTCACAAGTAAGGAATGCCACACGTGGTGGTCTATCTGTAATAACGATATCCGTATCTCGTTATTACTTACGACCACGGATGATTTAAGATTCAATCATATGTAATTTGTATCTCACAATCACAACTCCTTGTGATTAACAAATTATCGAGATTTGAATCTACGGACTCTATTTAATATAATAGATCTTGCCATAATAAATGCATTAAATATATATATCAAAAGTACTTATGCCCAAAGTTCATTGGACCTAGGGCATAATACTTACATGTTGTACTATCTTTGTAGTACTATGCATTATAGTCCTTTTCTTTGTAGCCTGTCATCGCTTATTCTTCATGTTTTCTTCAATTCTGATTGGGTCACCAATGTTAATGACCGCATGTTCGCCGGTTCTTTTGTTGTATTTCTTTGTCATAACCTAATTTCTTGACTGTCTAAAAAGCAACAAACTGCTACTTATTCTTCCACTGAGGCTGAAAAAAGAGTTGTTGTATCAACTGCTCGTAAGGTCCTTTGAAATAAAGTATGAGTTGAGGAACTTGGAGAAGCTATCAGATCTACTCCAACTGTGATAATATTAGTACCACATATTTGCTCTAGTCATGTACTTTCACTCCAAGATGAATCATGTTGAGTTTGATATTCATTTCTTTAAAACAAGGTTAAATCAAGGACAGTCCGTGTCTCGTATATTGCTTCTGCTAAGCAATCGACAAATTCACTCATCAAAACCCCATCTACATCTCAATTTCAACTATTACATTCAAAGATACGTGTCATCGGTGGGACCCCTATCTTGCAAGGTCATGTTTGATATAAAGTTCTAGACAATTTAGACAATTCTTAACCGCGGTCCTAATATATATCAAATTATTTTCAATCAATTATAGTATATTATTTCTACAAAAGTCTAGGTCTAACATGAATTCTCCTATTAAGTAATTGTAAAAGCTTTAGGATTGTCCATATGTAACATTATAAATACTGTGAATATACCGAGCAAATTCGAGTTACTCAATTACTTTTAGCTCCAAGCTAAATCCTTACTATTATCACTAGTGGTACCAATACAACAATAAAGCATCATACAATGGATCCATTACAAAAAGTTCACCAATTACTTAAAGCAAATTTACAAAGTTGGTAAGAAGGATGAAACTCTAAATTACACCATTTACAAAACACAAACACACACACATAAATAATGACTAGCACATTATGAAACAACGAGTTTCATTTTGTACAGCATGTCATGGCTTCCTCGTATCGATGCAAGTGAAAATGGAGATGCTATATTTCCGGTTGACAATTTTGAGTTTTCAACATAACACCTTGATTTTACAGTAGCACTTCAAGACTAATAATATCAAATAACTTTTAGTTCAAATACACAACGACAACATATAAGTTTGGTGGCTAGGGTTTCAATTATTAAAGGAAAAAATGAAATTTTGTTAAATTCTCGAACTTTATATAGGAAGAATTTCATGCAGATTTAGATGGAAAATTGAAGAAATCAAGAGGGAAAAGTGATGAAATTGCTTAGAGACTTCACAAGTTTGATAACATTATAATGCTTAGACTTTCCTATTTTGTGTTTATGTCACCGGGGAAATTATTAGTAGATTTAAATAGTTAATATCCAAATTGGTGATCAATAAAATAAAAGCAGTAATTGTCAAATTCTAAGAACGAAGACAACTTGACATTGTACGCTTGCACAAAACACATTGAAATCGACTACCATTTCATTTGCAAACAGGTTTCCTTTGGAGCCTTGACTAGAAAATACATTCTTTAAGTCCCTAGATCGCCAATATACTCACAAAGGCCATATCGAAGCTTTCATTCCGTCTTTTCCGAGACAAGCTAGGAATACATTCTACCATTCCCTCTAGCTCAAAAAAAGGTGAAAAGGAAAGTCATCAAATGATATTCAGAAACCCAAAAAATCAAGGATCATCCTCAACGACTAGACTAATGAGTTTAAATACAGAAAGAACTGATGCATTAGTCTCCAATTTAGTAGGATGTGCAACTGCAATATCACAACGAATCAATCAAATGTATATAATACTTGATAATATATTAGCTTAAAATTATTCTATTTTAGTGAATAATCAAATTCATTGAATAAAATGTCATATAACAATTTTTAAAATTTTAGAAACAAACATGTTTTTCAATTTCCTGTAACAATTTTTCAAAATAACAAATCAAAAATGCATTTTCTGCAATCTTAAGACTGACTATCAAAATAAAAAATTGAAAATTAATTAAAATTTGAAAATTATAAATTGAAATGCAAATCAAACAAAACATAATATTTTAAAATTTTGCGTATATTGTAGAAGGATAGTAACAACTCATATCATGGATGTAATTTAATCCTACGTTCAAATATAAATTGTAATTTTGAAACTAACCAACACGACAATAAATCCTAGACCCGTACTTTCACATCCTAACCTCATAATGTGCAACTTGCAATAGGCATGAATCACATTATGGAGAAACGCCAAATATGAAAGATGCATTTCTCACAGGGCTTTACAGGCCCCTCACTGTAGAAGAGGGGGGGGGGGGGGCAAATTCTAAACCAACAATGCTACACAAACATGGTTAATTAACAGCGTTTCGATCCAGACGTCACGTGTTAGCAGGTGAATGGATAAATCAAAAAAATAAAAATAAAAACCAAGTGCTGACACATGCACCTGGATCCAAAGCCGGGACTTTCACCCGGGATGAACAACTTTATTCATATTTTTTATAAAAATATGTGGGCCCTCTACAGTGAGGGGCTTGTACAGCCCCCGTAAAGAAATATGAAATCTGCATTTCTCAATATGAAATATGAAATGGTATCGCTATTTACATCCACACTTTTTATATTTACATCTCACTTTAAGTTCATCCCTATTAAATTTTAAATTTTTTTTGAAAAAAAATACTATTTACATCCACGTCATATTTCAATTTTGTCCTTATTAAATTCATTCATTTAACTACTATATATCCAAATGAATTTTATATTTTCATCCCACTTTAAATACATCTCTAACATTATAAATCAATATATTTCCTAAAACCATAGATTTTTTAAAATCAAATGAACAAAATAAGAACAAAGTTGAACTAATTGAATATTATATACACATATATTTTTCTCTTGACCATGTCATATTAAAAATTTTATCGTTATTGTTCATAAAACTTAATCCGTCTAAGCAAACAACCATACATTATTACTTGGTTTGGGTTGGTTTTGATCCTAACCTAAAATCAAAACCAAAATATAAAAAGATTTGAATATATTTGCTATGTTTGTATATATTTGCTCAAACGACGTCTCTTCCATTGTTTATTAAATTTGTTTATTAAATTAGAGTTCTAATTAAATACAAATTCTAAAAGAAGGTAAAAAGATTTAGGATAATTTAATGAAAATAAAAATAAGTAGATTATTTAATTTTATTTATGTCCATTTCAATAAATTTATATAAAATTTAAAATATAATAAAATTTCACTTTTAGAAGCGAATGTAAGGGTGTGTTTGATAGAAAGATGGAAAATGAATGACAAATAAAATGTTTGGCAGGGAAGTGATTTGCCTAGAATTTATTTTAGAGGGAATTGTAATTAATGGTGTTTGATTGGTATAATTTTTCACCTAATCCGTTTGACTTTGTTTTTCATGCATATGGTTACTTTTTGGGATAATTTTTTTACAATTTGTATTAAAATTTATTTGGATTGTCAAAAAGTAAAAAAAAATTAAAAAAAATTATTTTCATAAAATTTTTATGTTCGTTTGACTTCGTTTTTCATGCAAATTGTCAATTAAATGGATAAAAAATTTTACCATTGAATTTAGAATATGTTTTCATTACCAAAAAGTTAAAAAAAAGAAAAAAAAAAAGAAAAAAACACCCAACAAGGTGGAAAATAATTTCTCACTAAAATCATAAGAAAATATTTTCCTACTTTTGTGCTTCAAGTAATTGTACATTAAAAATTGGTGGCAAATATTTTTCAGGGCAAATTTGGCAAATCAAACAGCCAAAAGTAGGAACTAGGAAAATATTTTTCTAGTTCAAGGGCAAATTCGACGTATCAAACGCGCCCTAAATATAAAAAAATATGAATGAAAATAACGGCACCCACAAATCTCTTTGAATTTTCCTACCAATCAAATATTTCGCCCTTTTTCTCCCAATTTCGCCCTTTTTCCTTGACCCAATAAAACTAACAAACTTACGAACACAAACAGATCTCTCTCTGCAGCGATTCATCCAACCATCACTGCATCAAGGGTTCGATTTTCAAGGTCCTTTACAATTCAAGTTTTCTCTCTCCATTAGTATGTATGTATTATATAAAAAAACTGTTTAATTGACATAATTTTCTAATAATTACAGCGAATCCAAGGTTCTTCAATATCCGCAATTTTATCTTACGCCCCAGAATATGTGATTATCGAAAACTCAAATTTTGTTCCTTTTGGGTTATTTTTTGATTGTATTGATCTACAAGTTTCAATTTTTAACTGGAACTAAAGAGTTTTAGAAGGTAGAGAGTTCTTGGGTTTGATTGATTTGAGCTACATGGAAAGTGGGCTGGTGAAAAGGGGTTTGGATTTTACTCTCAAAAAGAAAAAATGGATTATCTTACTTGGATTAATGGGATTTTCAAGTTATGGTGTGTATAAAGTGTATCATATGCCTTCTATAGTGAGAAAGAGGAGGAGAATTATAAAATTGTTGGGAGCTCTAATTTCAATGGCTGAACTGGTTTCAGATTCCGCAGAGACAGTAAGTGTTGTCTCCAAGGATTTGAAGGAGTTTCTGAAATCTGATTCGGATGAAATCCCAAATAGTTTGAAGCAGTTGTCAAAAATTGCTAGGTCAGAAGAATTATCCGAGTCGATTATTAGGGTTTCTGAGGCGATGACTGTTGGGATTTTACGGGGTTATGGGGTTGAAAACGGTAAAAACCAGATTCAAGATGCAGGGAATTCGAGTTTTACAGATAAAGTTATGGATAAGTTAATGTCTGGTGCTGGGACAGGGTTTGTTTCTATTGTTGTTGGTAGTTTTGCAAGGAATTTGGTTTTGGGGTTTCATGCAAATGGTGAAACTGCTAGAGGGTCGAATGGGAATGGGTATTCGGGCTTGTCGTGTGAGAAACTGAATTCTTCGACATTGCCAAGATGGGTAGATGTGGTATTGGATGATAAACCGAGAGTGTTAATAGCTGATTGTATTAAGACTTTTGTGAGCACTGCAGTTGCTGTCTATCTTGATAAAACAATGGACGTTAATTTCTACGACGATATGTTCTCTGGATTGACTAACCCTAAACATCATAGTAAGGTGAAGGACATACTGGTTTCTCTCTGTAATGGGGCAGTTGAAACTCTTGTTAAGGCATCCCATCAAGTGTTGACAGCTTCAAAATCGAGTTCTGTTTCTAATTCGACTTCCTCTTGCTCGATTGTTGATCAGAGTGAAGATTTGATCTCAGAAAATGACAAGGATCTTGAACAGGCTGTGTCTTCAAGAAAAGTGAAAGAGACGATCGGATCAGTTGATTTCCAGAGTAGTGGATGGGTTAATAGTGTCTCATCAACATTGGCGGTGCCAAGAAATAGGAAATTTGTGCTTGATGTAACTGGCAGGGTGACATTTGAAACGGTTAAATCTGTGATCGAGTTTTCCT
Source organism: Osmanthus fragrans (assembly GCA_019395295.1). NCBI lineage: Eukaryota > Viridiplantae > Streptophyta > Magnoliopsida > Lamiales > Oleaceae > Osmanthus > Osmanthus fragrans. Next base: position 8,913,568 of record CM033355.1, on the reverse strand, counting down.
CGTGGAAGGTGTCGGAGTGCTTGAGACGAAGTCTTAATGTAGCTCATGACGAGGTTGTGGTGCGGGGACTTGAAGTTGTCCAGTATGTTGGCGCTAAGTCTTCTGTCATTCTTACCATATGTCTCGCATTGTTTTTACATATATTGGGCAGTACACAAGCCCTGTTGCCTGCATAAATTGATCATGTCTTTTGATATTTGGATGTTCGTTTAATGGGGTTATGGAACGTTACATAGCTTGTAACTTCAAGGGAAAATTCATCTTAGCTGTAATACCTAAATGCAATTTCTTGCATGAACTTCCATGTTCATTGATAATTTTATCTTCTCCGTTTCCTTTTTATGAATTGTATGAATATAGAGTTTGTACATAATGTATTGTCTCATATTTAGCTGAATCAAGATTGTTACTCATTCATTTTAGAGGGATGTTAAACTTGAATGATTTAAATTGCTTTTGTAGAAGTCTTGAAACAGTTGAGAATGATATTGCTCGAGCAAGTTCTTGAGATTTGAGCACGAAGAACTGGCTTGCAGAATTGGGCCTAACGGAATTTTGGTCTATACCATCGGCACCATAATATTAGATTGGGAGGCGAAGATTAGAGTGAGAGCTGTTGGATATGATCACCATCCATCTGTTTCTCTTGTTCTTTCTGCTAATTCAGCTCTGCTGCTGAACAAACTGTAACGCTGTCTTGTTGGATCGTTTTTCTCCTCTAAATAGATTCATCGGATTTTATACCCAAAATGGTTTCCATTTGCAGTCCACGAGGAAAATTATTACCTGACAGAATTCATTTCATCGAGGAATCTTTCCTTCTTTTTTGACCTTCCATATTTTAAAATCTCATCATAGTATTGTTGATTCCTACCAACCAAACATGGAACTAGATCCCTCTATTGACCAATTTATTCTTTTCATTCCGTGTAGTGGCGGGTGAAGGAAATGATCAATTAATATCACTGTAATATATAAAAGAGGAGACTTAGTTACTATTCATTTTACATCATGCTCACCTAATGTTGATGTCACATATATATAGGATTATGATATATACACACAATGGTGTACACAGTGGCGGAGCCAGCTCGTTGGAAATGGGGGGTCCAAATTTGAAAATATATATGTAAAGGGGTGGGGCCGACGCGAATTTTTTTTTTGAAGGAAACTAAAAAAATGAGAGGAAACAAAAATTTACTAATTGAGTCATTTACCTTTTCTGCGAATAGTATATCAGTGTAAATATTACTAATAAGTTGAGAATTAACCTAAAATAAGTGGAAGAAATAAGATTAACTTTTTTCGCAAGTTTATTTGTAATAAAATAAAAGTTACCATTCTACAATCCTTCTAATTAAAAAAAAAAAAAAAACCCAAAAGAAAAAAAAAAAAAAAAAAAAAAATTCTCAGGAAAATGGGGTGTCCAGGACACCCCCCAGCTCCGCCCCTGGGTGTACATATTAGCTTACACCCCCCTCACATGGAGGGGGGACTCACACATAATAAAATATTTGTGGATCCTCCTCTATGTGAAGAAAGTATAACCTATTATGTACATCATGGGGTGTTCAAGTAGGTTTATCCATATATATATATATATATATATATATATATAAATATCATATAATCATTTTATAAATTACACGACTTCATATATATTACATCACTTTAAAGTACATCCAAACATGCCTTAAACCACACTTTAAAAGAATCTTGAATTTTGATTCATATTACATCACTTTAAAATACTTTTTTTGAAAAGGGCATCCAAACATGACTTAAACCAACTTTTGCACTTAAAATATCTTGAAATTTGATCCACATTATATTTCATTGCACATGAATTTCATTTTCATTTACATTGAATCTTCATTTAACGTGAATTTCAATTTCAATTTCTTTTACCATACATTATACTTCATTCCATGTGAATTTCAACTTCAATTTCATTTTCATTTACATTGATTCTTCATTTAACGTAAATTTCAATCTCATTTTCATTTAACATATCAATCTCTTTACTTTTCATTTCACGTGAACCCTAAAAAAATGGAAGAGGAATTCCTTTCGTTCTTCTTTTTTGAGTACGCTGCCTCTTGGTAAAATCACAGAGCTTTTGTTCTTCTTCATTGTCGCTATCAAGGGGTTGTATTTCGCCTGGAGATTGGAGCTGGATACGGTCGCGACGGAGGACGTAGAGTATTGTAGATAAACAAATTGAGTATGTGGTTTTTGTTGTTTTTTTTTTTTTTTTTTTTTTTTTTTTTCAATTTTGTTTACTCACAGAATGTCAGATGAACATATTCTTAACTTTTGTTCTTCTTCATTGTCGCTACCACGAGGTTGTACTTCACCAAGAGATTGGAGCTGGAGATGGTGGCGATGGAGGACGCAGAGTATTGTATGTCGAAATTATAAAAAAGTTTGTTTGGAACCTTCTATGAATTTTTGTGATCTTTATCTTTCTTATAGATTGCTCCATAAATTTCGAGCTTGCTATACCTCGATTTTGAGTTTGGTCTGCTTATGTTAGGTTCATTCTTTAGGGTAGCTGCTTATTATTACAGTTGTTATTTACTTGAGTTTCAAATGAATTGGAAGTTTGTGCTCAGAATATGTGCACAACCATGGGGTGGATTTAAGGGCTCCGTTAAATTAGACTAGACAAAGTAAGTTGATGTGTTCATATCATAGTAAATTATATTAAGTAATTATAAAAATCTGATTGAATCTTCATTTTTTGCTTCTATAATTTTGATTTCTCATGAGTTTTTTTTTTTTTTTTTTTTTTTTTTTTTTTTTTTTTGTTTAGGTTTCCTCTACTTCTTCATTTCTTTGGACAACCAAGACTCGATCCCTAAAAATTGAATCGATATTCAGGCACTAGAGTAATCTATGCACATTGATTGTTTTTACCATGCTCTTTAGCTTCGTGGATATCTTGGTGGCGACCATGTGTGAGTAAGTGTGTCTATTGTATTCAAAGAATATTGTTTTCTTTTGAATTGGTTTATCATTTCCACTATTGTTTTGTGTACTAACTATACGAATTTTGTTGTTTTTTTCTGTTTGGAAAGTAACTGAAATACAACTCCTGGTAATCATAGAAGGATTAAATCAAAAGGAGACATAATTCTGGTGTCCCTTAGTTTACTTAAAATTGATAAATGTCCATGAGGTTATCGAATTCTTAACTTCATCCATTTTTTTCATGTAGGTGTGCCCTGTTTGATCTATTTTAGTTTTTATTACTTTTTCCCCCCTTTTTTACTTATCATTGTAGAAAACTGGAGGCCAAGATCTAGATAATGGTCTTGATTTAATGGTGACTAGGGGTTGAGGTTTTTGTTTCCTTTATTGACCTGATTGTAAGGCCATCTTTTTTGTCCATTTTCATGCTCATGTGGTCAATTTCATTTATTTACTTTTTTCCCCCTTATGATTGAAGCATATGTTGTTATGTTAATGTAATATAATTTTTATTTATGTTTATTTTTTTGGTCAATTCAAAATTTTAATTATATCTTTTCTTTTTATTATCATATTTCATATTGTCCTTTATCCATTTTTTGTATCTTCCATTATTTTCTTAAACTCTTTGTTTTGAATCAAAACATCACTTGGAAAAGGAAAATTTTCATTGCCATCTTCGATGAAGAATGCATATTATCTACGATCAGTGATGTTGTGGCTGAATATTCTGCCATAATGAATTTTTTAGAGTTGTATTTGAATTCTCGGAAATATGACAAAAATTATGAGAAGTAAAGAAGCCAGCATGTTTAGAAAATTGACAGTACATAAGAGAACAGAAACATGAAGCATTGATTCTTACAGCTTTAGACTTCTATTTCATTTAGCCCATTCTCTCCCACTTTATTTAGCCCATTTGCTTCTGTTTCAATAACATAAAATGTAAAAGAAAGAACCCTGACCTCTACTCTAATTTGTCTATAGAAGGAAACACTTTAAAATCCTACCGTGTTTCATTTCTCCAACTAACATTTAATCTATTTAAATATGCAAAATCCTTAGTTCTTTTGAATTCGAAAAAGGAAGAATCTTTGATTGCGCAAAAGAATCATAGACAGACGAGATTTTCAGAAGAAGAGAGTATTGTGCAACAAACCAAGGTTAGACTTTGTTATTGCAATTTCTCAGCTGATTAACAATAGATTTTGTTCATTTCTTGTGAGAGTTTGTGAAATTTTTTTCCAGACTATATTACTTAAAACATGACTTTACATTCTTTAACACTGGTGATATAGAAAAAAAAAATCCATTGTTTCTAAGAATTTAATAAATATATTCACTCATTATCGATGTAGTAGAAGTATCATGTTAGACGGAATGAATGTACCACACCGTTTCTTACGAGTTATTACACCTTCATTAGGCCATAACATTCGTATGGTGAGTTTTATAACCATTCATTCTTTCACATTTATTGAAGCTTTTAAAATTCTATGTAAAGTGAATAAATATTTAAATGCAGTACTTATATTTTTCTTATATATATATATAGTTTCTTCCTAGATCATTTCTACGTCACTCGGGACATGAACTAAGGATATAGTCCATTTGACTAGATATGATGGTATCATTTCTAACATATAGTTAGAAAGAATTGATGATAACGTATATCTGGCTGGTGGATAGAAATACTTCTTTGACCATCATAACTTACAAGATGATTATGTCCTTGCGTTTGAATACAATGAGAATTCTACATTCAACGTTTCGATATTCGATCATTCGGACTTAGAGGTGACATATGACTCCAATATTATTGAAGAGGGCACTTCACGTACGGGTAATCTTGTATTTGAAGTGACATTGACATCTAATCGTGATATTCATTGCAAAATTGTATGAGTCTCTTTAACTTAAATTCTTTGTCATCTGTATCTTTCTCTACTTAAATGTATAAATCATTATTCTATACTCCCCTTTTCCACAAAATTTAAACTCCTGTTGGTCATTCATTTGTAATTTTACTTTATAGTACATATCGGAAAGCTTCGCTAGACAACATCTGCCCAAATTTGTACACAGTGTTCGGGTCCATGACTCCTCACATTGCAATTGGCATATCTCTACAAATTTAAGAAGAGATGGTTACATACGAATGCTCATTACTGGTTGGGCAGACTATGTTAGAGAGAAATGGCTTCAGATCGGTGACACGTGCGTTTTTTAGCTTATGAATAATGAATTCCCAATGTTCATGGTATACAAAATGTGACGCACTGATGAAACTTTGACTTATCTATGAATTGTTTAATTCGAGTTGTACCTTTTCTATTTACTTAATATAAAACAATTCTATTTTCCTATGTACTCAGAGTTCGTGACCAGACTTCTAATAGTCTCCATTCCAAATTTATCATGCTATGTCTACTTCCAATTCCACATGTTTTCTTGTTCACCTTTATTAAAATATATTATTTAATTGATTATGTTGTTAATTCATCTTTCATATATATACTGAAAGCCCAAGAATAGCTAACCAAGAGGGGGAAAATTGGTTATTAAAACGTTTTAGAAAATTAACTCACGTTTTAATGTAATATCCAATTAAACAATTAAACAAATACGCACAAGTACAAAATCAATTAAGAACAAGTAATGAACACAATATAAAGGCGGTAAATTAATCTAAATTCAAGCAAGTAAAAATTAAATAGATTAATTTAAATAATAAGCCCAAATATAAAAGCGATAAGTAAAAGGGAGAGATGATGCAAACGATATAATTATGGAGGTTCGATCCAATGCAATGATCTGCGTCCCCCATTACCAAGCTCTCCGGCAGGAGCAAAACCTTTTTCACTATGTTGATTGACTTATGGTGCAATCCAACCCTTTACAACGCTTCCGGTGACTTACAAACAAGGAGCACCGATCCTTATACAATGTTGAGCTTTACGGGACCTCAATATGACCCACACTTTATCAAAATGATTTTACAATGGAATTCATCTCTTGATAAATAATACAATCAAGTTAAGTACTAAAATAGGCTAACACTTCAATTAATAGTAATAAATGATAGCTCAAGTGTTAGATGAATTTTTTTGATGAATTTGATAATTAAAAATTAGATTCAATCAATCAAAGTGTTTCAATGAAAAGATGATAAAAATATAAATCAAATGTAAATTCAAAGAATTCTCTGAATATATATCTCTCTCTTTTAATGAATGATTGTAATAAATTAATCACTAAGAGAGAAATGAAAAACTTTGATAAATATGATGATTTTACAAGTTTGATTCAATCAATCAAAGTTTCACAATGAGAAGATTAAGATGAAATATATACTATGTAAGTTCAAAAAGATCTTCTCAAGTAATATCTCTCTTTTGAAATTGATATAAATAAGTTAAGAACAATGAGATATGGAAAGCTTCTATAAGAGAAGTTGATTCAAGAAATTTAATTTAAAATCAAAGTTTTCAATATGAAGAAGTAGAAAGATTTATACAATATAAGTGCAAATACCTTCTTCAAGAATATATCTCTCTTTGAAGATTGATATAAAAAAGTTAAGCACAAAGAGATATGGAAAAACTTTGATGAAAGAAATGAATCAAGAAATTTGATTTAATAATCAAAATTTTTGTTATGAAGAAATAAATGAAATGAATGTAAAGATGTAGGCTCAAACAAGATTTTTCACTCACATATTTCACAAGAAATTTCTCTTCAAGTTATTAGAATGAATGCAAAGTGAAATGATATTTATAGCCATCAAAACGGAAATGTTATGCTCATTCGGATGACCAATCCAATCGACCGCCAATTTTCGGATGACCAATATGACCGTTTGTACCTTTAGAACGGTCAAATTTTGGACCGTTCGAATTTTTCGGTCGACCGCCACTTTTTTTTTTGAAAAATGTAAACTTATAAATGATGTTTTCATTTTGAAAATCAATCTTACTTTTAATTAAAACATTTTATGCACATGATAATGAAAATAACTTTTCGTGCACAAATTGATTTTTGAGCTATTGTCATTCATTACTAAAGATTAAAGTGTTATACCTTTACATATGAACTAGAATGCATAGTCTTTGATCTTGTTTCGAAATTTCTTTCATGTTTGGCTCTTGGCTCTTGAACTTCTCGTCTTGATCTTTCTTTGGTTCGTCTCTCATGCTCATGCTCTTGATCTTGATTTTTCTTGGTGTTAATCTTTCAAACTCTCGTCTCGAATGATTTGAGTTGAATGCTTAACTTCACTTTGATCTTTATTTCGAGTCTGATATATAATACTTGATTGATTTTAACATTGAACCATCATCACTCAAAATCAATTGTTAGAAACAATATTAATCTTGTTTGTTATGATCAAAACATTAAGGATGAAGTCAACCATAGGTCAACAATTTCCCCCTTTTTTTATTATGACAAACAAGATGATTTGCAATGTAAGATTAAACAATTGATTAGGGAATATACATTTATAAATTTATCATGTAATTCATATTCCCCCTAACTCTTACAAATCAATAACCATTTGTTCAATGCCAAATCAAAGCATGCATAATCATCTCACTTCATTTCCCCCTTTTGGCATAAGCAAAAAGATATAGCTTTTAAGATCAAAACACGACCATAGGAGACAACGAAAAATTTTCCCTATCGTTTTCACTTATATTCTCCCTATCAACATGCATGTAACTTATATATTCATTCTTTTAATATTCCCCCTTTCATGCATAATCATCTATATATCTTCCCTTTTTAGCGTAAACAAAAATATAGTACATATGAGAGGAATAGTATGACATATAAGATCAAAACTTTAAGTCAATCATAGTAGTATATTCCCCCTCAATTAAGCACAAGATGCCACATATATGCATGTTTCAATAAGAGGATAATCATCACATTTATAGTAAAATAATAATCAAAGCATAAGTGATGAAATTATGAAAGCATGATCATTTGGACAAAATTTGAATACATTCCAACCAATTATGCACATAGAATCAATCATACAAGAATATTTAGTATAAATTCAATTTAGCAACATACTTCAAATTCATTGATAATTCCCAAATTTTAGCATTTGAAACCAAACTATTTTCATTTAGAATAGTCTTAGTCATTTATTGCGATGTGTGATTCTTTCTTTCTACAACACCATTTTGTTGAAGAGTTATAGGAGTCAAGAAATAAGGTTCACAGCAAAATCATCAAAATCAATATTATCAAATTCTTCATCATGATCACTTCAAGCATGTAATTTAGGCTCCAAAATAGGACTTAAGTGAATCAAGCAAAGTAATCAACAAGTTTGAGCTTATGATTCGATATGGTCCAAAATGATTCATGTGAAGAAGTTGAGCATATTTTGTAGTCAAAGAGTATTGCTTAACTTAGAAAGAACTTTTCACTTGTTTTTCCAAATTCACATGCATCACAATTTTTTTTAAATTTCAAATGTGGCATATCTTTAACAATTTTTGAAAATATTTGAAAGTAGGCTCGTGCGAACATGATTTAATTTTCTATGCCACAATCAAGCATCTTTCAAATGTGAAGACATTTTTCTTCACTTCAAAGTACCATGACCAACATCATTGTTTTGAAAAAGATTGAACAATGAATATCAAAACATAATAGAGCAATCAAATATCTTCACAGAACAACTATCCTTTGTTTGTGCCTACAAAATAAACATTATGGTGCGCAAACCAACGATAACTTTTCTGTCAAGACATTTAGTTGTTCTTTTAAACTATGTAACATTTTTGAGATATTTCTTTATAAATTTATGCTGATTACTTTGGAAGAGGCTCAAACTTTGTACTACAACATAAGTATCAACCAAAAGGTAATACCCTAACTTTCCTATCAACAAGTGCTTACTTTGGCACTAGCTCACTTAAACTCTTCCCTTGTTTTTCGCACAATTAAACTTTAGTCCTCTTGGAGTTCTCAATTTTATTTCCAATTTCATCTTCTTCATTTGCTTTTAAGTATCCATTAAATGGAAGTAATCAATAGAGAGTTCTTTGCAAAAACATGAAATGAGGATATTTTCTTCTTAAGACAACCTGATCATTGCATCGTAGGTATTTCTTCCCTTTTAACTTCAAGTTCTAATGTGACATAGAAGTAAGAAAAGAAAAGGTTATTCACTTAAAAATATCTTATCTTTTTGTAGGCTTAGTCAAACGTGCTCTAAATCTAGAAATAGATGAGAGCGATAAACTACTTTTTAGGAATGTCCCTTGGGAGTAAACATCTTACTTCCTTGGATCTAAAGTAGTTTCTTTTTGTCTTGTTATTTTTAATGTTCTACCACTTAATTATGAGGTTTTGGGAATAAAAAGAACAAATTTTCAAACAATTTGACAATTTGACAATGTAACAATCGTTAGAAACGATAGTCCAAGATATTGTCTATATAAGTTCTTTTATGAGAGATTTCTTATGTTTTTGAAGAATTTCAATCTGTTTATGGTACCTTGTAAAGTAAGACATTCTTACATTAAAATTTTAAAACTTATTCTTTGTTGAAGAATCAGACACACACTGCATTTATTTGAATTTGAACTTGTGCTTGTTTTGCTTAAAGTTTATGTGTTCTTGCTGAACTTAACTCATTATAGAGGGACCGAATATGGAAATTTGAGAGTGGGGCAAGCTTCCGCCCTGCCCCGAACCCGACCTACTACCATCCCTACCTAAGAGTGGTGAAGTTAATGAAAGGATCAATACCGGTTGATATGAGAAAATGTGGCAAAGTTACAAATTGATGTCATGACAGAACAACTTTCGACTCTTCGCTCTCAGCTAGAAGAGTTTGCTTGTAAATACAACGTTATTATTATTATTATTTTTTTAAAACTTAGATTCAAGTTTTCATTTAATTTTGATTAGAATCTACTCATTTATTTAATTTCCCATTTTTATATTGGTCAAGATAGATCATTTCCTATTAATTCATATTCATACAAAAACATATACTTAAGGACAAAAGGAATTACGATCACCGAACTGTTAAAATGCCAAATTATGCTCACGGAATAATTTAGATGTTTAATTTATCCTTTTAATAGAACCACTAAAATCCAACCCAGTTATTAAATAACGCAAGAGCTATACTCGATTACAATCTGAACATACGATAAACTCAATTGTTCACATAAATAACGAAATGTTTATATGTTCTAAAATATGTTATCGTTACAACGAAATCTCTTACAAAATTATAACAGTCATCGTGCAACGTACGATCTATCACTAGTAAGATTACATGGGAAATAATGATTCTTGTTGGAGTTTTGTGATGAAAAATTATTGACAGTTATAAGATCTAAGGTTACTTAACTCTGGTTGTTTAAGTAAATCTACTAGTGATGAAGTTGAAATCTATACACAATTCTTATTTATAAAGAGCATCTTATATATAATGAGAACACCATTTTTAAATTTAGAGATTAAATTTTTTTTTATACACTATAGTAATAGTGTCTATTTTGGCATTTTATTTTACTTTTTTCAATAAATATTTATTGATTCTCCTCTTCTTCTATTTAACATATTTTTTCATATGTCAATGGTCAATTAATTTTTAAATATGATTTAAATAAGTATTAAAATAAATAGCTTGTTAAATGCAATCATTATAAAGTATGAATAGAGTAAGTTTAACTCTTTGACTTTTGAGAGTTAAACTCGTTTTCTATTTTAAAAAATTAGAATAGAATGTCTCTTATAGCTTATCTCTTGAAGTTTATTTTTAAACACTACTCTTTAAGATAATAGTGGTTTTGACTCTCTACATTTGAAGAGTCAAATCGTCAAACACATTCTATATTCGTATTTTATCACAATTGCATTTAGTAAATTGTAAGCTTCAATTGTTGGAGTATGACTCAAATTCTTATTTGGATTAGGATTGTGTTGTTTGATTGAAAAATGGGACAAACAAATGGGTAAGCCCATTTTGACCGAAAAATGTTGACAGGTGTTTTGACAAAATAAGTGTTGGTAAGATATGATTGGATGAAAAAATTGATCGTGTTTTGAACAGTCAAATAATATGATGTTATGTGATATTATGTTAAGGATTATGTCAACCATTATGTTACTGTAGCATGATTTTAAACAATTTTGGTTTGTTAGTCCAATTTTAAAAATGATCAAATTTCGTCAAAGATTGGGAGTTTGATTGGAAAGATGACATTGAAATGGATGAAAAAAAACTTTGGGCCTTGTTTGACAGAGATCGGGAGCTCTCGACCCAGATTGCGGCACCTAGGCACCCAAACACATGAAGCAGAAAAGCGAGCTAGCGCCCCGGTGCTAATAAAGTGGCGCCTAGGCACCAAAGGGGTGGCGCTGTAGAAAATTTGGTCTCCTAATGGAACTCTATCGTGATTCAAGTATTCTACGTCATCCAAAACACTTGTAATGAGTTCCTATATATATTCCACGTGATATAATCTTAAGATAAGATAGGAAAACATTGTATAGCATTGAGAAAGTGGTATAAATTCTTATCTTTAATATTCATATCAAATGGTATAAATTCTATCATCGGGTTATTACAACTTGGCTCAACAAGTTTGGTTTTGTATTAATGCAATGTTTGATAAACTCAGAACGGAGTTCGATTGTTTTAGAATGGCAAGAATAAAGTTTGAAATTTCGATTTTGAAACGCAACACTAGATTTCTTGGTGGCAGATCAAGATTGCGAGCAGTTCTTGCCTAATTGAATTTGGGTGATGCTCTGTTGGAGCTAAACAAGATGCATTCAACTCTGACAGTAGTAGAGAAACAATGTAAGGATCGGAAGGCCTATCACAAATACATCTTCATCTTTTGAATTAAATTCTTCAAGACGGTACCACTACATTATGTTCGATGTTGGAACAATTATGCAAGACTAGAAGTCTAACCAACAAACTGCATCTAAAGTAGCATTTAGATTCCCATTGTTTGTTAGAAGATGGATCTTTGGAATATCATCTGTCTGTATTCGAAGAAATTGTCGCTGATTTGGAAGCCACAGAAGTCAAGTTTGATGAAGAGGACATAGGGTTGATTTTGCTATGTTTGTTGCTTGTATATATGACGTTCATGGACACCATCTCGTATAGACGAGATTGAAAGCCCAATAATAGCTAACCAAGATGGTGCTAAATTGATTTTTAAAGGTTTTTCGAAGATTAATCCAAATTTAAGCAAGTTCAGAATGAATGAGTCAATCAAACAAAAGATGCTCAAGTACGAAAGTAATAAGTGAAAGGGAAGATAGTGTGCAAACGATGTAGTTATGGAGATTCGATTCCAACCAATGATTTACGTCCTCCGTTACCAAACTCCCCGTCACGAGTAAGGCCTTTTCACTAAAATTTGACTAATTTATGGTGCAATCCAAACCCTTACAATACTTCCCGAAAACTTATAAACAAAGAACATCGATTCTTATACAATATTAAGCTTTCCAGGACTTCAATATAATTATATAACCCACAAATTTAAAGAGAAATGATTTTAGAATTTCAAAAATTCTCTCTTAATAAATGATATAATCAAAATTGAGAACAATAAGAGAAATAGGTTAACACTTTAATAAATAAAAATGAATGAAGTTCAAGTGTTAGGTGAGATAAACGTTGATGAGAAAAATGATTTTCAAAGGTTGATTCAACCAAAAGTTTTTCAAACTAAGAGAATTGATAAAGATAAATAAGATATATAATTGATCTAATTTAGCTGAGGAATGTCTCACTTAAAAAATGCTCTCAAAAGTATATAATGAATGGAAAGTGAAATTGTATCTTTCTGACTAACTGGACAACTTATCCAGACGTCCGTATCTTGATTCGGACAACCAAACTAATGATTGTGCATTAGAATTTAGAACGGTTATAAAAGTAACCATTGACGAACAGGACGTCCGCTAGACTCAACTAGACATCCGCTTCGATATAGTTTCCCAAATTTTTCTTTCTCGATTGTTTAGAAAAATGTGGGCTTTTGAATGATGTTTTTCACTTTATTTTCAAGATAAGTGATATTGTAAAGAGTTTGAATATCAAGTTGAAATACTTACCTTCTAAAAATAATTTGCATGCATGTGTTTTTATGAAGTAATATTTCTTGTGCATAAAAATTCATTTTTTGAGCTTTTAACGATTCATTGCTAATGATTAAAGCATTTTACCTTTACATATGATCTGAAACATCTAAGTCTAATATCTTTGATGTTTCACTATGGAAGTTCTTGTTTTAGAGTGATTTGACGTGAATGCTCGGCTTCCATCTTGATTTTTATTCATTGTCAATTGCTAGTCTTTTAATAGCAATCTTTTTCTCTCCAATTGATCAACTATGCAACAATAGCTATAAAGACTCGAATTCAACATAAAAATAATTTGTTTATTATAATCAAAACATGAAATCAACCATATGTTAACAATTTTCCCTTTTTTATTATGACAAATAAAGATGATTTGCAACACATTGATAAGGAAAAAACTTTAGATATCACGTATGATTCGTATATTCCCTCTATCTTTTATACATATATTCTCTTTTTCTTATACACGTCAAGCATATCACATTTGTTGTAATGACCCGACCTCTATGTCGAAACTGTTATATCGTACGTACTGTCCGCTTTGGGATGGGCAGAAACCACTTATCCCCTCACAGCTTTTTGTCGCGTTCCCCAATATTGGTACTAGGATTCAATTTAAGTCTTTCATATAATAGAGGTCGTAGGTTCGAATATTGGGGGACGCGACAAAAAGTCGTAAGGGAGTAAGTGGGCACAATACCCACCAAAAAGTGGATAATACGTACGATATAACGGTTTTGACGTAGAGGTCGGGTCATTACATTTGTTAAACCTATATGCATATTGTTTTATATATTTACCCTCTTTCAGGATAATAAAAAAACATATAAGTGGGGATCCAAGTCATGCAAGATTAAGAAGACAAACCATAGGCACAAGTGATATCAAGTAAAGCTAGTCCGGCTTGTCTAACGGCTCGAAAAAAGCAAGAGCTCCATCATTCGTGCCCCTTACCCATGCTCTGTCTTAAAAAAGGTAGAATGCTATTATAGAATCTGCTATTTCGGAATCAAGATATCTAAAATATAAAAGCAGCTACCATCTAGAATAAAATAAGTTGGACGAGATAAACATAAGGAAGTATAAAAAATACATAAATGTAAAACAAAATCGATGACTATGGCTACGGAGGAACCAGTGGAGGAAATCGATGACTATGGCTTCGGAGGAACGTGAGCATAGAAGGCATTTTGCTATGCCTACATCGCCATCTGTTGAGCTTGAATGACATCTTGTTGAGCTTGTATAGCAGCCTATTGAACTTACAACTAGTAAAGCATGCTGCCAAGGCCGTCAACCGAGGATGTAAGGGAGTTATTGTGGCCATTTAGAAGATTATAGTAGTCCTCGGTAAATGTGAAACCACCGATCGAAGAATGAGGAACACTGGAGCCCAGAATGTCATGAATAGGATTTGGAACTTGTGGTACATCTTCATTGCCCTCGAAGGGTATAATCGAAGGACCCAAGGTGGGATCGAACCGTTTGGTGTGAGCTACCGATTAACATGAAATCTGGTTTTTTGCAGTAATATTCTCAAAGTTTGACATGAAATCTAGTTTTTGGCAAATACAGATTGTTGAGCAAGATAAATACGAAACAACATTCAATGTTCAATTTGGACAATACGAATGGAATGTTATGCCATTTGAATTTTAAAAAAATACCTTTCTAAATTTCAAAAAATTATAAATGACAATTTTAATCCTTATCAAAACTTTTCAATGGTTTATATAGATGATGTTCTAATTTACTCAAGAAGTTTAGAACACATCTTTAATATTTAAATATTTTTACGAAATTATTAAATCAAATGATTTAGCTGTCTCTGCTAAAAAGGTAATTTTGTGTCGGACTAAGATTAAATTCTTAGGTCATGAATTTTATCAAGGAACTATTACTCTAATTCAACGGAGATTAGAAATTTCGAGCAAATTTTCAGATAAGATCGTAGACAAGACTAGTCTTCAAAGATTCTTAGGGTGTGTCAATTATGTCGTTGATTTCGTCAAACACTTAGAAAAAAATCCCTTTATCAAAGACTCGGAGATTTCTCAAACAAAAAATTCAAGATCATGAACAATTAGTACGTTACCATTCTTGGATATTGGTGCACAAAAGAAATATTCTACAGTCAAAAAAGAGATTTTACCGATAGTGTTGTGCATTACAAAATTTAAAGACAACCTTATTAATTAAACATTTCTTGTCAAATGGACTATAATGCTTCAAACGATGTCCTACAAAAGGACGTAAAAAATAAATACTCAATTGCCCATAGATTTGCTTACAATATAAGAAAAATGACAATTATTGCGTAACTGCCAAGTGCAAAACGGAAGGCTGTCCATGGCATATATATGCTTCAAGGTTGGCTATCACCCAACTAATATGTATTAAGAAAATGAAATGATAAGCATTCATATGAAGGAGCTACCATAAAAGCAGGATATAGGGCAACTAGAGGATGGATAGGATATATCATAAAGTACAAATTAAAATCGTCTCCAAATTACAAGCCAAAGGATATTGCAAGTCAAATCAAGCATGATTACAACATTCAAATGAACCGTACTCAGGCCTGGCCTAAAAGCTATGTAGAGAAGTTCCAATGGCACAATCAGCTTAAAATGGTCTGTGTCTTAGTGCCCTGTTATCTCATTGCTCAGCGAAACCGTGTGATAATGTCTATTTCTGATTAAAAATGTTCACAATATTTTTTTTCTAGGAACCGTTTTTCGTAAGCCAATCTTGTGCGGCAACATTCCCAGAAATGTTCCTGGTGTTTCTGCTTC
This sequence comes from Osmanthus fragrans, assembly GCA_019395295.1. Classification (NCBI taxonomy): domain Eukaryota; kingdom Viridiplantae; phylum Streptophyta; class Magnoliopsida; order Lamiales; family Oleaceae; genus Osmanthus; species Osmanthus fragrans. The sequence goes on along the minus strand of CM033355.1, from coordinate 8,897,657 downwards.
TCCCTCTCTGTATATATTTAAAAATATGGAATCACCATTTATTTACTTTGATCATTTTCTGCAGGTTGGAATAAACCCATTTGTATTGGCAATTTGGCAGACGTGCATTTGGCGATCAATACCTGTGCTACTTATTCAATCATAAAAGGACAAGGAGCTCGTATTGTTCTCTTTTTGTATTAAAAAAATGATAATTTGAATTCTCTTTTGCTCGAATCTGAATCTTTTTTTTTTTTAATTGGTTTGCATGAAGATATTTTCACATTTGTGTGGTGGTTTTATGATTTTTTTTATTAGAAAAAATAAACGGCTGTGCAGAAAAGGAAGGGACAACGTTAGAGTTCACCCCAACTTGGGTGGTGGCCGCCGTAGGTACAATAATCGTCGCCATCCCATCTCCCTCGCTGATGAGCGCCTTCTCCATTATGCTTGCAAGGTGGTTTATCGTTCCTTTCTCTTTCACACACACTGACACGTAGTTGCTACAAGTCTGTTAGATGTTATAATTTTTGATTTTTCTATTTCTTTTTGGCCCAGTGGTGTTTTTCTGTTTTCTAGCAAGTTGCTGTCGATTTTGCTTTTCTTGATTGATACACACACACGAAGGCTATTGAATATTGTTGATCATCAATGCCAATCTAGGCTTCATTTTAATTATTTGAATAATAGAAAGAAAAAAAAAAAGATTGGGTCTTTTTTAGATCAGTGTTTGTGTTCAAAACATGGAGGCTAACGAGATTTAACATTGTTTTCTATTTTCATTGATTAAACAAAGCAGAAATTTCGGGTTTTGAGTGGAAAGAAGTTAACTTCTGCTTATTTTGAGGCCTTTTCCAGTGCCTTGAGTAATTACCGAAGAAGGCTAACATTTCTAATAGTTTTAGGTTAGCTCTTTTCTATAAACCCATGCATTTTTTTTTCTTTAATTTTTGGTTTTATACTTATTTTCTCTCTATTTTTGTAGTGTGTAATTTTGGTAAAATATTTAAGCAAATAGAGGTTGGAGATACTAATGTTTAGGAATAAATCTAGAGCAATGACTAGCCTAAGAAATCGCGCAACCTCAATTTCATCTTTCTTGGGACTACCAATACTTTTTTAACAAAGAATTTTTCTGATGCAGAATCATTAGCAATGAGTCCAACCTTGATTCTGGAAACAAAAAGCTCATCAAATTCTGCTAACCATTTTGGATATGATAAAAATTTGTCAAAATCCTCAATCCCATCTTCTAATTCTTGCAATAAACAAGATTCAGAAGCCATTGGACTTGCCTTGATTGATTCAATGAATGATGAGAAAATTGATGTGGATATCTCAAAGCCAATTAGTAGAATGGTTCTTTTTGCATCAAAATTTAAGGTTCAGATTCCAAACCTTGTCCCCTCTTCGATTTCTCCGGGTGATCTTGGAATTATGACTAGGGACTCTCAATTGATGAGTCCTTTTTCTAGGCAACATTCTTTAAAGAAAATGGAGCTTTCTGAGGACTATACTTCTGTGATCACTCATGTACCTAATCCAAAAATAATACACATTTTTTATGATTGCATTGTTGAAAGCTGTTGTGGTGATCATCCCTAATTTGTCTGATGACAAAAGGGATTGTGAATTTGAAGCCAATTTTTCAGTTTCTACATCTGTGGATTTTTTCAGATGTCATACTTGCAAAAATAGTGTTGGAGATGGCAAAGATGTTACATGGACAGGTTAGTCAAGTTTTTCCCCCTTGATTTGTGTCTAATGGTTTAAAGTCTTAGATAAGGTTTGTCACGATTCCACCAACTATGAATGTTTTTAGCTTCATCTTTGTAGCTAGATCAAGATTTGTATCTCAATCCAATACAACAATGCATCACAACTATGGATGTTATGTTTCCACAACAAAATAATAGAGAGTGAAGTTGATAAGATCAGTAAGGTTCAAAAGAACCAGTTTAAACCTCAGATGAGGTCATGGAGAAAATAAATTGCTGTGATTTTAACGTATCAGAAGGAACAAACTATTCATCCACGCATTGGCTCAACGTGAATGCGTCTTATTTTGAATCTTCTTATTTACTATACTATGCTTTGGAGTTGATTCTTTGCATAAAAGTTTGAATATTGATCTTGTTTTGGCATATGGTATCTTCAATTTCTTCCCAAGTTTGTCGATTTCTTTTGCTTTAACTATTTTTTTAATTCCAGTTTTGCTCATTGTTTACTCACAGGACCCAAAAGGTGGATATGGTGGTGGACTAGGTCTGGTAGATTAACCAATTGTCTGCAGCACGGTTGAAAATAAAGTATTCTCTGCTATCGTCTACAATTTCATCCTCCTTCACTCTTCATGCACTTCTCTGTGTTTATCTGCATATATGTATGTATTTATATACGCGTGTTAATTGTGTTAAATAAATTTATGAATTTCTGAGTGATAGAAGCAGGACAGGAAACTGTGATTGGATGCTCAATCCACAAAGGCAAGTATTGTATTGCACCCTTCAACGGTGAATCTAGCATAAATGTTCAACTAGAGCAGAAGTTGACTTTGACCGTTGACCGTCGACAATCGACGATCGTAATAGTCCAATCCGGCCGGTCGTCTATTAAAATTTGATTAAATAATATAAAAAATTATTGAATATATATATGTAAATGCACTAAACGTAAAAATTATATACATATAAAAATATAGTTCAATACAACTCAAGTCCCAAAATACTAAAAAAATACAATGCAACGTTATTCTGTAATTGTAAGTTTAGACAATTGAATTCTACGAGACCTCATATTTTGAAAACGTTGTAATATTGCCTCATTCTCAAGCTTTACAAAAAGATATTTCTCCATGTACACCATCAAACTGTCATTCAACAATTCATCTTCCATTTTGTTGCGCAAGTAACTCTTGATTAGATTCATAACAGAGAATACTCTTTCAACACTTGCAATTGTCACAGGTAATATCAAAACCAAGGTGATCAACTTATAGACCAAGGGAAAATAACAAGTACTTTTAGTTTTAACCAACTTCTGAACTATACAAGATATGCTTTTGAGGTTGAAGAAAGTTTCGTCCATTCTCACAAGCATAAGAAACTTATCAAGTTGAGGTTCAAGTAATAAAAGGTCTTCAGCATTGAAATCCAAAGGATAGAACTCAGCAAGACGTACCAATTTACAAATATCAAAAGCTGCAAATGAATCACTTGGATTTAAATACGACATGCAAATCAAAAGCTCAGTAGTTGTTTCTAGAAAACGATCATTCAAATCTTGCAAGATTGAATCTATCACATGACAATACAAATCAATATAAAAGCGATGATAATAAGTCACCTGCTGAGCTGCACGCCTAGGTCGACCTTTCAATACTATAATATCCTCCATATTGAGTACTGAAATATGTCTATCAACACAAAATTGATTCACCTTACTGAACAAAGTATCCCAACCACTGTCTCTCATGCGCTGCAATGCGTGCTTACACAACTTCAATAACCTCATAGCATTCTGAATATCTTGATCCTTTTTTTGTAAGGCTTGAGAAAGTTCATTTGTAATTGCAAGAGTGTGAAACATAAAATGGAGATTGAACACAAACTGAAAATCTTGCATATTGTCCATATGTCTTTCGGCCATTGATTTTTGCTCCAGATTTATGCCATCTTCTGATATATTCTTAAGAACATCTATGATTGCATTAAATATACTAATAAAACGAGTAATTGTCATTAGATGTGAGCCCCATCTATTATCACCTGGGCGTGCCAAACTCATTTTTTGAAACCGACTAGTTCTATTAGAAACTTTCCCAATATTAAGCTTTGCCAGAATTTCAAAATGATAACTTGCTCGAAGAGCATCTACACGTTTACATGATGCACCAACCGAATTTACAATAATCTCAAGCATGTTAAATAAATCACCAAGCATATTATTCGTACGTACCACATAAACAATTGTCAACTGAAGCTGGTGAGCAAAACAATGAACATACATAGTACATGAGTTCTCTTTTAAAATTAAAGCTTTCAAGCCATTGAACTCACCTAACATATTGCTTGCTCCATCATAACATTGACCTCTGAGACTAGATATGCTCAATCCATGTGTAGAAAACATTGCATCAATAGTATTCTTGAGTGATTGAACACAAGTATCAGGGACATGAGAAATGCCCAACAAACGCTCCTTCACTTTCCCACGGTTGTCAACAAACCTCAAAACAACTGCCATTTGTTCTTTTACAGAATTATCCCGAGACTCATCAACCAAAATTGAAAACAAAAAAATTACCTATCTCATTGATAATAGACCTTGCCGTCTCTAGAGCACAACAATTAACCAAATCCTTATGAATGTTTGGTGAAGTCATTTCCAGGAGCATTACTAAATACTACTTCATTAATTTCCTTACAACAAATTGCATACCAGTTTAGTAGCTCAATTAGATTTCCTCTATTAAAAGACTCTTTCGATTCATCATGACCACGAGACGGCAATCTTTGTATCAAGAGCAATCTAGTACAATTTAGCAACGCTGTCAACCTTGTCTTATAATTTTTTTGTTGGCTGCTACTTTGGCTAGACATAACGTAGGTGATACTTTGTTTTTGATTCATAAAATTGGTACACTTTGTAAGAGCTTGATTATGAGCACTATCAACGAGCCCGACATGATCTCTTAATGTATTTTAGTGCCTCCAATCCCTAAAGCCTGTATTAGTGAATGTATGTCCACCCCCTTGACCCCCTCTATCAGGTTTGAACAAATAACAATGCAAATAATAAGCAGCATCAGTTTCTATACTGTACTCCAACCAATGAAATTCAGAAATTCATTCTTTCCGAAAACACCTGTTATCATTTCCCATCCGTCTTCTTGGAAAGTCATGTGTATGGGGTTGACAAGGACCTTTTTCCAAGTATGCCATCCTAATATCATCTTTGATGTTAGGAGCATATGACTCGATAGGAGGGTGTTTTCCTAGATCAGATACAAGATTATCCACATTGAATTGAATCTGAGCTCTCTTTGTGCTATCTAACAACTCGTGTGCTGGGCTAGAAACAGTGACGGGACTAGACGCCCAACTAAAACTAGAAATAATAGGTATAAATTTTTCGTTTCGGTTGAAAAAATCTTTTCATATTTTGCAAAATGCCCAATTTCATTTTCAATTAGAATATCCAATTTCACAATTTCAATATCCAATTTTACAATTACAATATCCAATATATCAATTCCAATATCCAATATCCAAAATGCCCAATTTCAATTAGAATTGATAAATAATTTCACAATTATAATATCCAATTTCACAATTTCATAATTACAATATCCAATTTCACAATTACAATATTCAATTTATCAATTCCAATATCCAATATCACAATTCACAAAGACAAGTAGAGAACCACTGCCTCTCACACGACACATTCACAACTTAGTCACAAGCTCACAGATTCAGAACTCAGTCAATGAGTCACAGACTCACAAACACGGCACAAACACATTCACAGTCTCATTCTCACAGACTCACACAGTCACACAACTAGGCTCACAAATCACAGAGAGAAATCGAACTTACTTCCTAAGTTGAAGCCGTGGCGATTTTGGCAAAGTGTGGCGACTAGCGAAGATGTGAAACGAAGTCCGAATCCGATTGTCCGAAAAGCATGCGGCCAGACCCAGCGTCGGTGAACTCCAACTCCAAGTCTCCAACCAATTAACCAAAGCGAGATTTCGGAAAATTTGGAAGAGTAAGGGTTTGTAGAATCTCGGTCTATCCTCTTCTACTCCTCAATCGTGCTGTGGGTTAGCAATTGGGATTTGGGAGAGAGGGAAATTGGTTTGGGCTGGGGATGAAATTGGGTCTGGACGACTGGATTACCACACACTGGACTCAACCCAAATGATATGGCCCAATTTTTATTTTTTTTTAAAATACAGCCCGCCATCGTAATGGCGCCACCAGCTTCGTCCCCAGAAACTAGAAAACCATTCTTCTATCTTCGGTCAGTCTCCCTCTGTCTATCCCCGGCCCACCGGCGCTCCACAGAAACCCAAAATTCCGACGAATCCAGCTAGAGCAGCCGTTCTAGCTCGCCACTAGCTGGATCCGTCCCTGACACCCTCCATTTCACACTTATATGGTTCCACTATTCACAAAGAGGTTTTATTCACTAAATATCTTCTTCCATTCGTACCTTTTCTATCTTTATTTATGACTTTTATATTCATTTTTCACGATATTGTTTCAACACAAACCCTACATACAAGAGTGAGACGGAGATGGGGAGAACCAACATGAGAAGGCGCAGTGGGTGAATGTCTTCGCTAAGCTTGGTGATCCAAAATATGTTCTACCTGTCCAGGAAGCTGAGACTCATGGAAGATTTTATTTCTCATAAATATCATGTACCTTTTCACATAAAAGGTTTATAAAGACATGCTTCCTTAACGAAGGTTTTCCTTTTAAGTTGTTGTCTTTACATATACCGGACGAATGTTTATTTTTGTGTTTTAAGTACTTGCACAACTTGGATAAAACTTGTATTAGTAACTTGGTTGTCCTTATTCCACGTGTAAAATGAATTCTTGTCTTCTGGAATGATTTAATTTAACAAGTCTCTTTATATGCTCAATAAAGGAAAATCCATCCTAGTTCAATCATAAGTTGATGATATAATTCATGAGAATCCAAAATAACTCAGCCAAGACTAGTTTATTTTAAAAGAATTGAGTGCGGCACCGACTAATATATAATTATGATTGAGTGTGGCTAATATTTAGTTTAGCGGAATTGTATATGCCCGATCTTTGCCATTGACTTTATTATGTAATAGCTTAAATAGATTATATGTTTTTTGAGTGCATATAATAACAAAATAAAGTCATTGTTTGGTACACATTTTTTTTCATTCTCATTCTTCTACTCATTTTTAACCACACATTCTTCAATAAAGTAATATTTTTTCATCACATCAATAACTTTTTCTTCTTTTTAACCACATATTCACCATCCATCACATCAAAAAAATTTATTTTTCCCCAAAAATGACTATCAAATAGAGCTAAAGTGCATGTACTTTGACGTAATCATTACAATTGAATCATTACACTTTAAATCATTCTAGAACTCCTAAACTATTACAATAAAATGAAATCATTACACCAAAAAAAAAAAAAGAGTTTTGCTACATAGCCTGGACCACATGAGTCCTGATTTTCCAGGCGAACACATGTTCCCCCTATTGGCAAGGGTAACCTTGCCTAGCCAGGAAGTTTTGTTCCATAAAAAATAGAAACCATTAAACATCAAACCAATGCAGAAGCCATACGAAAACTAATTATAGAGATGATTGGATGTGTGTAAATAAAAAAAAAACTCACATGTCATCAAATTAATGTTGGTCACGTGACAAAAAATTATTACATTCTAACTTATTTACTTTGATTTTGAGAGACTCATGTTGATAATTGGAGTAAAAATGAAAACAAATGAGAAAAGCGAATATAATTGTTTTTTCTATTCTTTTATTAAGAACTAGTAAACGTACGTGCAATGCACGTGACATGATTAGTTGAGTATGCAATAGCGTAGATACATAAAAAATTATTAGTATTAGTATTGAAAACATTTCATGTCTTCATAACTTGTATAATCAACAATTCCTAGCAGCCTGAAATCAAAGTGATTTTCACCAAAGAACACCATTGGGGAGGGGGAAAAAAGACAGAAGATTAGCATAACTCTTGATTGAAAGCCATTTAAAATCATTTTATTCGAATAATGTATGATTGAAAATAGTTTTAAAATGGGGATTAAACATGAGCATTATATGCAACTTTTTCAATCTATAGAAATACTCAATCTTTGCAACCAAAACCTCTTCTGGATAGTCGACAAAAATTCTTTTATTTATTCCCATCAACTCACCAACCTTCTCCATCTCACAACCCAACTCATAAAAGAGACGAATTTCCTTACAAACCTCAAATATAGCATCCACATGGCCCTTCACACAACTTGTCAAGACATAATCAACAAAAATGATTTTCAATCGCCAAGCAATTCACACATCACCATGCAAAACACGAGGAAAGGCCAAGGATATCCCAATGACAAGAACACTACTAAAGCATAATTATCCTTCATCCTACTTAGCCTCCTATTCAACCATTAGTAGCTCAAAACAATAATATGTGTTTGCAATTGTGTGTCTATTGTGTTAAAAAAAGGGTGGATAGAATATATACTCGTAGTTATCTGCAACTAAGAATAAGTACCTTATCTGTTTCAACCTGAGCAATTGGCTCATCATCTTCTACGGTGTCACTTGGCTCTGCTTGCACCGAAAGCCAAAAGAAAGGCATAAGCTTATTGTTTATGTGAAAAGGGATTAAAATTAGATATAAATAGAGAAACACATACTCGTCAATCAAACTCTTATGGACCCATTGGGGATAGTGCTTAAATTCAGTAAACTTATTTGCAAGATTCCGAGAGCACAACATTGAAAAGGTTACGCTTCTCATGTATATTGCATTCAGGTTCCATAAATTTCCATATGATTTTTGTCTCAACGTAAAAGCTTCCTAATAGAATATAAATGAATGTAGAAATTAATGTTCTATTCATTTGTGTTCAGAGAAAATGAACAAGAATTTAAATTATTTGTCTAACAAAGGACATCTTTCAATTTTATCGACTAACTGAAAGGTCATCACTCTGTTTCAGCATGAGCATCTTAAAGTAAACGTGATATTTTACTGTGAATATGAAGCCCAGATGATGTGTTAAGCATTTGTTTAGGCCAATTTGCAAAGATATAATTCTCATCCTATTACTAATCTGGAATGCAATCAGGGAAGCTAATGACGAAACCTCTCAAGCTTAGAGTTTCAAGTGTTGAAACAAAACTTAAAATAGAACTATAATTCGATCAAGCATGGCAAAAGATACCATAAACAGAAATATTAATGCAGCAGAAAAATGAAATCTCATAAATGTTAAAGCACCCAAGTCTACACCTCAACTTATTAATTATCATTCCAGTAGCTGGAAAAACAAGGACTGTCGAAAAAACAAGTCTAATGAAATAGAATCTTTAGCAGCCACACTAAGTACGGTTAATTTTAATTGCATCTACATATAATAACATGTTTTACCGAAATTTAAAGACAACACTCTTGCCAATTTTGGTTTTATCTAACAAACATATATTGAACAACAAAAATCATAGTAGGAAATTAGTCCGCGAACGAACCTTCATAGCCGTCGACCTCAAATCAGTTGAGTGCTTATAAATGCTAGGCAATTATGGTCTACAAAAGCAACAAAAAAAGTTAGTGGTAGAGTGGAAAACAAATGGACAAATAGAGGAAGATAGCAAACTAAAGCTGAGAATTTTGATATGAGCATCTGGCATTCCATTTTCGGTCAAAACTGTGCCAAAAGAGGTGATATTACATTGGTCATTTCTGAAGATACTGTCGGGGTTTGTATCCCATCAAACAATTCATGAGACGGATTTAAGTAACTATAAAATAGCAATTTCAATATGTACTCCTGGGTATAGAAATTATCTGATCCCGTCAATACAGTTTCATGTAAACACATTACAACGACAGCCTGCTATAATAGTAAATTATTATATTTCACAAAATATGTAAATCTCTGCCAACAAAATTCTGACTGCAATTTAGTTAACTCAATGATCAAATAGTAACTTTTATAGGAGGTATTGAGCACAAAGCTAAGACCATATCAAGGATTTGCTCTTGGAAAAGAAATCAGTAATAATAACTGTAGAACCTAACAAAGAGGTTGTTGGTTGCTGAAATACAACAAAAGACCGTGCCATGAGATTTGACAAAATTTTATGTTGTCAAAACATACAAGCTCGATAAGCGAGATAAAGATTTCAATAGATAATTTCATGTAGGTAAAGTAAATCATGTAAGGTGATTACATATGTACTAAGTAATAAAAAGGATTAAGAGAATATAATACTAAAAGTAAAAAATCACTGCATTGCTTTCAATCTCCCTTAGTCTACCGAAGTACCTCATGGTAGGTAAAACATGGATCACTATAATCCTGTAGATAGGCGGAGCACTCTGAATGAATAATTTTTTGTTTCGAAAAAGGTAGGAGAAAGTAAGAGAAGATAGGATGGCCTTCTTCAACACCAAAGAGATATAGTAACCTACTTATTCATTTGAAAAGATCAATATTCTATCAGCATGCAAGACCTCACTTATATATTATGACAAATAGAGAAGTTAGAGATTTCTCCAAACGAATGAATTGATTAAGATTCGTAGCAAAAAAATAAATGAAGAAGTCAGGGAAGCCAAAGAAAAACAATCAAATACAAACACTGAAAAATAGCAAAGACCTTGTCTTAGATCTGGTATTCACCTTAACTTGAATGGGACATTCTAGAAACTATGAAGTATGTAGTTTGATTTCTCTAGTTCTACAAGTCTTAAAGGGACTCTGACAAATTTGGCAGCAAACCAACAGATATTGGTAACAAAATTGCTTAAATTACATTATATGCTTGAACATTTAAATATCGAAAAATCAAGGCTTCTTGAACCAATTTTGGATATTTTAAGTATTAAAGTTTTGTAGCTCTCAAAAAAGAAATAGGTAACAAGAGATTGGAAAAATTTGTTTCTTATTTTTTGTTCTAGAAATAAAACTCTGTGATGGATGCAAATTCTACAAAATAATAATAATAATAATAATAATAATAATAATAATAATAATAATAACCTTGTCAGAAAGAAACCATTTTTGACTAAGAAATATATTCACCAGTTACTCGTAATTTCCCAGTTGAAGATATAGAAACCACAAAGGAAAAGAAAATACACGAAACACAGTAACTCTCAATCAGTTTGTGCAGAGGAAAACTTAAAATCTCGTCCTTCTTAATTTTATTGCGAAATTTAATAAAATAAGATAGGGTCTTCGATTCACAATTAAGGACTCGAAAGCTTTGAGTTTCTCTATGCTGACTAAATTCCACTGGAAAACCAAATAGTTTCTAGAAATCCTAAAGCAGACACCATGTGAGTTACCTCTACTTTTCCAAAGACTACTGATGACAAAATGTTTGGTAACAAACAATTGAAAACTCGTCCAAAAATGAAGTTACAAATGAAAGTATATTTGGATCAAATTTCATGTTTCAAAAAACCCTAGAAATTGAAAAGAAAACCCAAATTCAGGCAATTGAAACCTTAGTACGAAAGATTTCCACTTTCATTAACCAACAGTTACAAAATAATCCATAAATAATACTCAGAATTTAACATACCTGAAAGTCTCCAATCCAACAAACTCCAAAACTCCAAAACTCCCCCTCCCAACCGAAAAAGAAACAACATGAAAGTAATCAACGGTGAGAGTATTATATAAGTCAAGAATAATCATAGCAGAAGGAAGAAAAAAGACGAAGAAATTTACGGGGCCATTAAATGAGAAGGGGTCAACATTAGGGGATGAAAGAATTTCAACTTCAAATCTTGGATTAGGGAGGCTTTGAACACTGCTTTTGCTACCATATGAGGGAACGTCAGTCTTGGAACACTCTTCAATAAAAATTCCACAAGCTTAAATTATTATAAACAATCAACCATGTTACAATAAATTTATGAGGGATTAATTGATGCTGAAAATATGAAGAATTTGAAGCAAAATCAAATCCAATTTATAAAAGGGGCTTATTGAGGACGGACTCTAAGGTGCAAGAGAATAAAATGAAGCAGGATTTATGTAGAGAACGAAAACGAAGTGAGGGGGGGGGGGGGGAGAGAGAGAGAGAGAGAGAGAGAGAGAGCATAAGCCATTTATAGTGACAAAAAAACAAAAAAAACGGAGGAAGAACTTCGCACCGGAGTTCACAAGCTTCGCACAGTGCGAGAGCTACCGGTGGGAAGCTCTTGCACGGTGCGAGCACCGGAAGCAACCTCGTTTTTTTTTTCCATAGCATATATCGCACGGTGAACGATTATGAAAACAAGTGGGGAAATCTTTAAACGAAGTCGTTTTTGTCGACGATTGGAGAATTTGACACCTGTCCAAAATAAATCTGCATCTTTTATATTGTTATTATATATATATATATATATATTGTTAGGATAGGATATATATATGTTTAAAAATAAAAATAAAAATAAAAATAAAAATAAAATTATAACTGTCTCACACAGTGCGACACCATTTTTTATTTTTATTTTGTTTTTTTATAACACTCACATATTTTTTTTTTTTACAAAAATATCTAGAGATAAAAATTAAATAACAATGCTATAAAAAAACTTAGACCACACTGGATAAAAAAAACGTTTGTCTTTTTTTTTTTTAAGTAATATATAGCAAAATAAAAATTAAATAACAATGCTATAAAAAAACTCAGACACACTGGATAAAAAAATCGTTTGTCTAGTTTTTTTTTTTTTGAAGTAATATATAACAAAATAAAAATTAAATAACACCGCTATTAAAAAAACTCAAACCACAGGGTATATACATGGTAATAAAAATTAAATAAGAAACCACACGGTATAAATTGAACCCTTGAACTCCAGCAGAGCAGATCCTCTGGTATCAAAATCCCCAACAGTGTGTTGTTGAACCTAAAACAATACCCAAACGAAAATTAAAATCTTCAACAGCTTGTGCAAACGGAATTAAAAAGCTTACTGAAATATGGGAGAGAATCGCAGTAGACAACGAAATAGAAAAGAGGGAAGAAGTGATGGGTGATTATGTGGTGGAAATGGAGAAGGATGAAAGAGGCCCTAGAGTGAAAAAATGGAGAAAGAGTACAAATGAAATGGTGTATGTCCGAAAACTGCGTGAATTGAGAAAGACTAAATGCCAAAGACCAAAACGAGAAAAAGAAGTGATGGGTAATTATGTGGTGGAAATGGAGAAGGATGAAAGAGGCAGGGCCGGTAGAGTGGAAAAATGGAAAAAGAGTACAGATGAAATGGTGTATGTTCGAAAACTGCGTGAATTGAGGAAGACTAAATACCAAAGACCAAAACGACACTCTAATATCAAAAGTGCCTTATTTAGTAGTATCTACGGTGAATAATACTCTTATATGTGTAGGATATGCTGTTTCATCACTACAGTATTTCCTCTCCTATGTGCCGATTTTCTATCCATTCCAAACAAATCCGAGGGTGATAATCAGCACAATCAAGAGAGGTAATTTTCATTCGTCTTCAAAAAACTTCTATAGATTTTTTTGACTTCTATTTTATTTTTGTAGCTATTGAAATATCAAAACCAAGATCTATGTGGAAATGACAAATTAAAATTATTTCTGGGCTATTGAGAGTAGGTTTTTCCAGATCTCAAGTATCCTACTTCAGAAGCTGATTTCTGCATATACTTCTCGTAAGAATAGTAGTTTTTAGTAATATATCTCTGAAAAATACGAATGAAATCATCCAATAATTGACAAGATCCATATGGAATTAGAAACCATATTTGCTTAACAATTTGCTTTAAATACTTTCAGGCAAATAGAATTATTTTATGAATGATAATCAATAAAACTTAATTGGGTTCATTGACTCAAGAACTGAGCAAGATTCTAACTTCTGCACTTTAATCTTCTCAGTAGTTTCGTCAAATATACCTGATATATGGCCATTTGTTGAACTTGTACTTTTATTGATATTTCATCAGCAAATCTGCAAAAGACAAGAATTTTTATTTATTTATTATTATTATTATTATTATTATTTTTTTTTTTTTGTTCTTGATTTGCATTTTTATATTATTTTTCTATCTTCAAGAATTTTTTAAAATAAAAAATGATACATATTTGCAAGTTCAAGAACACTACATATGTGTTCTTTATTTTCCTTTTTCCGACTCAACATTTTCTCTGCTTAATTAAAGTTATTAACTAATATATAGTGATGCAATGCATATAAATTTGCGAAATAATATGAAAACATTAAAAGTTTTATATAGAGAGCGGATTTGGCTCTTCGAGTCTGCTCTTTTTCAATATAAAGAGTTTGTTGGATTCCTCAAAAAAAGTATAGACTCTCTTAACTAAAGAGAATTAGGCGAACAAAGGGTATTTTGGAGATGCTCTAACAGCACATCACAGGAAAAAAATATTTCTAGTTTTTTATAAATTATCTAAGTATCTATCTTCATATTAAGCCCTTGATTGGTTTAGTCAAAAATCAGATTTTAGTTTTGATAAAAGTTGATGAAATGTATGGTTGAAAAGTTGATAAAAGTCATGGCTTACACATGTGTGGTTGAAAAATGAGGGCAAAACAGGGCTAATTCTTGCTGGCATGCTTACTTTTGGATTCCACCAAGACCTTCTCAAACTTTGGTGAAAATTTGCATGTATACAATGATAGAAAGCTGTTGTACTCATTTCGTTTCTGTTTACAGAGAACTGCTTAAATTGGAAGCAAGATCAACTGGATGCTATAGTCAGTGTTAGTATGCAAGTTGCAAATGAGAAGTTGCTCACCAAGAGTTCGATATGGTGCGTGGCTTCAAGCAAGAGTTAAGAAAGCTAGGAGAATCATTATGGATGGTTAAGCAAGTCTTAGAGGATGCTGAACAATGCCAAGTTACAGATGAGACTGCCAAACTATGGCTCAAGAAATTCGAATTTGTTGCTTATGATTCTGATGACGTTTTGGATGAGAGAACCTATGAAGATTTGTCGTGTACTCTGGAGATACAGAACCAGATGAAGCAAAACATATGGTTATGCTTCTCTTCTAATATGCTTTTGAGATTCAGATGGAAAATGGCTCATAGAATCAAAAAATTAAATGTGGAATTGAAACTGATAAATTATGAAGCTGATCGCCATGACTTCCAGAGGAGAGTTGCAGATTGTGCTCCTTATTCGCCTCCCTTGAGGGAAACTGACAGCATAAGTTGTGATCATATTGTTTTGGGAAGAGATATCGATACATTAAAAATAGTGAATATGTTGATTAAGCCAGCAATGAATATGTTACCATTATTCCTATTGTTGGAATTGGAGGACTCGGAAAGGCAACTTTAGCTCACTTAATAGTCAATCACCACCTAGTAAAGAATCGTTTCGACAAAAGGATTTGGGTTTGCGGATCACAAAATTTTGATGAGGTAAAACTTTTCAAATGGATCTCTCGAATGCTCAAAAGAAATTTTTCCAAGAGAAAGTAGACAAGCTTGGGATGATTTTAAAAAAACACCATTGTATAAAGGAGATTCCATTATTGTGAATAAATGAAATGCAAGTGTGGCATCAATTGTCGACCTGCATGGTGATCCATATTGCTAGGAGAGAAAAATTACTCGATGATGAATGCTGGTCCATAATCTGGTCCAAGTGTGGCATCAATTGTCAACCCGTATGGCTAGGTGGTGAATGCTAGTCCATAATGAAAGCAAGGATAAATGCTGGTCCATAATCAAAGCAAGGACATTGGTAAGTGGAGATGTACCAGAAACTATTAGTCAAGGAGATTGATAATAAATACAGAAGTCTACCACTCATAGCAAACATGGTTTAGGGAGTTTCGTGAAAAAAAGGAAAAGATGAGTGGTTCTCTATCCTACAGACTATTTCAAATTCTGAAGGGGATGACGATAGTCTCTTGCTATAAAAGTAAGCTTTGATTGCTTACCGTCTTCATCACTTAAAATAATTTTTTAAAAAATGTTTTGCCTACTGCTCAATATTTTCCAAGGATTCTGAAATAGATATAAAAAAGAGAGTCCAGCTCTAGATGGCAGAAGGATTATCTTTCAGATAATCAAGGATGTGGTCTGGAAACTATAGCAATAGATATTTTATTATTTTGTTCCAAAATTCCTTCTGGCAAGAGGCATTAAAGGGTATTTATGGCTACATTGAATTCAGTTGCAAAATCAGAAAGTTTTATTGAGGAGCATTTCACGGGAGACAGTATTCCTCAAGTTAGACACTTTGCTGAAAAAAATAACCTCGGAATAGGAATATGAAGGATCTTTAGAGTGAAAGTGTTGTCTGCGTACATTGTTTTTGCTGACAAATATACCCGATAAAATGTTGCTGGACTTTAACCAGTGCATGGAGTAGTCAAATGACAATAGTATTGTTTCCAGCACTAAATAATTTGCATATCTGTGATGTAGAAATCAGTTTGTATTTCTATGATATGTAACGACAATCTCACCACTCTTTTATAAAGCTATGAATAGATTGGAAAAGAGAGCTCACTTGGAGGTGCCAGTATCGGAGGGAAATGCCAGATGGTCTACACAGCTTCCAGCCCGTTGAGATACTGAGAATAAGTGAATGCCCAAGTCTCCGCTGAGTTTCATATCCAAGTGGACAAAAAGGCTTCTCATCCATTAGACATTTGGAAATTGTAATATCCTATGGATTGAGCAGCCTGCCAAGTGAAATGCTCAAGTAGCGCACTTCTCTTGAGACTCTCATATGTGAATGAGTGCAACAGTCTACATTCATTTCCAACAGATTTGGGGCTCACATCCTTGTGAATAAACAAGTTTCTATGTCCCAAACTGATGAGTTTGCAGAAAAGGAATGGCTTTCTTAGCAGCTTGACAGAATTAAGAATTGGTCCATTTTCAGTTTAAGTGGATTTCAATTCATTCCAAGCCACTGTTGATAGTGTACAACTTCCACAATCCTTTCGTAGTACTGTGTTTATGTGTCAGTGCGATAACTGTGTTAGACTTATATGATTGTGGAATAGAAGCTTTGCCTGAGTGGTCTGGGAACTTGTCATCTCTTAAAAATTATAACTGTACAGGTAAGAAAAGCTAAGGCATATGCGTCTAAGGAAGCCATTCGATGTCTCACCAAATTACAAGAATTAGATATTAGCCACTGTATGCTGTTGAAGGAAGTCTGCATCCAATAGAGGCCATGATTCTATGTGGCCCAAAATTTCTCACATTCATGATGTTCATGGAGATTGATTTAATTTGCCTCCATTTTTAGAGTTTTATCATGTGTAAGTATTTTCATTGTCATTAAATTCTAATTATTATTCATGATTTTCCTTTTCCAATCATTCACCCTTATTTATGCAGGTCACATTTTTATAACCAGTTGCATATTATGCAAATATGGAGCCCCCTGGCATATGGTATGTATCAACTGAAAATCCCTTTCAATATTCATTTCTTTTAATTCTCAGTACTTTAATTTTGAATACAATTCCCTGTATAGCTAGTACTCTCTTTGCTATTTAAAATTTAATGGATAATTTTATTATTATTTTTTATCTAAATTGTTCATATTCAGAATACCTTGTCCTTGCGTGTTTAATGAAAATACTTGTTAGCCTTGTACTGTAATTCATTGTAGAGTGCAAACACTTGGAATGATAACTTGGAGATTTTTGTATCTTTTTAGTAATATACATTTCTAGAGTTCAAAAATCGATTTCAGAAGCTTAAAATAGAGATTCAAAAGTCTGAAATCCATTTTAGAAGTTCAAATATCTGAGGAGTAAGTCTAGAACTCAGAGACAGATTCTGTCTCAATGAGGGACTTCAGCAAGCTGATTACACGCACACATGATGACAGAATTTTTGGTATCATATTTTAGGGTGAATCGCATAACTTAGAATGAATTGGGACCGTCTAAATTGCTGATTAAGGTAGCCGCTAATTGATTTCCTTAATTCTTGCTCTTAATCTTGTCACTAAGATGCTTCCAGTGGTTTTGTTATATTATGATCGAGTTTTGAAATTTTGCAGCTTCAGATTAGATGGTGGTGGCACGTGCTTATCACGACTAGCTTCAACGGCAGCAACAGTGGATTCCTCATCAACAACCAACAGATGATTGGAGATTTTCCTTTTTGGTTGATTGAACATGTTGTACTTCCTTAGGTTCATAATTCCATAATATTGTGACATTTTCGAGATTTGCAAGATTATTTCGACATTAGTTTGATTGTGTAATTAGTATATAAGCTTTCCTTGTAATTAGTATATAAGCTTTTCTTTATTGTCATTTGTTTTTTTGACAAAATTAATACAAATTCTCATTTACCTTGCATTGTACTGTCTCAGTTACATTCAGTTCATAGTTAGTAAACATGGGTATCTTTTTTTTTTTTTTTTTTTCCTCCAAAATATTGGGAACTTGCAGAGAGAATAATATTATCTTGTCCAGAATTCTCCAAGAATAATGTAACTTCCTGATCTCTTTTCTCTCTCGTACACAGACTTAGAGGTCAAGGACGAAACTTCTTCAAACCATTGCTTTGGGTACACGTAGTCATTTTTTTGTTATGTACTGGATTGTTAGCATTAGCCCTCATCATTTCATCCCCATCCTTTGGGATTTTTGAGAGTCGGGGTGGGGACGAGGCAGTAGTAAAGCGCGTCGGGGATAAGGCAGTAGTAAAGCGCGTGGGGATTTTAAAATCCTCACTTATCGTTTGATTAAATAAATTATTTATTTAGTTTTTAAATTTTATATTATTTTTTTTCAAATATGATTTAAACTTGAAAAATGATTTTGCTACTCGTACATAAAAAAAAATATATAATCGTTTACATAATATGATGCGGTGGGAAAAGATTGAATGAAAAAATTGATTGTATTTTAAATTGACAAATGATAAAGTGTTATGTGGTATTATGTAATCCATTATGTAAATCTTGATATACATTTAGCACGATCCAACTTAAAAACATAAGAATATATTAAAATATATAATAAGTAAGGACGGTGGTAATATATGGGGAAGGGATCTCGTCCCAATTATGATGTCATCTCTAATTGAGAAGGACCATACGATATATACAATTTTTTTTACAAAATTCGTTATTCACTACACATAATAGGGTGGGGACCACACAGTCGACATTTTTTAATTCACATGGGATCTGCAGTTTTTGTGAGAGTGAGTTCACCATTTTGTACAAAATGTGAGTACATTTATCTTTATCCAATTGAGAATACCTAATCAAACCTGTTTATTAATGGTAATTCGATTTTGAACTTCATTAATGTTTTATCAAGTTGCTTATTATTTTGTCTTTTTGTTTATCTTTTTAAATCATACAAATTAATAAGTGAAAAAGTGAAAAAAGGTAAATTAAAAATCCTTGAAAGGTAAAGTACGATGCAAATTTATGAATCTCTATAAAATAAAGCTTTTAAGTATTAAGGAATAAAATTTTACATCGAATAAAAATGAAAATGTAGACCAACATATTGAGATTTAGGTTACTCCTCTTAATAACGTTGACATTTTAAGATAAAATCAAAAAGAATATAAAACTCTTTTAAAAATTATTTTTCAAATAAAAATTAAAGAAATTTTTTCCAAATTCTCTTCCACAGAAAATAAAAGCAAAAATCATGTCGAGTTTTAAGTAACTTTCCAAAACTTTGTATTTGTGGGTGCGCTCGTTGATTTAGCTTATGAGTGAAATATTTTGTCAATATGTCTAGATTAATTAAAACAATTTTAAATTAAAAAAGCTAGTTTTAGTCGAAAGAAAATTAGCTTAAATTTTATTTTTATTTACAACAGCGAATATAAAGATTGAGACTTTACTATTAAGTTTTAATTCTTATTCATAACAAGGACCATATTTTAAGTAGTTCGTAAATGAAAATAAGACTAATATCTTGATTATTAATTAATGCCTGATGTATTTCCTCTTTGAATCCTTTGATTCTGACATCCTTATAATTATCGGGGTGTTAGGAAGGCTGGTTCTTTCATGAATGTCATTCTCATATTCATTTCTCGTTTTTAACATTTGTAAAGTAGATTCTTCACGAGGGCTAACTCAGTGCTCTAATTTGTTAGTTATTCCTGATGATATGGAATCGAATTCGACTAAAGCTTGCCCGAGTAGGTGACTTGGATACCACCAAAAGATCCTCGATTATCATCTTTACAACAGGTTAGTGCCTGTTGAAATCAAGGAATACACTCCACGAAACCTTGCTTCGTTGCTCGCTAGGCATAAATAAAGCGAAGGAGGAACCAAGTGTGAACAGCTCGCACAAAGTAGGCGAACACTCTCCCCATCTGGCTAGCTAGAAATCATTTGAAGCGCACATGGCTAGTACGTAAAACGTAATACCAGGACATAATCGGTTATGAGTTAGTCAATAATAGGGAGCCACCTCTCAGTTCTCTTAGAATGACCAGATTGCCCCAAAATCCTAAGGAAAATCTATAAATTCGCCCTATTTCAGAAGAGTAAGTCGCGCAAATTCAAATATCTCCCTCTCAAATAGTCATTTTTTCTTTCTGTTCTAATTTGAGCATTAACACTAATGAGTTTAGGAAGCGAAAATCCTGATTAGGTGAGAAAAATTTGTTGATCCGATTTCTATC
The DNA here is from genome assembly GCA_019395295.1 of Osmanthus fragrans. Lineage (NCBI taxonomy): Eukaryota > Viridiplantae > Streptophyta > Magnoliopsida > Lamiales > Oleaceae > Osmanthus > Osmanthus fragrans. The sequence goes on along the minus strand of CM033355.1, from coordinate 8,877,273 downwards.
GTAAAAAAATTGGCGTCATATGTGGAAAATTGTGATCCAGGTAGTAATAGCTGGATAATGTTTTTCACCACATGCTCCTTAACAATGAAAGCACAAACAATGTTTTTTATGATGGAGCAATCAACTGAATGCAAAAATATAGCCATGGATCGTTGTGTCGGAGCCTTATTGTCTTATCAGAGGAGGTTCGGTCATTCGCAGATACGTCACTCTGTTAGTAAGAATAGAAGAGGAATCCCAAGCATATCAATGGTTTATGAATTTCGACATCGTAGAGGATAAATCTGTATACGACGGAATCCTTGGATGGCCTGCCATAAGGTAGGTAAACATAATCATTTCCCTTCGTCAATTGTATGTAAGGTTCTCTATAAATAAATGCGAAATGTCTCTAAAGTACAATTAAAGAATCTTGCCCAGGAATCATGAAAGTAACAAAAAAAGAGACATAAGAGCTCCCAAAAATATCGTTGCCATAGTTGAAACAATTAACCCCAAGGTAAATTGGAAATTGGTGACTCAATCAACCCGCATAACTGATTAAGATGCAAGCAAAGCTCGAAAAATTGGCAAGTAGTTAAGCGAACATATGAAAGACTTGCTAAAAGGTTTCTTAGCCGTGAACCTAGATGTGTTGGCTTGAAAACATGCTGACATGATGGGAATATATTCTAAAGTTGCCTGACATGCCCTAAAAATCGATCTCAAGATCAAACCTAAGTACAACTGTACTGGCTAATGAGCGCTGAAAAATACGATGCATTAAAAAGTGAGTAAATAAGCTGTTAGAAAATGAATTTATTGCGAAGCCCAAATATGTAATCCGATCCTACTATCAAAGAGCAATGAAAAATGGTGAATGTGCCAAAATTTCACAGACTTGAATAAAGTTTGTTCTAGAGACAGCTTTCTGCTCCCCAGAATTGATTAACTGGTGGATGCAACTGTGAGACACAAGTTGTTAAGTTTCATAAATGCATATTCGGGATGTAATCAGATCTCTATGTATGGACCTAACGAGGAAAACACCGCATTAGTGACAGATCGATGACTATACTGTTACAAAGTAATGTATTTTGGGCTAAAAAAATACGGGGCCACATTTCAAAGACTTGTAAAAAAATGTTTGTTAATCAGTTGGGAAAAAAAGAAGTATACATTGACGATATGCTGGAGAAAAGTCTTCAAGTTGAGGGACACTAAAATACTTAAAAGAGGCTTTCAGCGTATTACGAAAATACATGGTGGAGCTCAATCCGCTAAAATGTACATTTGGAGTTAAATCCGAAAAGTCCCTCAAATAAAATCCATGGCCCCCTCTTATGTGATAGTTGGAAGTCGTTTGTTTCTGCTCATATTCTCTCTTAGAGTCATTTTTTTTTTCGGCCAAGTTCATGAAAATGTAATGTCTTCCTCATCCTCCTTGCCAAAGACCTCATCCACGTCCACAATTGGAACCATGGATTGGCCTCCCACATTTGTCAGCTGAATCTTTAGTTTAGTATCGTGTGACAAGGAACTGGAAGGATTTCTCATATTAATTTGAAATTCATGGGGTTTCGAACTGTTGGGAATCTACTTAAACATGCACAGCGGAAATATAACAATTTTCGATTCCCACCAAGGATCTACTTTGTGTTTAGATAGAAATTGTGATATAGATTTTACCTTTTGTGAAATCTGCAAACTCTTTTGCTATTCCTTCTGCTTCAGCAATCCCGATCTGCCTCCCACAGCTGTCCAATTGTCCAGCCTCCAATAGTATCCACACAGAGAACAATGTAGAGAGAAAAACCAGGGTTTTTATTTCTTGTGCTAGCAAGAATAATGAATGAATTCTCTACAAATCAAAAACCCTAACAACTTATATATAAGCCCAAACGGGCTTGGCCCGTTCCTTAAAGTTAACCCGGTCCAGTATTTAATTAATCCAATTAATTAAATCCGGTCCATGAATTAATTAATCTTATTAATTAATTCGGGCCTATTAATAAGTAACTCAATTAATTAATTATCCAACGATTGTCAATTAATTAATTGGTAACTCTCAATCTTCCAATTCTCATTTTGTGTGTGACCCATTAGGTTCCCAATCACGATGCCTAACGACGTGAATTATTATTTTGATCTAATCAAAATCGATAAACCAAAACACTCTTTTGATTTAATACTAATTCACATCCGTCGTCCCAGATTGACATCTAGCAATGTGTCAGGGCAATACATGCGATGGGAAATGTCACGTGGTATGACAAAACCAAACTCGTTCGTTTATCGTGAAACTATAATCCCTTCGTCAATATGATCCGATCAATTACGAGATATGGATATGTGTCAATCTCGATTATCGATCATATCTTTCATTCCACTATTAAGTCAATGTAAGTCGAAAACTCTTTTCCGACTTATATATATACACCTTGGCCAAGGATTTCATTATCAACTTAATTGGATGAAATGTAGATCACAAACTCTTACTATCTAAGAGTGACGAATCCTCTATTGGCCATTCACAACCTTCATATGATTCTTGACATACCCGAACGACGCCGTATTAGCGGCCCTTGATAGAGCAACTTCCAGCATCACCAAAGTATGACTGTCCCCATATAAGATACTATGATGACTTCAAGTCGAAGGATCAATTCCACTACCGAACATTAGAGATTAACCACTGACACTCAGATAGCTATCCATGTGGAATCTCCCCAGCGGGTCTCCAACGTTTTGTTCTATAACAAAACATTCACGTGTTCATTTAAGTGTCACTATACTTTAGCTCGTGAGATCAGCTACTTACTTCACAAGTAAGAAAAGCCACACGTGATGGTCTATCCGTAATAACGATATCCGTATCTCGTTATTACATACGACCATGGATTATTTAAGATTCAATCAAACGTAATTTGTATCTCACAATCACAACTCCTTGTGATTAACAAACTACTGAAACTTGAATCTACGGACTCTATTATTTAATATCATTCAACAGAATATCAATTTAAATAAACAATAGATCTTGCCAAAATAAATGCATTAAACATATTAAAAAGTGTTTACAACCTAAATCGATTGGACCTAGGGCATAACACTTACAAACTCCCACTTGCGCTAGATCCAATCACTCATGTATCTAATACCATAAGTCTCTACATGACGATCATGCTTATGCTGTGACAACGGCTTTGTCAATGGATCTGCAATATTATCATCTGTGGGAACTCGCTCTATCTTCACGTCATTTCTTTGTATAATCTCCCTGATGAGATGATATCGCCTTAGCACATGTTTGGATCGTTGATGAGACCTCGGTTCCTTCGCTTGCGCGATGGCTCCATTGTTATCACAATACAAAGGTATGGGATCAACAATGCTAGGAACAACTCCCAGTTCATTAACGAACTTCTTAATCCAGACAGCTTCCTTCGCTGCTTCAGAAGCAGCAATGTACTCGGTTTCCGTTGTTGAATCAGCGGTTGTTTCTTGTTTGGAACTTTTCCAACTAACCGCTCCCTTGTTGAGAGTAAACATATATCCAGATTGAGACTTGCTATCATCCTTGTCAGTTTGGAAGCTAGCATCAGTGTATCCATGAACCTTCAGTTCATCTCCTCCATATATCAAGAACACATCTTTAGTTCTTCTTAAGTACTTAAGAATGTTCTTAACTGCTATCCAATGTTTCTCACCAGGGTTTGCTTGAAACCTGCTCGTAACACTTAGAGCATATGAAACATCTGGTCTCGTACATAGCATCGCATACATGATAGATCCTATCGCTGAGGCATAAGGAATCTTATCCATGCGACTCCTTTCATCATGTGTTTTAGGACACATATCTTTTGAGAGATGAATCCCATGTGACATGGGACACAACCCCCTTTTGGACTCTTCCATGTTAAATCTTCTCAAGATTTTATCTATGTACGAAGATTGGGATAAGCCAAGCAATCTTTTAGATCTATCTCTATAGATCTTAATTCCCAAGATATATGCTGCTTCTCCCATATCTTTCATGGAGAAATTCTTTGACAACCATAATTTTACTGATTGAAGCATTGGGATGTCGTTTCCCATTAATAATATGTCATCTACATATAGTATAAGGAATACGACAGCGCTCCCACTTGTCTTTATAAACACACGGTTCATCTTCATTTTTTATAAAATCAAACTCTTTGATTGTCTCATCAAAACGAAGATTCCAGCTCCTAGAGGCTTGCTTCAATCCATAAATGGATCGATTAAGCTTACATACCTTGTTGGCTTCTTTGGACTCAAAACCTTCAGGTTGTGTCATGTACACTTCCTCTTGTAGGTTTCCATTAAGGAAAGCGGTTTTGACATCCATTTGCCATATCTCATAATCGTGGTATGCAGCAATTGCAAGCAAAATCCGAATGGACTTCAGCATGGCTACAAGCGAAAAAGTTTCATCAAAATCAACACCTTGTCTTTGTGTGTAACCTTTCGCTACTAGCCTTGCTTTGTATGTATGGATATTCCCATCCACGTCGACCTTTTTCTTGTAAACCCATTTACAACCTATGGGTTTTATCCCATCAGGAGGGTCGACCAAGGTCCAAACCTTGTTTTCATACATTGAGTTCATTTCGGATTCCATGGCCTCTTGCCATCTCTTTGAGTCAACATTTGACTTTGCTTCTGCGTAATTAGTAGGCTCATCATCCTCGATTAACAATACTTGATTAGTAATCGTGAATTCATACCTTTTGGGAGGTCGAATGGTCCTACTTGATTTACGTTGAGCCAGAGTGTTCTCAGGTATCTCTATATCCTGATTAGGAGTCAATCCTTCAGCAGGTGTGGGATCAGACTCAGGGTCATCTAATCGGTCAACAACATCTGTGGATTCATGAACTTCTTCAAGTTCTAACTTGCTCCCACTGCCCTCTCCTAGAATAAACTCTTTCTCTAGGAATATGGCATGTCTTGAGACGAACACCTTCTTCTCAACGGGATTGTAGAACTGGTATCCAATTGTTTCTTTTGGATACCCCACAAATATGCATTTATCGGACTTAGTCTCAAGTTTATCCGATTCAGTACGCTTCACATAAGCGTCACAACCCCATATTTTCATATGAGATAAGTTGGGTCTTTTTCCCTTCCATAACTCGTATGGAGTTTTGTCGACCGATTTAGATGGGACACGATTTAGTGTGTAGCACGCGGTAATTAGTGCATGACCCCAAAACGATTTTGGGAGGTTTGCATGGCTCATCATTGATCGCACCATATCTAATAGTGTGCGGTTCCTCCGTTCAGATACACCATTATGTTGCGGTGTATATGGTGGAGTCCACTGCGAGAGAATCCCATTCTCTTTTAGATAATCTAAAAATTCTCCTTTCAGATATTCTCCACCTCGATCTGATCTTAGTGTGAGAATATTTTTACCTGTTTGTTTCTCTACTTCAAGTTTGAATTCCTTGAACTTTTCAAGTTCTTCATGCTTGAACTTCATCAAATATACATAACCATATCTAGAATGATCATCAGTAAATGTGATGAAGTAAGAGAAACCACCTCTAGCAGTTATTGACATGGGTCCACATACATCGGTATGTATTAGACCCAGTAATTGTGCAGCTCTTTCTCCTTTTCCAATAAAAGGAAATTTGGTCATCTTGCCTAATAGGCACGATTCGCACTTGTCAAATGATTCAAAATCAGTTGACCTCAAGAATCCATCTTTATGTAACTTGGAAATGCGTTTCTCATTGATGTGACCTAGTCTACAATGCCAGAGATAAGTATTATTTAGATTATCACATTTATGCCTTTTATTTTCTATACCCATAATAGACGATTCAGTATCAAGAATATAAATGCCATTTTGTAATATGCCACAACCATAAAAGATCTCATCTTTATAAAAACGAACAACGATTGTTCTTAACAATAATTGAAAAATTATTCATGTCCAAACATGAAAATAGAAATAATGTTTTTAGTAATGGCAGGAACAAAATAGCAATTCTCTAATTCTAATACTAAACCCGAAGGCAACGGTAAGAAGTATGTCCCTACAGCTAATGCAGCAACTCTTGCTCCATTTCCCACACGCAGGTCAACTTCTCTTTTCTGCAGCGGTCTACTTTTCTTTAGTCCCTGCATATTTATACAAATATGAGATCCACATCCGGTATCTAATACCCAAGAAGCTAATGAAGTAGACATATTAACCTCGATAACAAAGTTACCTGAAGTAGAAGTTTCAGAAGACTTCTTTGACTTCAAGCTTGCGAGGTAAGCCTTGCAGTTCCTCTTCCAATGACCTTTCACTCCACAGTGATAGCACGGGTCATCAGACTTGGTATTGTCCTTGTTTGCTTTAACTGTTTGGATAGTACCCTTAGCTTTCTTAGATGTTTTCTTAAAACTTCCTTTAATGTTCCTCTTAGTGCCCTTGGAGGATTGAATGGCTAACACATGCCCAGTATTCGCTTTGACATTGGGCTCAACAGTCTTAAGCATATTAAGCAACTCAGGGAGTGTGCATTCGATCTTATTCATATTAAAGTTCATGATGAACTGTGAATAACTATCTGGCAGAGATTGTAGAACTAAGTCAACACTTAGCTCGTGGTCCATTATGAAACCCAATTGGCCCAATTTTTCAATAAAGCCAATCATCTTCAGCACATGAGCACTGACTGAAGATCCCTCTGCCATTTTGCACCGGTACAGTTGCTTGGAAGTATCATATCTTTCCACACGTGATTGTTCATCATACAACTCCTTGAGACGAAAAATCATAGTGTAAGCATCCATACCCTCATGTTGCTTTTGCAACTCAGGTGACATGGCTGCAAGCATCACACATGCTGCAGTATTATCGTCATCACTGTGTTTATTGTAAGCAGCCACCTCTTCCTCAGTAGAGTTTTCAGTAGGTACCCCTGGAAAGGGCTGCTCAAGGACATACCCAATTTTCTCATGCCTGAGAACAATTCTCAAATTACGGTGCCAATCGAGAAAATTTGGTCCAGTCAGTTTGTTGGCATCAAGTATGCCTCTCAAATTCATATGATTACTCATGATTCAAAAACTGTAAATGACGAAAAGCAAAGAATTAATATGTATTAAAATGCATTGCACAAATTTAATATGGACTTCAATTAAATTTGCTCCCACTGTTTAAAATAAATTTATGACCCTCATACATAAATTAGAATCAACATTTGATTCTCAGTGGGCTGGGATCCCATCTGTTATGTCAAAACCTTGAGTGTACTCAACAAATCTTGATAAAACATTTGGGTAGATATTATTATCAATTGTATCTCTATACATCTCCCAGATCATTAAGCTGATAACTCCTTATCTTCACACATCTTATGTGTTAGCCTAACACGCCTCTAAATTTTATCTCCTTGAGTGTACTCAACAAAAGATAAATTTTAGTTAAGTCAAACCCATCATTCATAAACATCTAATGTTTCATAGTGTCAAACATATCCCTAATAGACCAGCCTTGAGTGTACTCAACAAGCTGAGATCGATTTAGGACTCTCGTTTTTCACTATAATGATGGAAGGCAAATAATAAAATTGACTTAATATTTTGGTGAGGGATTTATCATGCATAGGTCTCATCAATGTGTATATATATACATATTTATTTAAACATGCATCAATTATGCAAATAAACATACATATAATAGTGTGGATGATTATGGACTAATTCTATCTAGTCTTCCTGAGCCAAAAGGAAGACTAGTTGGTCAATTCCTAGGGGGAATTGCATTGAATCATTGTCAATGCACCATCTCCATGGTATCCTCCTCTTCCTGTGTCTTCAATTAGGCCAGAACCTGTATCCTATACTAGTTGGCACGCAGGCCTAAATGAAATTGGACTCACAGGCCCATATATAATAACAATATTAACAGGCACGCAGGCCCAAAACAATTAAGAGCTCGCAGGCCCATAAAACAACAAGAATTAAATCATTCATTCAACACATCCACATGCTCGAGTCCATAATCATCCACTAATAAACATTCATCACATAAATGTTCCTATATAATATCTAATATTATAAGCAAGCATGTTTCAAGAATCTAGCAATTAAAGTCGTCTAAACCATTTAGACATATGGATCGGAAAAATTAAATAATTAATTAATCTAATTAATCAATTAATTTAATTAGCGGACTTATTTAATTAAAATCAAATTTTAATTAAACACCGAATTGGAGTCAAACTCCAATTCCATAATTATAGGGCAAAATCATTTAATTAAAATCATATTCTAATTAAATATTAAATTAGAGTCTAACTCTAATCTTAAGAATATACTGGGGTGAATAATTTAATTAAAATCAAATTTTAATTAAATATAAAATTAGAATCTAATTCTAATGGAATTGAATTTATATTTTAATTTAGAATAAAACTTCTAAATAAAATAAAATTCAATTTTAGGGTTGAAATTAAATATTTAAGTTAAAATCTAATTTTAACAAAAAATATTAAAGTCGTCAATTTTAAATAAAATTTTAATTTTGAGTCAAAGTTAAAAGGTGGGTCAAACCCAATTAAAATCAAATTTAAAATAAACATAATATTTAATTTTAAAAACCCTTTTTGAAAAATTGCAACTTGACCCAAGTTGAAATTAAAAGACAAGTCCTTCAATTTCAGTAATTGCATCACAGGTCCTCCATGAAATAATTGCAAAACAACCCTAAACCTAATTGCGTGCGGGGGCCTGCAATTTCACAAATTGCACATGAGGCCCCCGCCTCCACCCCGTTTTGAAACCCTAAGAAAAATCAAAATTTTTTTTTTTTTTTTTCTTTTGATTTCCTTCCTGGCGGCGCCGGTGGGCGCCGCCCAAGGCAGCAGCAGCCCGTTATGGGCTGCTGCCCAGCGGCCGCAGCATTGCTGCTGCACAATGGCAGCAGCAACGCTGCTGCTCAGCGGCAGCGCATGCTGCTGCAGCGAGGGCAGCAGCCTGCTGCCGGCGGTGGCTGCGCGCCGCCGCCGCCAACCTTTTTTTTTTTTAAAAAACAGATTTTGAATAAAAAAAAAAATATTTTCTAATTGCTAGATTCAAGAATAACATGAATAATCAACTTTTGATTGTAGTAACATGTAAAACAATTTCTAACAAGCACAAAGGAGGCTCTGATACCACTGTTGGGAATCTACTTAAACATGCACAACGAAAATATAACAATTTTCGATTCCCACCAAGGATCTACTTTGTGTTTAGATAGAAATTGTGATATAGATTTTACCTTTTGTGAAATCTGCAAACTCTTTTGCTATTCCTTCTGCTTCAGCAATCCCGATCTGCCTCCCACAGCTGTCCAATTGTCCAGCCTCCAATAGTATCCACACAGAGAACAATGTAGAGAGAAAAATCAGGGTTTTTATTTCTTGTGCTAGCAAGAATAATGAATGAATTCTCTACAAATCAAAAACCCTAGCAACTTATATATAAGCCCAAACGGGTTTGGCCCGTCCCTTAAAGTTAACCCGGTCCAGTATTTAATTAATCCAATTAATTAAATCCGGTCCATGAATTAATTAATCTTATTAATTAATTCGGGCCTATTAATAAGTAACTCAATTAATTAATTATCCAACGATTGTCAATTAATTAATTGGTAACTCTCAATCTTCCAATTCTCATTTTGTGTGTGACCCATTAGGTTCCCAATCACGATGCCTAACGACGTGAATTATTATTTTGATCTAATCAAAATCGATAAACCAAAACACTCTTTTGATTTAATACTAATTCACACCCGTCGTCCCAGATTGACATCTAGCAATGTGTCAGGGCAATACATGCGATGGGAAATGTCACGTGGTATGACAAAACCAAACTCGTTCGTTTATCGTGAAACTATAGTCCCTTCGTCATTATGATCCGATCAATTACGAGATATGGATATGTGTCAATCTCGATTATCGATCATATCTTTCATTCCACTATTAAGTCAATGTAAGTCGAAAACTCTTTTCCGACTTATATATACACCTTGGCCAAGGATTTCATTATCAACTTAATTGGATGAAATGTAGATCACAAACTCTTACTATCTAAGAGTGACGAATCCTCTATTGGCCATTCACAACCTTCATATGATTCTTGACATACCCGAACGACGCCGTATTAGCGGCCCTTGATAGAGTAACTTCCAGCATCACCAAAGTATGACTGTCCCCATATAAGATACTATGATGACTTCAAGTCGAAGGATCAATTCCACTACCGAACATTAGAGATTAACCACTGACACTCAGATAGCTATCCATGTGGAATCTCTCCAGCGGGTCTCCAACGTTTTGTTCTATAACAAAACATTCACGTGTTCATTTAAGTGTCACTATACTTTAGCTCGTGAGATCAGCTACTTACTTCACAAGTAAGAAAAGCCACACGTGATGGTCTATCCGTAATAACGATATCCGTATCTCGTTATTACATACGACCATGGATTATTTAAGATTCAATCAAACGTAATTTGTATCTCACAATCACAACTCCTTGTGATTAACAAACTACTGAAACTTGAATCTACGGACTCTATTATTTAATATCATTCAACAGAATATCAATTTAAATAAACAATAGATCTTGCCAAAATAAATGCATTAAACATATTAAAAAGTGTTTACAACCTAAATCGATTGGACCTAGGGCATAACACTTACACGAACCTCCTTACAAATCTTCCAAAACTAAAGAGAAAAATATCTTTAAAATTTTCAATAGCAACCACAACATGATCAAATTTTCATAGTAAACTACGAAGAACTTTTTAGTAACTCTTGGATTTTATAAATTTTCATCATTTAAAGCTATTTGATCCCATGTGAATTCACTTTTTAAAAATATTTTGAAATGTTTTCATTGACTTTCGTCTCCAATTTTTGAAACTCGACCCTCAAAGTTTGTAAACCTACCTATTTCACTTGATCTTTGCCTTTATATGCCGATTCCACAATTTCTCCCTCTTTCTTTGAATTTATGGCCTAGGCTATTCTTTCATAGACAGGCATTTCATTGTCTCGTTAAGCCCTTGTTTGAGCATCATTTTTTAATAGTGTATTGATGGGAAATGTATGGTTAAAAAATAAAAAAAAAAGTTTTGAATTTGCGTGTAATATTATTTTATTAAAAAATGTGTGATTGAAGTATGGTCAAATCACTATTGAAAAATGTATTTTGATAAAAAAAAAAAATGGGGCTCAAACAAGGACTAAATTAGGAAGCGTGTCTTGTTAAACCTTGTCAATTTGAGTTGCTATAATTTAATATAGGCTTTGATATGAGAGTTAGAAGCAAATTTTGAGGTCTGTACCACTTAGGTGATAATTGGATGTTGAAGATTAACTTTGAGAGGGGCAATCACTGCTCAAGACAACTTTTTCTTTTTTCTTGGATTGGCTTCTTCAAAATTCATAAGATTAAATGGCTATTTGTGGATTCTCCTAAACATGAATTCAAACATGTATCTAGCAAATACTAAAATTTTCTCCCTCTGTGATTCATGTATGTAGCCAGCATGAGTCTACTTATTATATGTATTTAATCATTCAAACTTGAACTTCCATATTAAAATGTTAACTTTATTTAAGTTCGGCAAGCTCAAATTCTTATATGTCGTTCTATTTTTAGCATCTTTGTTCAATGTGGAATTATCCCTAAAAATGGTCCCGGAAAATGTTAGCTGGTTTAGAATTTCAGTGTTCGTTTTCTTCCTAGAAGTGATGGTCTAGGATTTTGCACATGCCTATGGTCCTACCGGGTGTTCCATAGTCCCATATCCCTAAGGTGCAGGAGAAGCAAAGGCATAACTCTAATACCCCATAAGTATATTCATTTGCAAATAGAGATCATGTTACAGATGAGTCTTAATCGAATCAAATTTCTCGTTTGAGCTTAAAGGTCTTTGACACCATATTAAGACTAGAGTTTCATCTTAAAATTTCAATCTCATTAAGAGAAGCAGCTCAAATCCTTATGTATTATATATTGTTTGCATATTTATTCGATGCGGCATTAATCCTTAACATGTAACAGTCCTACGAATAGTTAATGACATGTACATTAGCCATTTTTTCTTGAATGTTTATCAGTTTTTTTTTTTACATAATTTAGGATGAAAAATATTGGGCAGTATCCATGGCTTGCTTTTCATTGGCTGCAAAAATGGAAGAATGGATCGTGTTGGTATTATCATAGTCTTCTCTTTACTTCTTTCTGCTGCTGCTGCTAAACGAAAGAGGCTTATATTCAATCAAAATGATTGCATACCTGACGAGAAACAGCAGCAGTGAAGAAATTGTACTACACCAATTACTTTGTATAATTTTGGGTGACTTAGGTATCCGAGCTACACTCGACTAATCTTGAGGAGTGGTGGACTTCCCCTCCCTGTGAACCTCATTTTACGTCGTGTGGACAAAACCCCCGAATGGACGAAAGCGCACTAGAATTTTATTTCCATAAAACATGTCTTCCAACATAAAGTTTTGTCCAAAAAAAAAAAAAGAAAAATGAAGCTAATTTGGGCCCAAAGTCGGAGACTTAGAGCTCATAAGGCGTGGAAACAGAGGCCCAAATATTTGACTTCGTGACCTGGCTACAATTGTAACCCCAGCTTTCAATGGGCTGCTTGGGATACTTTTCTCTTCCAAGTCTTTAAAAAGGTTGAAGGGGCCTTCGCCTTTATCTGTGATTTGATTTAAGCCCTTGTTTGGGCTCCATTATTTTCAATTATAATGAAATGAATAGTACTTTTTTTAAGAATATGTGGTTAAAAATGAAAGATTTTTTTTTTAGATTTACGTGTAATATTATTTTATTAGAGAATATGTGGTTAATAAGAATAGAGAGAAAATTGAATTTTAATTTAATGGGGATCAAACAAGGGCTTAGTACATGTGCGAATTTTCAATAAACTCATTAAATATAAGATCATTTATATTTTAAAGAGTCAAATTTTAAAATTATATTCCAAAAAACTTTTAAATTTAACATTTTAAAATAGAGAGTGAGTTCCACTCTCTAAATTACATTTGAAATATTTCAATTTTTAATAAAGAAAAATAATATAATAATTTGGAGAGAAACTAGAGAAAATAATAAAATAATTTTTGGGAGTAGTAAAATTAAGTATTAAAGATAAAAAGTCTATTCAAGTACATAAATTTTTTTACTCTCTTAATTACTAAGGGCCTGTTTGAAATAATTTTTATTTTTACTTCTTGTAGAGAAGCTATTGGACGAAACTATCTTAATTTTTTTGTTTGAAAACTAATTTTTAAAAGAATTTCATATTTCGAAAGTATTTTTAGAGAAAGTCGCATTAGACTAGCTTTCTCTAAAAATTCTTTTAATTAGAAGAAGAACTTTCATAAAATTAGTCGAACAGATCCAAAAGTGTTTTTTGAATCTCAAAAGTTCCTTCTGACTTTTCAAAATTCATGTCAAACGATCCTTAAATATATTTTTTTAAAATAGAAAATCTCTTATAGATATATTCTAACGATTGAATTTGTTTCTGTTATCCTTGTGAGCATTGCCTTCTGTTGAGGGGTTACTAATAGTCAAGACATTGTTAATGAAAAGCCAGTCGTGAGGTTAAATTATGGGTGAATAGGGTGGCTAGGGTTTGAGCTTGGCTGAAGGGCTAAGATTTGTCCGACAAGTCTGGCGCTTTGTGGTGTCTTGGGCCCGGCGGGCCTAGCTTTTGTCCAAATACAAAGTACTAAGTCGATAAGAAACTTTCATTTAGCCAGTTTTCAAAATTCATTTTCCTTATCTTATTTTCAAACGTAAATTCTTTCAATATTGTACGTAAATTCTTTTTTTTCCCTATTTTTTAATCACATATTCTCCAAAAAAAATTATTTTTACAAAATATATTATCAAAAACAATAATGCTGCTTGTACAATGTTAACTGACAGATATTTTGACAGATAATGTGTTGTCTTGAAAAATAGGACTCAGACATGAGTTTAGTAGGACTTGACCATATTGAACATGATTAATGAAGAAACAGAAATTAAGATCTTGTTTGTTAAAACATAATCTTGGAACTTCGTGTGCAACGTACAAGGTGTGGCCAAAAGTTCTTTAAATACACTCCTACCCCCACCACCTACTCACATACACACAACAGATACATCCAAAGGACGAGTAATGTTACTTATACATCATTGTGTACATAATGTTCTTGTCATATCAATATAGCACAACCGTTTTCTCTTTCTCTTTCTTTCATATCAGCTATATGTGTACACAATGATTTGCAAATAGCATTATTTTTTGAAGAAAAATGCTACTTAACCTGCACGGGTGACAGCATGTGAATGTGCGATCACTCCTGCGGTCAATCATGTTGTTTCTGTAGCATGACTCTTTTTTAAAAGACTGGTCAGGGGTAGAGTTAATATGGTGCCCACAGTTGCTTGCAAAGTCAAGAAACCAATTTTCTCGGGAAAACAAAGCTGGCAGATGAGAAGAGTACCAGCATCCACAGAAGTAGCTAAGTATTTCATGACAGCTTTGCATTTTGACCACTGGATGGACAATAATGGGAGAAGTGGACAAGCTGCTAGACGCCCGTGTAATGCATTTGTACGTAATATAATGAACAAGATTTCATCTTTATTCTTCTTTAAAGCTTACAAGCATACAACTACAACTGTATCGACCATAATCTGGCTATAATAATATGAAGTTGTTTTGGAGAAATTGATCAATCGGAATTCCATAGAAGATATTCCATTCCATTCAATGAAAAGCATTCTGGAGGGGCATGTTAACAAAAACACTAGCATATGCTTTATTCGAATTACATCCGATCTCGACTAATAGGAAGTGTAGGCCTTTCCAGAAACAATGTCAAGGCTTTTCATAACCCCACAGAAGAAGGAAAAGATCAACAGAAGAAAGGAGCAAAACCCCACCCAAAAGGCTTGCCCCAAACATTCAAACAAATCCAATCACATTAGTCTTTTACATGTAGCATAGATGTATCAAATCACAGATAAAGCTTCCTCAAATCCCTATTCTATTGCATCAGCCTTTCAAAAATGAAAAGAAAAAAAAAATGAAATTTTGGACGATGTAAACAAGAATGGCGGTAGTTGGTAACTATGAAGTCATATCTTGAGGCCTTCCTTTTCACACCTTATGAGCTGTAATTTTAGACCAAAATTAGCTCTGTCAAACTTCTGCTTTTTTTTTTTTTACTTCTTTTCTAATCCCTTTTTCTTGTGGTTCAATTGACACCCAATAATCAACATCAAAACCTCTCCATTTTACTCATTTCATCCACCGGATTAATTCTGGTAGTTGAACTTTTCAGTTCTGTCGTTTCTTGTGAGGTATATCGTCGTTTTGATTGAATATAAGCCTCTTTCTTTTAGCACTAGCAGCAGCCGAAGAAATTCCCAAAACTTCATCTATTTGCAATCGATTTGGTGATAAGTCAGGTGACATAATATCGCCCCTGTTTAACTTCAGTATATCCAATTCCAGAATCTGATAATAACAAGAGACGACATCTTCCTGAAACAGAAACAAATGCCACCAAGAAATCCGAAACAATTCGATCATTACCCACCATAATCACTAGTTTTAAAGAAAAATTCGAAATCTCATAAATTTTCTCACAATTTTGAGGACATCACTTGAAGATATGAGACTGATTTTGTGCTCCAAGGCATCTCTAGTTAATCTTGGATCCAATGCCACCAATGTGGCTGATGCTGCTATCACAGAAGATCTATAGCACATTATTTCCACATCTGCATTGGTCATTTTACAAGTTTATATTAATCAAAATTATAACAAAATTTATCCAATTCTTTGTATTGGAAATTGGAAGAATAAACTACCTTTTAATGAACCCAAAATAACTTCCACTATGGTCGACATTGCATTTCTTCGAAGAGAACTTTGACAGAACTTTGTTAAAAAGAACTGAGTAAAAGCGAAAGGAGTGAGTGATCCCATTTTCCACTCCAATGTATTCAGCACCAAAAGCTCCATTCTCTGTATCACACTACTCTCAAAACTGTACTCTTCAACACAAAATTCCGGTAATGCCGGCACCGCGCATTCTTCCATTTTCGCAGCCAGTGAAAGACAAGCCATTGATAGTAATCTCACAGCCCAGTATTTTTCCTCCTACATTACATCGAAAAACTAATAAAAATTCCAAAAAAAAGAAAAAGAAATGGAAATTCTTAGAAGGAAAGGCTTTAACTTACATCAATAGATCTTCTTGAAAGAAATCTATCAAGATAAATGACTGACAAATAAGCTGTTTGGGATGTGAATCCAAGCAAATCCCTTTTCTGCATAATAAATACCAAGAATTTATTCCACTTAATCACAAAAAAATAGCCTAAATTTTCACAGTCAAATAAATAATAGGTACTAACATTGAGAATATACTGGATTGCATCCGAACGGGCTTCTTTAATCCAATCACCTGAAGAAATTAGAGAAAAATCATGCCTTTCTCTGTCAAGCAATGACTGTATATACTCCTCATCCATTGAAGTAAGCAAATCCACTTCTTTTTCATATAAACTTGTCTCACTTTCATCACACAAAAGTAGTCTAGTAGGAGAAAATGTAGCTTTAGAATTAGCCATCTTTCTGTATGTATATATGTATGTATATTTCTGTGTGTTGTGTGTGTTTTTCAATACTCTTTCTGCATAAAAATGTAAGAGAAAATCTGGGATATGGATAGAGTGGAAAGAATGGTGCCCGCAAAATTAGGCATTTGATTTGCAAAGCATTATGACAGTTTTATGTACAAAATGTAAGTAAAAACTGTTTCTTGTCTCCAGTGGGGTGGTGGCGGGAAATGACCACGGCGGCTTGGTGATGGTGGTGGAGGGAAATGCTCCGGGTGGTGGTGTGAGTGGCTTTTGTGTTTTGCAGTCAGAATGATAGTTGAGAATTGGTAAAATTTTGGCTTTGACCAGGATGGTTTTATAAGGTAGTGAAGCCTAAAATATTAGACCAACGCGCTGGTTGGCACGTAATAGATACGCCCAATGACAATAAGGCGCGTTCATTCTTAAGTGGGCCATCTAATTGGGCCATGGATGATTAGGCCCTAGTCCAGTTGTGTCACGTGACTAGTCGATGGGAACCTGTCAGCATTGCTGAAATATTGGACCGTTTATTTTGGGCCTATTATGACTTCACTCCTAGCACATAAGCACAATTAAAATAAGTGAAAATTACGCTCCACCCTATTTTAAGAATTCAACATTCTAAAATCAGGTGAAAAGTTCCATATTTTATAAATCAGATATTTCACATTTAAATATAAATATTAAATATATAATTTTTATCTCAAAACTCTAATCAATTTACTCTCTCTCTCTCTATATATATATATATATATATATATATATATATATATATTTGTTTCTCTCGTTTCTCTCTCTTCATATTCGCCATCGTTTCTATCTTCATACCCGCCGTCGTCACTCTCAGGCAAACCATCACCTGCCAGAAGAGCAGACTGCGACAGTGCAGTGAAGTGAAGCGAAGCAGCTCGGCAGCGAAAATCTTTTTAGAAGGTGGATTTTGTATCAATGGGGTGAAATGAGGACAAAAATGGGACCTTGGTTGACGACTTTAATGGAAGCAACAAATGGTGAAGCCTTAATCATAAAAAAGTTTGACTGGATTAAGGGGGGAATGATCAGATCTGGCTTGCTTTGAGGAGGCAGTGGCGATGAGACACAATGAAGAGGGGATGTCCAGAGAAAAGAGAATGAAAGTTTATGATTTGTTGAGGTGCAAGGATCGGGCATATTGTAATGTGAGTTACTAAGGTGTGCGGTAGTGACGGTAGTGGGTGGTGGTGGCTGTGATAGCGGCATCGTGGTGGTGGTGTTGATCTGTAAAAATGTGGTCACGAACTGGTGCTGAAAATCTGGGGTGAGTTTTTATTGGTTGTGTGCAGTTGGTGGTGGTGGTCATGTAGTGGTTGTGGTACATGCAGTCATGGTGGCGTCGGGGTGATGGTACAGGCTGTGATGGTGGCGTCGAGGTTGCCGGCTGTGAGGTGGAGTGGTGGTGGTGGTTGTTGTTGGTGGCGATGACGGTGATGGTGATGGTGGTGGTGGTGTCGGTGTTTGCCGCGATGATGGTGATGGTATGTTTGAAATTTTTTTGGTTGATCGTGGTGGTGTGGTACGATAGAGGGTGGTGGTCACATATTATTTAGTTGACTGTGACAACTAAATTGGTTAATTTGTGACTAATAAAAAATATGTGATTAGTGATTTGGATAATTTGTGACTAATAAATAATATGTGACCTAAGAATTGTTAATCTGTGACTAATAATCTAATAATTTGTTACTATATTTGTGACTTCTAATAATTGTGATTTGTGACGATAAACAAATTGTGATATATGAAATTTGTGAATCGTGACCGTAAAATAATTTGTGACATTAAAATTCTGATTTGTGACCTCGAAAATTATCTGCGACCTATAAAATCTTTGATTTGTGACTTCTAAATAAATTGTGACTCATTAATTTGATAATATGTGACCAATAAATGAATTTGTAATAAATTGTGACTTATAATAATTGTGACTTGTGACTGATGAACAAATTGTGACCTATGAAATTTGTGAATCGTGACCATAAAATAATTTCTGACGTACTAAAATTCTGATTTGTGACTCAAAAATAATCTGGAACCTATAAAATTTTTGATTTGTGACTAATTAATTTGACAATATGTGACCAATAAATGAATTTGCGACCAAATTGTATATATCTGTGACCTTTTATATATATATATATATATATATATATATATATATATATATACAATTAATTAATTAAATAATTAATAAAAATTAATAAAAATCTGAATTTTGAATTTTGAAACTTGTTTTATTATTATTGAAATGGATCATACTTATATTCTTTCTTATGAAATTTTCCTTAAAATAATTTATTTTTCTATTTATGCTGCTATTTTCATTATTTTTTAAAGTACGGATAAATTGTACTTTAACACAAGAAAGGTCCTATTTATATAACGTTGTTCAATATTTTTAGTGGTGGAAGAGCATCTTAATCGTGGAAAAAAATATATTTAAATTGTAATTTAGATCTTAAAGTGGTTGAAAATCTATTTAATGGAGATATACAAAAAAATGCAAATTATATTTTTTTTCAATAAAAAATGACGTAAATTTGCATCTTTAATAAAAAAAAAAAAAAAAAAGTGAATTTAGATTCATCGAAATATAAATGAGAATATAAAAATAATTTTGAAGATATTAATTTATACTCAATTGTACACCAACATTAGAGATACTACTTATAGAATGCAGCTACAGGTAAAGAAAATTCTTCACAAAAGCTGTACAGAAATTCAAAACAAATGACGTGGCCTAATCCTAATTCAGTTTATTTTTCATCCGCCTCACTTAAAGAATTGCCAGGTTATATTTTTTAAAATCCTGTACAATTTCTGTGAATAATTTCCTGCACCTGCAGCAACATTCCTACTTGTAACATGTTTATAAACTCATAATTTGTCCTAACTGTTTATGTATATTCTTTCTTTTTTTTTGTATATGTATTTTGTTAAGTGAATATTTCCGATTTTGAATGTATCATGTGAAGCTTATTAGTTTGTAATATATTTAAATAAATTCAAATATGATAAAAAAAAGAAAAGAAAAAAGATACTAGTTAAAAATAATACAGATCCTTTCATAAAAATGATAAAAAACTATTTTGAAATTTATTGTATCACGAGCATTATTGAAATTGATTTATCTAAAAATATCAACAAAATGGCTCTTTTCATGTTTTTTTTTTTAAATAAAATTAATGCCGAAGGTCTATCCACTACAACAGAAATGCTCTTTTGCAATACTCAAAAGACAACATTCAATCAATGAATGTTGCTAAAGGAGTTTATGGCAACATTCTAATCAATGAATGTTGCAATTGGTTAACTTTATTGAGTTTTAGCAACATTCTTTTAAAGAATGTTGCCAATGCTACTTTTCGCAACGTGCATTGAACGTTGCTAAAAGTTCCCCCTTTCTACTTTTGGCAACGTGCAATGCACGTTGCTAAAAATATGAAGATTTTGCAACGTGCAATGAACGTTGCGAAAAGTTCCCCCTTTCGCAACGTGCATTGCACGTTGCCAAAAGTAGCATTCGCAACGTGCATTGCTCGTTGCCAAAAGTCCTCCCTTTCGCAACGGCAATCAACGTTGCGAATGCTCCACTTTTAGCAACGTGCATTGTCACCACATTTTTTTTTTAAATTTGAAATTAAAAAAGAATTGTTAAATTACAAAATTGTTGACGCCGGACAGAATAATGAATAGATATTTTGCAATGGATAATTCGAGAAAAAAAATCTAAGAAAACGAAAAACTTGTTTATTAATTCAATGAAATAAAAAATAATCCACAAGCCGGGTTATGTATATCAAATGACAAAATTATCGAAAATTGCCAAAAATAGCAAAATCCTAATAATTATACCATAATGAAATACTTAATAAAAGAAATAATCTGTCAATAATCTGGCTAAATTCGACCTCATATTCCCTTTCAAATTGACAAAAAAAATATTACCAAAAATAGCAAAAACGCGTAAACGAGGACCTAAACGAAGGAATTTGGCCAAAATCTGACGTACATCACGGCAAAGCCGTGAGTATTGTTTATTAGCCCGTTTCCAATCGAATTGGACTACTAATTTGTCAAAAACGGACAAACGCGAAGTTATCATGAAATCATGTCTGAATTACAAAAATCACGCGATCGTTCTCTTTTACTGTTTTTAAATTAAAAAATTATTTATTGTCACTAATTTTTTTATTTTTAAGTTAGAGCCCACACAATTGGCCCACTCTAATTTCCATTCAACTCGTGCAATTGCTATCCCATTCCAAATTCCTTTCAATTTCAACAGACGGCAAGACCCAATTTCAGTGGCTCTCCTCTCGTCTCCGCCATCGCCGACCTCGCCATTTCGCTCCTCCGTTCGACTTCTCAACCTTTCAAAAACTGTCACTCGGTGCTGCCGTCTTCCCCCAATCTCGTGATGTGTTGCAATTATTTTCGTTTTTGAGCCCTAGATGGAAGTCGGAAGACACCCTCGTCGTGAACCACTTGTCACTGGATGAAGTTACTGAACTGGTGAAGAAGAAGAAGAAGTAGATTTGGTGGCAGAAGAAGGTGAAGCCCGAAACCAAGTGTTTGTATGTATGTCCCTATATTTGACAAATTTTCAATCTGCGTTTCTGATTCCTCGCTTATCGACATTACTTTGTTTTCATTGTGGGATTAGAGTATTTATATAAGAGATACAAGCTGACAACCTTCTTCCTTGTGTTTTATTTTCAGAGACACCTTGTTCTCGGGTTGATATCTCAAATTATTAAGGTGAGGATGTGTAGTTATATTTAGAAACTATTGGTCATTAGCAAAAGTTCAAGGTGTCCAATAATAGGCAGTTCAAGTCTCTCAATTAATCGATCTAAAATGCTATTTGCGCGAATATTTCACTGTATGGCACTAATATACTACTTCGTTCCATATGATATTTCAGATACAACTATTGGCAGACCTCAACTTAAAGAAAACGCCGCAGTTGGTGGAGCTGGTTGATGACAGTAAGGTAATTTCTAAATGATTTCCTATATTTATCAAGTGTAAAAATAATAAAATATTACAATGTCAGTCTCCCAAGTGTTAAATTTTGTCACTTCGTACTTGGAATATCAGGATGTGGAGGAGCTTATGAGCTTGGCACCAGAAAAGATCTTACTTAGGTGGATGAACTTTCAGTTGTAAAGGTAATTGAAAACGAGTTGTAGATAAAAAAGAGTTTCTTAGTCCTTCATGCAAGCAAACTTTTCTTCGTTTAAAAGAAAAAACCAACAACCCCTAAGTTCCATTTGTTCTTCAGAATTGACATTGCATAGTTTGTCCTTTTGATGTTAATTTCTTTCATGGCTGGAATCAAATTCAGTTTTACATTGTTGTTAGACTTTGGAACAAAGAGTTGAGATTCAGCAGAACCTACTCAGAGGAATATATTTTAGACCAATTTCAGTATGGAGATGTAATATTTGAAAATCATAAATCATAAAAATTATGCAGAAATGTTGACAAAAATCATTTGTTGAAATCCACATAAGCTTGTCTTTGCACTGTATTCTGTGAGAAAAGTTGGAAAGTTAACCAATATATTAACTGAGAATTTCTTGTGTCTTCATAGGATGGGTTGCAAGAGATAGGTAACAACAAAAGATCTTGTAGAAGGCTCTCCAAATCTTAATCTTGCTTTTGTGGCACATATCTTCCAGCACAGGTGATAATTATTTTTTTACTTTTAGAAGCATTTGGTGAAATTACATTAAGAATCCCATTAATTGATTTCATGCTTAAAGAAGAATTTTTTTTTACTTCCAGTACAATTGTTGAATACATCTGAACTAAATTGATTTCATGCTTAAAGAAGTACAACAAGAATGCAATGACATCTTATGACAATCTCTTTGCGATGGCAAATTTGATGCTTTGCATTTGCCTTTGTAAAACCCCATAAATTTGTTTATATGATTTTAGTACTAGCTTACTTTATGAGTGTTTCTGTTTAAGTGAGTTTTGTAGATGGTAAACAAAAACATTGGTGATTTGTTATGATCAATTCCTTGTCCTCCTCAAGCTTCCTCTCTCCTCTCTAAGTGAAGCTAGATTCTCAGTTAAGTCTATAATTTCCAAAGAAGTTTGGCACTAAGCTAACTCTCTAGTCATTTTCTCATTCTCAAACACAGTGTGCTCATTCTCCTCGTGAAGTTTCTTTTTCTCCTTGGTCATCAAATCAGAACTCAGGCTTGACAAGTCTCCTTGAGTTGTTTCAAGTTTAGTTTGCAACTCACTGACTTTGGCAGAAAGTTCTTCAACCTCGGAGAATAGCCTAAGAGAAACACTAATTTGTAACTTTATTTACTTAAAGAAGTTACTTTTTACTTATTTTTAAGTTTTGAATTTGTATTTGTGTTGTTCAGTGTTTGAGAGAATAATAATGGACAAAGCATGGCTGCAATTATCCAGGTTATTGTCTGGATTAAGATCTCGTGAATCTACAAACAAAATTTAAACAATTTCACATGAAGTGATCATTGAATTTTGCTTATAGGTTTTCAGAGCAATATAGAGATGGAGCACGGAATTTTGTTGACCTAGCTCGTAAAAATCTATGTTCAGATTTGGTTATTAAGGGAATGGATCATACGTACACTATTTGGGTATTTCATGGAGAACGAGCCAAGCGTGTATTAAATTCAGTTGATGTGGAAATGCCTGAGTCACATAAGATGTTTAGGGACTTCTATGTACAACATGATGTAGATCTTGAAAACCCTGTTGATGGAAGAGATGGAGAGATTCAAAATTTGGTTGATGATGCCGAAATACCTTTACTTGTCTATAACGATTTTCTTTTTTATCTTCATTCTTGTTAGTTTATATCGAGTTTCTTGCATATATGTCTAATACTAGTATAATTAATTACTTGATTTGTATTGCAGAAGAAAAATGACCCAGACATAAAAGGGTTAAGAACTACAGTGTGGACTCGTGGACATCTTAGAAGGGATGGGAAACCTATAAATGAAGCGGTTGCTGAAACTTTGGTATGCTATATCAACATTCTTATAATAATTAAACTTAGTATATGTATCACTTGCTAGTATAAAAATTAAGTTTCATAAGTGCAGAAAAAGATAGAAGATTGCGCCCAATCTATTTCCGATACACCGGCACAAGATTCCATTCGTGATGATGCTGTTGCTCGGGTTCTAGGTCCTGAACGTCGTGGAAGAGTAAGAGGACTTGGATTTGGGGTTACACCATCAAAAGTCGATGGACAAATTCAATGTAATCCTCGGGTGAGAGAACTTGAAAGCCAAGTGCAAACTCAATCAGAAAGAATACAATCTCAATCAGAAAGGATGGAAGCATTAGAAGAAAAAGTTGAAGCACTTCTCAAGTTATCACAGGTTATATACTTTATCATTATGTCTAAAATGATACCATAGCTTTACATAACTTAGTACGTAAAATAACTTGTTAATTTTTGTAATATTCTGCAGAATCAAACTAAGAATGTAGATGACATGAGTTCACGTGCCTTTACTCCTCAGGTTATGTATCTTATATTAATTATTGTTTGTTTCATATAAATTCAGACTATAGCATACAAATTTTAAAGGGAATATGTTCATTTTACTGTGAATTTGTAGTCCCAACAAGGAAGTGGTATCCTCGGAGGTACTACACCTTCGAAAAATTCAAGGTGTCAATTATTACATTGGTATCGGTATGATGAGGAAGAAATTGTAGGAGAAGGGAAGATTGCATCAACCGACCCAAGCGTAAAGGTACACCACATGCCACTTGGACGAGATTGTCGGAAGGTTTGGGTTGAAGAAGTGTATATGGGTCATTTGACCTTATATAGACCTACCGATGAATTTCGAGTGCTACATGAAGCCATGGGAAGTACTGTTGCTTGGCCAAAGAGTAGTATTAGACTCATTTGACGAAGGTATTCTATGAATTTTTGCACTTTTGCATGTTTTTATTTCTTCGTTTCTATATTTTTGTCCACTAGTTGCCAAACATGCTTGCCTGAAGAATTTTAGTATTCACTTTGGTTAATCTTCTATTCGAGATACAACATGCTAATGTATTGAATGACACACAGTGCTCTGTATTTTTCTGTTAGTCTTTTATCTTGTTGTCTATTGTTTCAACAGAATAAAAGATATATGGATATGAGTCTCCACATTTTGATGTCTTCTCTGATTCTCGTTCCAATGAAGAGCTTGATGTTTAAGACACCTTTTATATTTTACACCCATCATAGTCATGATGTGACTCTTCTAAGAGCTGAGCTTCTTCTATGTATTTGCTATTGTAACTTTGAAGCATACTTATGTACGCTGATTTTTTTTTGGTTAGAGAAATATTTTGTTTCATATTGTTGAGTATTTTGATCGACACTGAGATTACACAGTAGAAAGTAAAAAAATCTCAATATAGTTGATGTGCTCTTTATGGGATGAGAAAATGTGTTGAATATAATTAGAAATTTTTGTCAATTGGAATATTAGTTTAATTTTACTTTCGCACTTGGTGCATGTTGTGTACTTGTTGTTATTGATTATATGTACTAGAAATGCATTTGGACAATGTTTATTCAGGAAATAATTAATAAAACAAATATATGATAATTGAAACAAAAAAAAAGCCTATCGCAACGTTCACCTGAACGTTGCGAAAAATTTGTGAAAAAGGGAAACGGCAACGTGCAATGAACGTTGCGAAAAAGGGCAACGGCAACGTTCGCTGAACGTTGCGAAAAATGGCAACGGCAACGTGCAGCGAACGTTGCGAAAAAGGGAAACAGCAACGTGCAAAGAACGTTGCGAAAACCTTCCACTCTATGGCAACATCACAATCCGCAACGTGCGCCCGAACGCTGCAAATACTCTTTGGCAACGTTTTTTGCACGTTGCAAAAAATTGTTTTTGGTGTAGTGATCTTGCTTAAATTGAAATATGTCAAATAAACACTTACTCTTGAATTTCCTTTTTTTTTGTTTAATTTATATAGTTCCGTTTCTTTATTAAAAAAGTATTTGTTTTATTCATTTATTAATATACCATTATTTAATTTGGTTTGTAATAATCAATTCCTCCCATTCAACCAATTCCAACAATAATTTAATCACCATTATTTACTACTAATTGTTGATAGTTAAATAAGGGTAAACTATGATTATTATTATTTTTTTTTTGGTAAAAACTATTTTTTTCAATAACATTAATTAAAATTTCTTAATATGTGTGAAAAAACAAAACAAAACTATATAAATTGAATGGAGGGAGTATTAAATAATGCTTACATGATGACCCTCAGTTCATACTGATTGAATTGGTGTGAACCCTAGCCCTTTGGGGCATAAATCAGTGGTGCAAAGGACATGAGTGAGGTAATCTCAGTAGAGCTGACAACCGTAGTATAAGGATTCGATTCCTGCCTTTTACAATATTTGAAATTGGACTCTTTGTGGGCACCAGAATGATAGCTCTTGTACCCTGGTCTGTTGAGACACATCCCACGATTTACTTCCTCCACAATACTCTAGGAACGGGGCGGTGGGGACCATCAAGGTTGGGGTTCAACCTTTTGAAATGGTGTGAACCCAACTTGTATTCCTTTGTCCCTATTGTCAATTTTTTTTTTAAAAAAAAGTTTAGACCACAATTTTTATTTTTTGCGACATATTTTAATTGTATTTAAAATTATTAATCTTTGTTTATTATAACACTTATGTTCTTAACGATTTTTCATGTCATTCTTATTCTCAAACTTTCCATTAATTAATGCATTTTGTATTTGACAATAATTTTACATCCGAAAGTGAAATTGTGTAAAATTATTTATTTTTTCATCATTTTTAAAAAAAAAATTATAATTTTTCCTCATTTCAAAGCATGAAAACAAAATATTTTAATATAAATCAGTATCAAGTACGAGACATAATAATTAATGGAATATTGAATATAAGAATTCGATGGAAAAAAAATAAGAAAATAATTGCTACAATAAGTAAATATTGATGAGTTTTATTGTAATTAAAATGTGGTGTAACAGATAAAAATTATGGTGTTAGTATAACCATCATTAAGTTTATCAGACACAAAAGCTAATAAAATAAATTCTAAAATATTCATTATTTAGATTCACGGCTTTCAAAAATCACCTCATTTTTCACCAAATTTGATCAAATTGTTGAAACGAGGAACATATAATTTTTACCTTTAAATCTAAAAGAAAATTTTTAATCATGGAACGTTGATTGACAAAGGAATAATTTAAAAAAAAAAAAAAGTTCAAAATATTCTCTCAATATATTCATTATTCCAATAAAACTCTCCAAAAAGATGTTGATTCCTTTTCATAGAATTCAATATTATTTTAGATAACAAATACGGTTAAATAGTATCGAAAATCTCCATATAAGTATTAGTGAATGAGCACTACTTTCCTAACCGCAGTCTTCTTAATAAATAAATAAATATATATATATATATATATATATATATATATCATTAAAATTTTTGTATTAGAATAGAAAATAGTCTATGAATTGGAAAAAAAATAGATTTAGCCATAGCCTATCCAATTCAAGGACAACTGTAATGACACAAGATCCAATATCAACTTATTATTAATTTCTTGATTAATGTCATATTATATTAATATTTAGTTAATTTAATCTCCTAATTTTGTCTTTAATAGCTCAGAAGAATTCCATCCAACCAACCAATTTTAAGGGTGGTAGGTTAATTAATGAATTCTTACATAGTACTTCAATGTAACTCACATACCTTTTATGTTCTCGACTGCTACAACTGGGTCAAATCCAATTAAAATACTAATCAAAATTTTAATCCACTTATTAGGATACTAATAAATTTTAATTCTTTTTTAATCTTCACACATATTGATGCGCCTTTTACGAGTCTTTGTTGAACCCTAGTTTAAAAACACGACTTCATTTAAAAAAAAAAAAAAAAAAATTAAATCAGTCGATTTAATATTTTACCATTGACTAATATTCTAAGATAGTATCAAAAAGTAAATGTATACTAGACTTTGTCGAAATCTCAATCCAAATTCCAAAGTGAAATAATATCAAAATCTCAACTTTTACTACTTGTAAGTGTAACTTCTTCAAAAGAATTTGTCGTCGGTGTACTTGTAAACAATGTTTAGTATATTATATTAGAACAATTTTGTAAAAAAATAAAATAAAAATCAAATTATATGTTTTTAATCGTATTTTGTCCATTTGTATAAATCATATGTAGCATGAGGTCATCAGTATGATTTCATGTGTATGTTACTGTGGTATGATCAGTAGCTAGGTTAAGATCAAATATAATATGTACGAAAGTTATCTGATCTATCAATATCAACATTTTCAATTGATTTTATTTTAAAGATAAGCCAACGCAACAAGTTAAGGTTATACAATAGGGCGGCAAGGCCCTCCCCATCCCTAACCAATTGAGTATTTTCGAAAGACTACGGTATTGAATATCCTCATTTCGTATCCTATTTCTCTATTTACATCTTATTTTTATTTTTAAGATACGATATTAATAATAATATAAAAGAGTAAGAATCTTGTCAAGGATTATGTTCCCTATTCCATTCATGATTTCTTGAATAATCAAAATGAGTCGAGGTTACATGCGATCGGAATATTTCACCATCCTTTATAAAAATGGTCAAAATAGTCTAAGAAAGTTGTTGGAAAACGATAATTGATCTCTACTAAATCTGTGTGCAATTTTCATTTTCCCCCTTAGTTAAGTGGGCATGTTGATTAAATCTATGTCAAATGTCAAATCTATGCAAGTGTCAAGTCTAGGTCATATAATTTTTTTTTTTTCATTCTTCTTTAATGATATCAGTACATAAGTCTAGGTCATATAATTTTTTTTTCATTCTTCTTTAATGATATCAGTACATAAAATTCATTCTAAATAGTCAAGAAAAGTATTGTAAGAAAAAGAATTATTCAAATATTTGTTGACGTCTATAACGGTTTATTTGAAATAATTTAGCAATAAATTCATGAATCTTTCTGCTTGTTGACCTCAGGTAAATAAATAATTATGGTTGGTGTGATTTAGTAGGGAAAAATAATGACCTTGATTCAAGACTAAAGATGTGAGATTCATATTGTCTTAAAATTAAGAGAAATCATGTGAACAATTGTGGCTACTTAGTTATACAACTTAGAGATCTGTGTTGCTTTTTGTTATAATCAATTTTCTATCCTAAATTTTCATTTGATAATCAATTTCTGGCAGCCAATCTTGTAAGCTACAAGAGTCGCAAACAAATTTTAAATTATTAAATTTACACTATACTTGTTTAAGTTATTTGTTTAAGTGTTTAGTAATATTAGAGCACATAAAAAATATTATAAATTCAAATTTCACCATCATCCATTTACAAAAAAATGTTCATGTTTCAATAACAAAAAAGGATCCATACTATATAGCCACAATTGTATAGATAAGCGAAACAATTTAATGCTTAGAAGTGATAAGAGTGTGTTTCGAGTTGTGCTTTTTGTTTCACCTCTGGCTACAAGGCATGCCATGTAGTAGTTAGTTAAGCATGTCACACAAGGTCGGCACTCAACTTTGCATCACCTCATTCACTTGCCTCTTCCTAGACTATTAGGTCATACTATGCATCCCTTTCTGCTACAATATATATCAGAGGCTATGAGAATCTACTGCAAGTCTTGCCCCGACCAAATTGTAGAGTGTCCACTGAACGAAGTGATTGATGTTACAGATTTGCAGTGATATCGCCCAATCAGATCATAAATTTTTAGTTTATATTCAGACCATGGAAAACCACATGCCTATAATGATTATGGATTTACAAAATTGAACTTCATTGTCACATGTCGAGCATCTAGATGGACCTCTTCCACCTATAAATACTTGGTCTCACCAAAATTGAGTTTGTGTGTAAGCACAATCTCAAACCCGAAGCCAAAATATCCATTCATTGTGTCTCTTTCACACCTAATATTCACCATCAACTTGAGCGTCAGAATGTATTTGATTGTCACACCCTCGTCGGTAAGCTAGGTTGAATGTAGTCTAACGTGACTATTCAAGTGTGATGGTAACATACGTGTGGACAGGGGAGAACCTGGGACATGTTACAACTGAGTCTTGACGAATTTGGAGGTCAATAGATTGATGCATCTATGAGAAGCCACGAGTATATCCCATTAGTGAAAAGCATACATGCTTCATTGTGAAAAGGCCTTATTATTGAAGAAATGGTAAGTAGAGGCTTTGAAGAAATCAATCTAAGAAGATCAATGCCCTTAAGTCTTTGCTCTAGTGGACAAGCAAGCGTTTTTAGGGTTTCTCCCTTAATGTTTACCCATTTTGTAACAATGTTCGATGTCTCCTTTTTGGGGCCGACAAGAAGCTTTGATCTTGGTGAAGGAATATCTTAGTTGGCCTCACCTGAAATGATTGTCCCTTGACAAAGGAACATCTTCATAGGTCTCATTTAGATGCATTTGTACTGATAAATGAGCATTATGATGGGCCTCACTCGGAAGCATCTCCCTAGAAAAATGAGCATCTTCATTGGCCATATATATTATTGAGCAAAGCTATAAGACCTCATCCATCCGTGGCCATCTTATAAGCCTCCAATTGTTTAAGAGTTGCCACCAGCATGTAATCTTTATTGCTGAACCACACTATGAGATCTCTTCCCTTTGAGGCCATCTAATAAGCCTCCAATTGTTCAAGTCGAGCTATTTCTTATTGTTGAGCCAAGCTATAACACATCATCCTTTCGAAGCACTTATAAGCCTCTAATTTTTCAAGACAAGCCACCAACTTGCAATCTCTATTGTGGGGGCACACTAATAAGACATATTTCATTTGAGGCCAGCTTTTAAGCCTCTAATTATTCAAGGCAAGCAACCAGCAATTTATTACGAGCCATCAACACACAATTTCTATTTTGTTAAGTCAGGCTATAAGACCTCATCTCTTTGAGGCCAGCTTATAGGTCACTAATTGTGCAAGCCCACGACTCATAAATTCTCTATCATTGAGGCAAGCTATAAGTCCTTGTTCGTCCAAGGCAAGTTTGTAAAGACTTCGATTATCAAAGGCGAGCTCATAAGTCTTTACTCAACTCTAAAGATTTTTATCCCTTGCCTGACTAGATGCCTAGTTCTCGCTTCATGAGATCTTATCCACAACCTAGCAAGGTGTTAATGTCTCACCTTACTAGATGCCAATGACTCAACACTTTTCCCTTTGTTGCCCAAGGACGACACCTACCACAAAATCACTTGCATCATACATAATTTTTAATGGCAATGTCCAATAAGATGGTTGCATTATGGGTGCTGAGGTTAGTTTGTCAATCAGCGTTTCGAATGCCTCTTGGCATTCTGGAGTCCATTCAAAAGTCATATCTTTGCTTAGAAGGTTACATAATGATCTAGCTATAGATGAAAAATTCTGTATGAACCTCTTATAAAATCCTGCATGACCGAGAAATGATCTAATTTCTTTTACTGTCTTAGGTATAGGCAATTTAGATATTAATTCAACCTTAGATTTATCAACATCTATGCCTTTAGAAGAAAATACAAGTCCTACGACAATTTTTGAAGGTACCATGAAATGACATTTCTCTCAATTCAAAACTATCCATTTTCCTCACATCGGGCCAAAACTCTTTTCAAGTTCAGCCGGCACGCATCAAAAGAAGTTTCAAAAATAGTCAGGTCATTCATGAAAACTTTCATGCAATTCTCTACCATATCACTAAATATGCTCATCATGCATCTTTGAAATGTGGCAAGAACATTATAGAGTCCAAATGACATTCTACAGAATGCGTAAGTACTAAAGG
The DNA here is from genome assembly GCA_019395295.1 of Osmanthus fragrans. Lineage (NCBI taxonomy): Eukaryota > Viridiplantae > Streptophyta > Magnoliopsida > Lamiales > Oleaceae > Osmanthus > Osmanthus fragrans. The sequence goes on along the minus strand of CM033355.1, from coordinate 8,845,680 downwards.
GACAAGTAAATGTGGTCTTTTCCTGGTCTTCTAATGCTATTTCAATTTGATAGTAACCAGAGTAGCCATCTAAGAAACAGTAAAAGGGATGGCCAGCTATACGTTCTAGGATTTGGTCCAAAAAGGGAAGAGAAAAATGGTCCTTGTGAGTGGTAGCATTCAATTTCCTATAATCAATGCATATGTGCCTCCGGTCATTATTTTTGTGGGAACCAGTTCACCTACTTCAGTTTTTACAATTATGACACCTCTCTTTTTAGGGACTACTTGTGTAGGACTAACCATTTACTATATGCAATTGGGTAAATGATTCATGTATCTATCAATTTAAGCACCTCATTTTTCATCACTTCTTTCATCGTGGGGTTCAACCTACGTTGTGTGTCTCTTCTAGGGGTAGTTTATTCATCTAGGTGAATCATATGTGAGCAAATTAAAGGACTAATATCCTTAATATCAGCTATGGTCCAGCCTAATGCAGATTTATGCTCATTCAGAATTTGGAAATGTGTTTTTTTTCGTTTCTTTGATTTTCTCAACAACTTGGGTAATCATAGTCTCAAACTTCTGATTGGTCTTACCTTGTGTCTCCATAAAAGCATGTAAAGTGTCATCTAAAGAATTTTTAGAAGTTATGGGCTGATATGAAGGTGTAGTGTAAGCTCTATTTGGCTGGACATGCTGCTAGTTTTCAGATTTCCAGCTGATATTAGGGTGATTCCACCACTCTTGATTGTAGGTATCATAAAAATAAGCATAAGGCTTTTTATACACGCCTAGGACATTACAGTGTTCCTCATAAATCCCCTTTTATCTCAGCTAAAGTGGTATACTCTTGCCCTAAATGATCAATCCACCACACACAAAACAAGGTCCTAGAAACTCAATATGGGAAACAGTTGTGTAGGCTTCGAGCCCTTAGTACGTAGGATTTCAAGTTCTCTAGTGAGAGCTTCTAACTTTGCTCTAAGGCTATCCTCCTCCCTAAAATAATAAATACCTATGTTAGATGGGTTTCCTATGGGTCATGTCCTATTAGCATTATCAATGGCGCTAGGTCTAGTTTAGGTGTGAACTTTTTCAACTAAGTTATCTAAGTACTCTATGGCCTCATATGAATCTTTTTGCAAGATGTTGTCATTATACATCATATTAACAAATTGGCGCTCCCCAGGTGTCAGTCTCTCACACAAAAATAACTCACAATACGCCAACTCTCATAACCATGGTGAGGGCAAAAAGACTTGCAATTCTTTGTATCTTTCACATACATGATATAAGGTCTTATTATCCTTTTGGGCAAATGAGGAAATTTGATTCTTTAGGGCACTGGTCTTATGATGGGAAAGTATTTGCTGAAAAAGGCCCGAGTCATTTCGGCCCAAGTTCTAATTGAACGTGATCTCAATGAATACAATCGCTTTTTGCTCTTTCTTTAAGTAAAAATGGGAAAAATTTAAGTCTGACTGCATCCATTGTACCATGCTGACTGTGGAAGGTTGCAACCACCTCCTCAAACTCCCTAATATGCATGTATGAGTTTTCATTTCCAAGTCCATGAAAAGTGGGAAGAAGATGAATCATTCCCGGTTTAAGATCCATATGTGACATATTAGGTGAAAACATAATGTTTGATGGTGTGAATGTGCTTGTAGGATGAAGGTAATCTTGAAAAGTTCTATAAGGTAGATTTTCATGCTCACTTTCACTTATAGTGTTGTGTAGTGTGGTGTTCGTGCCAATAGAGCAGTGTCAAAGATAAGGTTAGAAAGAGTTTCAAGCACTGTAAGAGGTTCTTCAGTGAATCTTCATTGCTCGTCTCAATTCTTGCACATAAAACAAAGCAAAAAAAAAAAAAAAAAAAAAAAAAACCTACGTGAGAATTAAAAAAAAAAAAAAAAAACTAAAGAATAGTAAAGGAATGAAGTCACCATTTTGCTTGTAAATTTCTCAGTTACTTGTACCGTCTCCCTGACAACGACGCAAAAATTTGATTACGCCTAAAGAATAATGCAGTAGTTGTAGCATAGTTTTGGATGTCGATTCCATAGGGAGATGGTTAAATTACTTAAATGATTCAAAAGATTAGGGTTCTCTTGAATTGTGTGAAAGGAAGTTATTTATTGGGATGAAATTTAAATATCAATGGATAATTTAGTGAAGCATTAGAATTCCCTCACTTGGATTGGATCAATCAACGTCAATCACTCATTATTTTTACTCAATTAGAGATTTTTTTTTTAAATCCAAATTCTCTAATAGGAAGATATAAGCATTAAACACCAATTTACTTCAATAGTAATTCTAAAGTCTAGGCTTCCTATAACACATTCTCACGTTTATTTATTGGAACAACATCCAAGAAGCAACCACTTACATCAAGCATAAAGCAATAATGAATCACACCAACAAAAATAATTGAAATTGAAATTGAAACTCAAACAAATATTTCAATTGTTCAATGGAAAAAAAGCGTAACTGATTCCATGAAAAACTTAATAAAAGTTAAGTCAATCTCGAAACAAATTTATGAAAAGGAAATCTAAACTCTAGAATTGTTTAACTAAAAATCACATTACACGAATGAAAAGATGTCGAAATCTCTAAATCCAATTGAGTTCTTTCGTAACTTCACTGAGATCTTTAGTTCTCCATGGAATTCTTGCGCAAAACCAGAGAAAAATAAGTATGGAGGTGTGTCCTCTTCCCTCTTTGGCATTTTGGGGTTTTTAGATCGTGATAAAGATGTATTTCCATAAGGGTCTGTTTGATTGGCACCCGTTTTCTGTGGAAGGCGAAAAACGTTTTCCTACTTTTTACTATTCACCTGTTTGATTGCACTAGTTTTTCAAGGTACAAGCGGTTGATGCACAAAAGCTAGAAAATGTTTTTTCACCATAGTGGTGGGAAAACGTTTTCCAACTTTTTGACAATTTTTTTTAAACAATTGGAACACATTCCAAAGTCAATGGTAAAAACATTTATCCATTTAATTGACAATTTGTATAAAAAACAAAGCCAAACGAAAATTTTGTCAGGTGGAAAATTATACCAATCAAACACCATTAATTACAATTTCCTGTAAAACGTTTTCTAGGTAATTCAATTCCCTGCCATTCATTTTCTTTCCACCCGTTTTCCACCCTTGTAATCAAACAGACCCTAAGAGTTTGATTTAAATTAAGAAACCAGAAATCACGCCTCGAGAATGAACCATGCGACTACATGGTGTAATGTTATGCGACTGTATAGAACAATTGAAACACGGCCTTCACTTTACTAGAGGTGACCATGAGACCACATGGGTTTAACACCATGTGACCACATAATTCTACGAATTTCCACCATGTTGCATTTTAGTCCCTAGACTTCATTTCTCAATGCTTGATTTCTTTTCTCATTTTTTCATTCGTCCAACACTTCATGTTTTCTTCCAATTAGCCTTCAAATATTTCACATCTTCATTTTGCCTTCTAGTCCATCTTTTGAATATTTTCAATTTGATCCCTGGACTTTCATTTTCTTTCACTTTGTCCTTTTTCTCTTGTTTCTTCTAATTTTCACGTATTCATCCATTTGCAGAATAAATCAAAATATAAAGATTTGAGTACATTTAGACATCGATTTGTCGTGAAAATGCAAGTTTTAATGGATAAAAAACATAACAATTTATATCATTATCACCTCATCATGTGAAATGATTTTTCTAATTTTTTACTTTCTAAGATGCCTCATCATGCAAGATGACTTTTCTAATTGTTTTTGCTTTGCAAGATGTCTCGTCAAGTGATCCCGATTCCTTATTTTACAAGATGCCTCGCCATGCGAAATAATTATCCTAATTCCTCACTTTGCAAGATGCCTTACCATGTGAAATGATATTCCTAATTCTTCGCTTTCGGATAATTATTCTAATTTCTCATTCTGCGAGATGCCTTATATCGCAAGATGATTTATTCTCACTTCCTAAGATGGTTTTTAATCCTTGGCAAGAGAGCTAAGCTATTATCCCAAGTGAGACTTGTATCCTTTGATCTGCACAAGCCAACTCAAAAGTCCAATGTCTAACATAATAGGCTCGAGCTTGGATGACTATTATTATGCATCAATGTACAAGGCATTAACGCCAGGTAAGTAAAAGGCCACTGAAGGTCGAAACTCCACTTTGCATCGCTTCTTTCGAGGTTATTAGGCCAAACAATGCGTCATCCCTCTGCTGTAATATACATATCCAAGACAATGGACATCTGCTACAAGCCTCGCCTCGACCAATTCTTAGAAAATAAACCGCACAAAGTGAATGACATGATAGCTCAGCAGTGATGATAAGGCTACAAAAAACAATAGCTATGATGGCTACCGATTGAAACAATTGAACATCACAAGTGAATCATTAGGATAAAACCATATGTCAAGCATCCAAATGGGCCTCTTCCATCTATAAATACTTGGTGCACTCTTCTTCAATAGTATGTTTTTGTAAGAATAATCTCAAACCCAACATCCATATTTTTGTTTATTGTATCGCTCCCACAACCAATATTCACAGTATGACTTGAGTGTCAGAGCACAAACAATTGTCGTAATCCCATTAGCGAGCTACGATTGATGTAGTTTAATGTGACTATCTGAATGTGCAAAGAATACGAGTGGATGAAAAAAGAAGTTGGAATATGTTGACAATTGTATCTGGGTGAGTTCGGAGGTCCACTTTCAACACATGCAGATATGTAAAAGCTCATAGTTGCTAGCATATACTCGTGTTGGAAGATCACTCATATACTATTGGTAATCAATATGTTGATAGTTTGAAAAATCTAAAAATGCCCCACAAGAATACAAATTTTTTTTTTTTTTTTTTTTTTTTTTCTATAGCTTTACAGATAATTAAGACGAAAATATCTTTTCAAATAGTAAAATAAAATTTCTTTTTGGTCAATCAAGAAATTTTATCATTCATGAGGTTCAAAACTTTTTTCAATGCTTTTGGAGTGTTTCATAAATAAAGAAGGCGAATCCAATCTTTTGTACAAGACGTGCATGGGGATGGAAAGTGAAAATTTTCCCAACTTTTTCACTTTTCTGTTACCAATTTAATTAATTTATTTTCCATCCTTTCATGTTTTTGGTTAAGCTTTCTGTATTAGCCTCCCAAAAGTAGATGATAAAATTTGAAGAAAATATAATAGTATAGTGAAGTGGTTACATTAAGCTGAATGTTCATGGGTTGAAGCTTTTACGAACATTGGGCACATACATACTCACACCAAATGATGTCTTGTACTTCATTTTTTAAATCAATCTCGACCATGACATTGAAGTCGAAAAAGCAAATGATCATATATATACCTTTTGAATGATCATTTTAATTTTCTCACAATGAATTATCTTTCTTGTCAAATCGAACTTTGTATAACCTTCTTTGAACCTTAAAAATGGCATAAGATAATTAGTGACACAAATATTTTATTTGTGAAAAAGATTAACTTTTCATTTGAGTCAGAATATGCGTGAAGCCCACTTGAAGTGCACAACAAATCTATAAAAGCAAAGTGAGTATAGGTTTTCTCTTTGCAGAAAGTGTTCAAAACACCTCAAAGTTGGTGCAAATTTAATTGTAAAGAAAATAAAAGATTTCTTTTAAAAAATAAATAATTGGGGAAAATGGAATGCTATGCCAATCTTTGACCACATTTCAGAAGTCACTTTTCATTTTGGGTCAATTTTTTCCTCAGAATTAGTACTAAAGCCACTTGGACTTCGAAACGGTTCTTGATGGTTTAAATTCATGTTTTTGGGTTTTAGATTTGAATAATGCTATTTCACCCAAATTGAATTACAAAAAAGGGGGGTGCCCAAGTGATATGACGCCCCCTCATTGAAAGAGGCGGTTGGTGGGCCAGCCGAGGCCAACCACCTCTGCCAATGGAGATGTGCCAATCACTTGGACACCTCTCCTTTTGTAACCCAACTTGGGTAGTGTAGCATGGTTCTTTAGATTTTAGTGTTTCCAAACAAAGTCGTAAATGAGTAAAATTTTGTAAATTTCCTCGAAGAATTCGATTTATGCTAAGAATCTCTAGGAGTTCTAGGGTCTTTAAGAAACCTTTCTGTTCATAACTTCGTAACAAATTGGCTTCTAACATTTAGATATAGCTGGTTCTTAATCTTCTATCCTAGTTGCGCAAGCAATTTATAGAAATTAAGGACCAAATAGAGGGGCAGAGTGGGGACAGGAGGATGGTCGATTTTTCCATTTTTCTTTGTCTTTTTTATCATATGTTTATTTTTTATATTTTATATTTATCCATTTTACCTTTGAGTGTTTCACATATATTTTAACTGAAATTTGGACAATATTTCTCCATTGAAACAATTTCTGCGACAAAAATAAAACGTTAAGGATTTTATTCTCTCATTAAAAAAAAAAAGGAAAAAAAAGTTAAGGTCGGTGCGTGGGCTCGAAAGCTGAAGTGAACTGCGGGGACGTTGGACCCATGCAAATTTGCAGCAGTGAGTATTTTTTTTTTTTTTTTTCGTGAAAATCAGAAGAGCAACAAACACACATAATTTATAATGTCAGCAGCAGTTGAGTATGGTCTAACCCTGCTCCGGGAACTTGAAAAGAAAGAAGAATTATTGCTACAAAGGAACCATGTTCCTTTTTCTCTGCATAGGAAATTATTTTCTTTATCCATATAAGCCATTCTCTATTAATCCGTACCTTTTGCTTGCTAGGTTCCATCACTCCATGCCAAGGCCCGACATCTATAATTCCATCGACTACCGAACATTTTCATAGATATCTCGAGATACATTTTGCTTTGATTTTATAAGAATTGGGGATTAAATTTGAGTGTTAGAAATATGTTTTCACGAATAAGATGAATATAGACATAGATTTTCGTAAGAGAGAGTTATCTAAACCGTTTAAGGTGAATACATATAAGAAAAAAATTATTAATTTTTGTATAAAGGATTGCCATATACAGAAGAGATTTCTCGTGTTTATATCTTTAAACGCATAATGCTGCAACTCACAAACACTAGAATACACAGCTGTGAGAGACCATTCTGCTTCTCAAACAAATTATAAGTTAATAGTCTAGATTTGATCGATCAAGTCAAATTTGAATGAATGATCAAGCATTTTCAAGTGACAAAGAGATTTTGGACTCATGATATATTATACATTAAAAGACAAGCAACCATTTTACTATTTTACTAAAATTAATGAGGAGTTCATTTTTATTAATTATCATATTTTTTTAATTTACCGCATCAAGACTACATGATAAATTGTTCACATATCGGCAGCCAAATTATAAAATGAAGAAATAACTTTCTATCACATTTTTCGTACACACCAATATTAAATAAAATATTAACTCTTACATTTTAGTATGCACCACCCATCACCAGAAATGTATGATGTACTTGTATATGAGTTTTGATCAATAAATTTTATATTTATCCATTAAAAAAAGAAAAGGATGAAGGGATAAGTCGTTGATGAAATTTTGGAAGCGAGTAGAAGGGCACACTCCATTATTATTGGTAGTGACTGGTCAATTAAAATTTGAGACCAAAAAAAAAAAAAAAAAAAAGAGTAATTGAAAAATATCCCACAAAATTGTTGGAAATTTACTTAAACATGCACAACGAAAAAATAACATAAATTTTAATTTTCATCAAGGATCTGCTTTGTGTTTAGATATAAACTGTACATTTCTTTAGATCTGTAAATTCCTTTGCTATTCATGTAATTTCAGCAATTCTGATTTGCCTCCCATAACTGTTCAATTGTCCAGCCTCCAATGGAACCCACACAGGACAAAATGATTGAGAGAGAACTAGGGTTTACTTTTCTTGTGCTAGCAAGAATAATGAAAATCCATCAACTATTTCAAACCATAGCAACTTATTATAAGCCCAAATAGGCTTGACCCGTCTCTTAAAATTAACCCGGTCAAATATTTAATTAATCCAATTAATTAAATCCGGTCCATGAATTAATTAATCTAATTAATTCATTTAGACATATTAATAAGCAACTCAATTAATTAATCATCCAACGCTTGTCAATTAATTAATTGATAAATCTCATTCTTCTAGTTCTCTTTTTGTGTGTGACCCATGAGATTCCCAATTACGATATCTAACGACGTGAATTATTATTTTGATATAATCAAAATCAATAAAACAAAACACTCTTTTGATTTATCACTAATTCACATCCGTCGTCCCAGATTGACATCTAACAATGTGTCAAAACAATACACGTGATAGAAAATGTCACGTGGCATGACAAAATCAAAATGATTCGTTTATCGTGAAATTATAATCCTTTTGTCAATATTATCCGATCAATCACGAGATATGAATAAGTATCAATCTCAATTATCGATCATATCTTTCATTCTACTATTAAGTCAATGTAAGTCGAAAACTCCTTTTTGACTTATATGTACACCTTACTCAAGGATTTCGTTATCAACTTAACCGAATGAAATATAGATCATAATCTCTTACTATCTAAGAGTGACGAATCCTCTATTGATCATTCATAACCTTTATATGATTCTTGACATATCCGGACGATGCAGTATTAGCGGTTCTTGGTAGAGTAACATCCAATATCACCCAAAATATGACTGTCATCATATAACGCACTATGATGACCTCAAGTCAAAGGACCAATTTCACTACTGAACGTTAGATATTAACCACTGATACTCAGATAGCAATTCATGTGGAATCTCCTAGTGGGTCACCAATGTTTTATTCTATAACAAAACATTCACGTATTCATTTAAATGTCACCACACTTTAACTTGTGAGATTAACTACTTACTTCACAAGTAAGCAGCTAAAGTATCAAATGAAGAAATAGCTTTCTATCACATTTTTTCGTACACACCAATATTAAATAAAATATTAACTCTTACATTTTAGTATGCACCACCCATCACAAGAAATGTCTGATGTACTTGTATATGCGTTTTGATCAATAGATTTTACATTTATCTGTAAAAAAAAAAAAGGTTTAAGGGATAAGTCATTGATGAAATTTTGGAAAAGAGTAGAAGGGCATTCTACATTATTATTGGTAGTGACTGGTCAATTAAAATTTGAGACAAAAAAAAAAAGGAGTAATTGAAAAATATCCCACAAAATAAGCACACGTTTACTCTAGGGCTGTTAATGGATTGAATTTTGATCCGAATTCGATCCAAATCTGATGAAATTAATGGGAGATGGATTTAGAGTCTCAATTCGATAACTCGATTAAAATCCGAATCCGATAATCCGTTAACTAAATGGATCAAATATAGATCTAGGTCAATCCGATTCGATTTTTTATAATAATATAATATATTTTATAAAAGCATGCTTTTTTATTTTTTTATTTTTTTTAATTGCTAAATGATTTTTAAAAAAAAAATACAAAGAGACGCTTTGAAAATAGTATAATATTATTAATTGAGATATTTATTGAGTTTTTGATTTTTTATTAATTAAAATAAGTTAGAAAAATAATTATTCTAATTAATAAAGTAAATAAAAAATTAAGGGATAAGAGAATTATAATTTGACTAAATCAAAAAAGTTTTTTTAGTTTTATTTTGTCCCACATCGGATGTTACTACAAACACATGGGAATTGTAGTGTATAAATAAGTGAGTCATTAGCTATTAGGTAATTCAACCTTTTGGGCCTTTTAATTTATAAACAAGTCAAAAGGGTTTAAAAAGTTTATTAGTTTCTAATATTAAAATTTTAAAATTTAGTTGAAAAATCCGGTTTTGGGTCATCCGATTTTTGAACAAACCGGTCATTTGGCTGTTTTTTTACCGATTTTTGATTAAGTGGATTTTTTGTATTAATCAAACTGAATTTTGGCTTGAATCGGATTATCAGATCGGATATCCGATAATATAGCAAATCGGATATGGATTTAACAATCAAATATCCATCGAATTATCGGATCGGATCGGATCTGTGAATCATTCTTATCGAATCGAATCGAATATTGGTAGATCCGATTCATATCTGATCCATTGACCGCCCTAGTTTACTCCCATGCCATCTCTTCAACAAAAAGGAAATTTGACATAGTTGCCAAATGTAAATAATTTAGAGGAAGAAGAAGAATTGGTTGGATTCCCAAGTTTTGACTGAGTGACTGCCATCTCATCCCTTTCAAACTTACTATTCCCAAAACCTCTACGGGCAGTGTGCTCACATGGGGTTCGACCCATTGTACCCCACTAGTACTTTAATTCTAATATTCCACACCACCCCACTTCGAGTTATGCATAACTTCAGGTCGGCTCAGGTCTGATCGAATCGAGTTATTCAGATTTGGAACAATTAAATTCGTCTTTGATCCAAGTACGGCATAATTCAGGAAGAGCTGTATTATGATTCCTTTAGTTGGGAGAAGCAAACTGTATTAGGTCTAATTGTTTAGGCTCGTGACTTGTCAACGATCAATATAATTATTTTTTGAAATGACGTGAAAAGCACTCGAACGCTCTTAAGATATATATATATATATTTTTTTGATACCCAGGTGTCCCAACTTCGTCAGACTAAATTCTGGACCTCGAGCCTTTGGCCTCTCTCCAGCTCGAGGAGGTAAACCGCGGGATATGCCCTCCTCCATGAGTCTTACAACACCAAGCTGCTCTGCCCAAAGGTTTTACATCATTTGGCTGCTCCTTCCAAGATTCGAACTCACGCTGGATTGGCAAGCTCCAACACACACGATCTTTGCCACTTTGGATGTGTCCCAGGGGGCGCTCTTAAGATATTTAAGTTCATCAAAGTTAAGTGAAGTCTTACTTTTGTTTGATTTGATACAAATCTAGTACAATTTAGGTTGGTTTTACCATTAGTCCATACATCTGGAGAAGGATACCTTGTTGAACTCGACCCTTTAAATCGATTATTCAGGATGATATTGTATGTCTTTTTTAATTTTTGTTTTTATAAGTTTTTCAAAAATTTAACCAAAAAATAATTAAATAATTGTTGAGCTCAATAGCCTAACTAATAGTGTGGCTCACACCATGTCACCTAAAGGCGACTCATGTTGGATCGACTTGTCTTTTATGTACTCTCACCCCAACTTCTAATGTAAGTGAAAATGTCTTGGACCCGCTTGATCCGGCTCGCTGTGCCACTAACTATACACCCATTAGCCTCTATGTATATGGCCACTGAGAATTTTGCCTGGCTAAACTCCATAAAACAACAAGTATGTGACAAGAAGCTGAAATATAAGCAGAAAAACTTACAAACTAAAGATAACAAGAAAATTTGATGCTGGCCAAAAATGTTTATAGTCATGTGACCTTAACGGACAAGTTGGATGTAAGTTTTCTGGGTATTTTGGCTTGTGGTCAGGACTACATCCCTTTCAATATCCTCAACAAACGTGTGTCTTGATGTATGATTTAATAAAGAAAGTGTTATATTTAACATATTCAATTTTCTAATTTATACCAGAAAATTTTTGGAAAAATTTTATAAGTAAGATGATAAGTATAGTTCATTTTAATAATAAGAGAACAAGCTTCAACTTTGAAAAATCAGGTTTTTTATTAAAATTTATTTATGATTTAATTAATTAAATATGTAAAAGTCACAAATATATACAATTTGGTCACAAATTCATTTATTGGTCACATATTGTCAAATTAATTAATCACAAATTATTTCGAAATCACAAATCAAAAATTTTATAGGCCACGATTTATTTTCGATGTCACAAATCAGAATTTTAATATGTCACAAATTATTTTACGGTCACGATTCAAAAATCTCATAGGTCACAATTTGTTCATCGATTACAAATCACTATTATTATAAGTCGCAACTTATCATACAGTTACAAATTATTAGATTATTGGTCATAGATTAACAATTTCTTAGATCACATTTTATTTTTTAGTCACAAATTATTCAAATCATTGGTCACAGACTAACCAATTTGGTAGTCACACTTAATCGAATAATCTATGACCACCGACAACCGTCACCATACTACATCACCACGATCAACCAAATTTTTTTCAAACCCACTATCACTGCCGCCGCTGTCATTACCACGATCACCACCACCAACACCAATCCACAACCATCACCTTAACCCCGGCGTTACCGCGCATCAACCACATCACCTCCCAGAACCTCTCCACCACTTTCACTGTTTCCACCTCCATCGCCTCCACCACCACAAAAACTGTCACCACACAAAAACACCACCTTCACACCCCACCAAAGTTCTCATTTCCCAATACTGAACCGCACACCTCCACAACCACCACAATCGTAAAAACCAACATATTATAAAAAAAAAAAAAAATAAAAAAAAAATTGGATCCACAATCGCAAAACCACTCATCGGGAATATGCTGTTGCTGTTGTTGTGACTGCTAGTTCACACGAAAATCGGGGACATCAACGATGGTGACGGTAACTTGAGTGGCGGAGACAGAAGCCGGAGGCTGATCGACTGCACTGTCTGAACTGCTACCTGTCGCCACTGCGGCGTCGCTGGTATAAATAGGGTGGGGTTGCGACGTCGGAAAGGGCGGTGGTAGAGAGAGAGTGAGACAGATTTTGGATTAGGGTTAATTAAATTTTATACGATTAATTAAAAATATCTAATTTTTGTATAATCAAACATTCCATCTTATTTTTGAAATTGAATCTTGACAAGTAGGTCCTTGTGTAATTTTCACAAATTTTTTTATGACCCATTCTACTTTTAGTAAACAAGTCCATAAATTGTTGGTTTGGAGATTTTGAAAATGTTACGACAAAGCCCAGAGTAGCTCATATTTCTACTATGATAAAGGGAATTAATCCCAAAATACCAAAAATCTGGGCGACATTTTCGTAACTGAAATCCATCTATAACATTAATTATGGTAATTGACTTCATAAAAAGGTAAATATTAAATTATATTAAACACAATTCCACACAAATCTGTCAAAATTGAAGGTCAAGTAATTAAGGCAAAAAATTGGGAGTTCATATTTCTTGAGTGGTGAAATGTCAAATAATTTTTTATAGACTTCATTTGAAATGAAATTGTTGGCATCGATTTTTGTACGCACATGTGGATAATAGATATCAGCCCACTCGCATCTATGCAAGCTAATTTCAACATGCTAAGATGGATTACTAGTCGATGATGTTTTGGGTTTGAATGGGAGAGAAATTTTACAACGCGAGACAAAGATGTTTGAGCGCCAACAACTTATATAAAGAGGATTGTGTGATATAGAACAATCGAGAACACATAAATTCAAGGTTAAACATCTAGTTCAAATATCGTAGGATAACAAAGCATGAAGAAGCATGAAGTTTGGTTTTCAATGTATAATGTTGCATTATCCTTCAAACGGTACATGGAGAAAGTATTTATAGTGTTACATATGAAATGATGTCCATTGAATAATGAGACAACGTTGCATTATCCTTCAAATCGTACAAGGAGAAATTATTTATAGTGTTACATATGAAATGATGTCCATTGGATAATGAGACACGTGGCATCATCTCCTAAATTGAAGCATCGTATTTTAGACATCAATTTGAACTAACTAGTCCGTGACGCATTTAGTGCTTTTAAAGGAAGCATTCACCCTACAACTTATGCTGACAAGATTTTGACATATTACTATTACAGGGGTCATATCAATCAATCGAACATGATTCTATCAATAGGAGATCTTCAAAAGGAAGTGGGTCATGAATGAGCCTCGGATTGAACCTTCGAGCTACAATGCTTCGACGAGAGAGATTTGATTTTTTGTGTTCAAAAAGTTAGAGAAGAGCCCCATCTAGCTTCTCATGGGATGCCTCGTAGATTCCTTGTGGGGTCTCAGTGGAGAGGCGTAATAGAAATTTTGTAAGAAAATTGTAATTCTTGTACTTCTAGGTATTACTGCATCATTCATTGATTTGTTAGTTGTTTATCAATATTTCGGTATGATTAAAAAATAATATAAATTTCTTTTGTCATTATCTAATATATATGTATGGAATTTGAATAATTGCTCCCAAATTATATAGGAATTACACGACAGATGACCTCAAGATGCCATTTCAAACCATGGATTCAACAAGATGATACACTACACCAAAAAAGGCCTTTTGCAGCGGTCAAAAAACGCTGCAAAAGACATTTTGCAGCGTTTTAGCGTCTGTTGCGGAGGCCGGTGTTGCCGTTGAGGAAAGACTTTTTGCAGCGTTTTTTGAACGTTGCAAAAGGTCTTTTGCAGCGTTTTTCGAACGTTGCGAAAGGTGTTGCAAAAGACCTTTTGCAGCGTTTTTTGAACGTTGCAAAAGGTGTCTTTTGCAACGTTTTTTGAACGTTGCGAAAGGTCTTTTGCAGCGTTTTTTGAACGTTGCGAAATGTGTCTTTTGCAACGTTTTTTGAATGTTGCGAAAGGTCTTTTGCAGCGTTTTTTGAACGTTGCGAAATGACCTTTTGAAGCGTTTTTTGAACGTTGCGAAATGACTTTTTGCAGCATTTTTTGAACGTTGTAAAAAAAAATTCCAGCGTTTTTAATTTTTTTCAACGTTTGTAACATGGTCTTTTGCAGCATTTTTTAAACGCTGCAAAAAATTCATCCTTATTTTAAAAAAAAATTAATTCGCATTTGTAGTCCTGTTCTTTGATCAAATTATTCGAATAATAAATTAACAATTCACATAATAAAGAGATGAAAACATCAAAAAATATAAAAAATCATATAATTAAAATGGTTGCTTGCATTGAAATTAATTAAACCATGCGAGTGCTATAACATTGATTGTGCAATATTCAAAATAATTTCATTATACTTCATGTTTAAAATATCAACCCAACGATCAAAAAAAGGCTTTTCCATCATTTCGATGAGTACAAAAGGTGCAATAATTCATACTATAGCATCAAAAAATGAGTCGCTCGTTGGTACCCACATGAAATTAAGCCCATCTCTCATCGCCATCAACATGTACCTGCATCAAATGACTAAAATTAGAACAGTTCTGTATTACAAGCATTATTATATGATTTATATGACAAGCATTATTAAAAGGTCAAAGCACTCTCGCAATGTTCAAACTTACAATTTATCCATTTCTGAGTATCGTCAACTAAAATTACATATTAAAGTAATGTTGCTCATGGTGACTCCAATCAGACGGACACCTCCCGAAAACTGGCACCATAGATTCATAGAAACTTCTTTGAAAAAAAATTGATCTTCCAGTCCAATACATATTGTTTAGTGCAACCACCAAATTGATAGCAAAAAATCAAACATGACAAATAAATCAAGCTTGCACACCACCTCGCTGCCTTATACCAATCGCATGTTCTTATAATAAATCATGCTTGTAACAAAATCATTTTCCAGATTTAAGGGACCACTACACTTAACCATGCCAAGTCCATCAAATCTTGCTATAACAGATAATTAATGGTAGAACAACAAATTGGATGCTCACAATTCTAGAACACTACAGATTCACTGCTGTCCCTCGCCAGATTCAGGTTTTGGAGCTTCCTTGATCTCATCCGCAGCATCATCCTGAAATCAAAACAAATAAACACAACAACGCAGCATTATAAGTTAACAGCATGTTTTACATGAATGTTTTAAGGAACTAATCCAAAGTTGAATCAAATAACATTCAGTTAACTAGTTCAATTTGGATGTATTTTCTCGAAAGCAAGAGAGATAGATATAGAGAGCTGGAGAGGAAGCAGGAGAAGAGAAGTGGTGTCAGGGATTTTACAGGTAATACTACATCATACACTCGAGTAAAGATATCTTTTCCAACACGTGGTTTCAAATGAAGAAATGAAACAAAAACTAATTATTCTAGCAATGTCAAAATAAAATCCATCTCCAAACACCGAAACTTACAGGTCTGGGTTGGCATCAATCTTGCTGAAAAAATCTCCACTTATAGGATACAAAGAACTGATCAATCTGTTCAACACAATGTCTGTATCTACATTGAAATATTGGGTGTAAGAAGAGATACTAAAAACTCCTTTCCAGTTGTTTGTCGACTGTTGTGCATCTCCATCTGCAGGAATTATCAGGGAGGGTGTCATTAGCTGTTTGAGCAAGGGTATTTGCTTCAATTTCCTTTATATAGGGGCCAAGAACCAGAGTCATAATCCAATAATGTTTTCAATTTCCTCCATTTGGTGGCGCACAATTTTGCAGTATTTAGGCAATACCATACCAATTGGTGTTCCAATACATGAGTCATGCACCAAAACTCTTCGCAGATTAGGCCCAAATCATTAATTCAAAAATGAACTTTGAAAACAAACTAGTGTTCAGCTATAATTGCCAAACCAAACAGACAACATCCTAGATGCTGCTAAAGTTCTCTATGTTCTCTACAAGTAAGTGTCATAACAAATATAGAAGATACGACATACCGGTGTTACCGCCAAGAGTTTGATATCCCGGGCCCCTACTTGCACCATTATTGGGAGGAAATATTTGCAAATTTGCACCAGAAACTTCACAGAATCAAACATTCAAAATCAAATTAAAAGATGCATTGTTTAAGAGAATAGAACAATAAACACAAAAAAATATTATAAGATCTCTTCTTGGTTAGTGGCTGCCTTTTCTTCACTAACAACAGCCTGCACATGTACAAAATTTTAATATAGAAGAACAAATAAATATACTATAATACCTCTTCACTTTGTCACTCTTTGTACTTGGTTTTCAAGCATATGAAGCATAATTAAATTGATAATTTTTTTAACAGTAGAATTCCCTAGGAAACTTGAGAGGCATCTCAAACTGAAAAGGGAGCAAGATAAAAAGAGGGGCTGAGGATTCAAATAAATTCATGTTGATGTTGCAGTTGTTGATTTCACAATATCTACCTTTTAGTTCTCCATTCTTGCTACTCATTACAATATGATATTACTATAGTCAACCATCAATAAGAAAACTAATAAAAAAACTTAAGAAATTGTTTCTTGTTACTTTAACACACACACACACACACATATAAGGCTCTAATTTTGGTCAGGCAAATCTAATCACCTCAATACAAAAATTAATTAAATTACAATTCTGAAAGGCTTAACCATCCGAATTAATAATAATAATAATAAACTAATCAGATAAAAATGACCTTTATTATGACATTGAATAATCATCTTCCAGGTAATACTCATTAAAGGCGTCACTGAATATTGGCTCTCTCATAAATTTTACTTCTAAAACTAGCATTAACTTCAAAAAAATAATAAATAAAATCTCTCATAAATGAGCACCCATAACCTGATAACAGTAAAAATTTTGTTAATCAACTCCACATTTTCAGAGCTACCGTAAAGAACACTATAAAAACGCAACTTTCCCAATTGAGTAATTAGATCTCAATGCAATCGAAGATTTCAGAACAAACCCTTTCCCAGGAAAAAGAATAAATAAAAATCCCGCAAAATTATGATTAGACAAGGAAGATAATCATATTAATTCATTTATAGTACAGTAATGTTATGAAATGTGGAAAGAGTAGTTTTACGGGACTGAGCCAAGCAAGTGGCTGGTTGGAAGATTGCTGAAGGACTCGTCCATCGAATTCAATTTAGAGAGAATGAGAAAAGATCGAAGAGGGAGCGTAAGAACTTGGTTCAGAGAAACATTTTAATCTGATTCAAGTTGTTGATTTGCAGCAAATTTGAGTTCTTTCTCTAATGGTCGAGTCACTGTTTCGAGAAGAGCCCTAAATTTTCCCTTCTCCAATGCTTCGCAGGTAAGAAATACGTTGAGGGGCCAATGGAAGGACGGAGAGACTGACAGAACAAATTACACGCTTTTATATTTTAATCAAAGCGATTTCATCATATGTAAACTTACAAAAAAAAAAAATTAAAATTAAAATTTGGGAAGTATTTATGAATCAATCATGCTACGTGTACACTCCGGTTTACTCTTTGGTTGATTCGGCCCCACCCGAGCACTCACATGGAGGTCGGGTCCCACTCCATTAAATTTAATATTTTCGCCCCCTCATGTGAGGGGGCAGGTGGGATCGGGTAAGGGAAATGGTAAGTGGAGAGTGTACAAATAGTTTATTCCATTTATGAATAGTATAAAATATAAATAGATATAAATAAATGAATGTTGTACAGATAAATAGTAATTTTGGATCTTTTAAAATGTATAAATAAAAACTGAGTTAACTTTTTATAAGCAATTCTTATAATTTTCTTTCAAAAATGATACCATTAAAAAGAAGATGAACGCTGCAAAAGGTTCACCTTTTGCAACATTCAAAAAACGCTGCAAATGGTTCATCCTTTTGCAACGTTCTTTGAACGCTGCAAAAGGTTCAGCCTTTTGCAACGTTCAAAAAACGCTGCAAAATGTTCAACCTTTTGCAACTTTTTTTGAACGTTGCAAAAGGCTGAACCTTTTGCAGCGTTCAAAGAACGTTGCAAAAGGTGTCTTTTTGCAACGTTCATTTACAAAACGTTGCTAAAACTCAATTTTCCTAATCAATTGCAACACTCACTTATTAAAATGTTGCAATAGACCCCCTTTCGCAACACTTAACTATCGAATGTTGCCGTTTATGTGTTGCAAAAGCTCATTTTTGGCGTAGTGATAACTAGTTTTGAGAGTTTGCTGTTCAGTTTTTAAATTTTAGAATAGTGAAAAAATAAGTAATGTATCATGGTTTCACACCTTATATTATTCCATAAGTTTCTTTGTATGTTATACATCAACATATTTTGGTCACTTTCTCAATTGGCGAATTCAATAACTTACATCATGTTTCTATACAATGGTTTAAATACTTGTCTATGTTAAGTAGAAAAAAGTGCGATAAATAACATCGTTTCACAAATGTTTTTCGTTTCATAAGTTATTAACGAACAATATGTTAGAACCATTTTTTGTTTTTCAAAATGTGAACGCAATGACAAATTATGTTAAGATACATTGATGTGAATATTTTCGTATGTGTGTTAATGAATAGCTGCATGAAGTAATATGGCTTTGTGACATGTTTCATTACATGACTTACACCGTCTCTCACAAAATACTAAGGGTGTGTTTGATAGGTTCATTTGCCATGGATCTAGGAAAATTTTTTCCTAGTTCCTACTTTTTGGCCGTTTGATAAGGTTCATTTGCTATGGAAAATATTTGCTAGGTACAAGTTGTTGATGCATAAAAGCTAGAAAATATTTTTCCACAAAAATTGTGGAAAAATATTTTCCAGCTTGTTGACCAAATTTTTTTTTTTTTTTTTTTTTTTTTTAGCAATTGGAACACATTCCAAAGTCAATGGTAAAAAAATTTATCCATTTAATTGACAATTTGCATAAAAAACAAAGCCAAACGAAAAATTTGCCAGGTGAAAAATTATACCAATCAAACACCTTTACTTCTCAAACAAATTCCAGGCAAATCACTTCCCTACCAAACATTTTATTTGCCACCCATTTTCCACCTTTCTATCAAACACACCCTAAGATACACCGAATTTCTCAACACATGCATTGAAAAATGTGTAGCAACTTCTGATACATTGTTGTGTATATTTCGATGAGATATATTATTAACAAATATGAGTTATGACAAATCATATGTTACATACTTTTGTTCCCCGTGCATTACATGATATACTATAATGTCCTTACGTGTCTTTTTTGGTGGAGTTGTTTCTCTATAGTCTATTGATGACTGATTATTATTGAGACGATAAGTTGGAGATACTAATAATGCAATTTTCTCTTAGTACACAGTTGCAATTAGCATCCCAAAGTTATACATTAGTTTCACTACGTTCCCACCTTTTTTTCGTTATGCTTTTGTTGCAGAATAACAAAATTAGCATGTCTAGGTGAAATCTCAGTTCATTGCAATTGGATATGAAATGATGCCCAAGGATCATTTGGTTATTTCAAGTCAGTTCGTTTGAGAAGCAAATATCTAACCATTTTGTCCATCTACATTACATGTTAATATGTTATTACTAAGGAATTCAAAATTGAACTGTCGAGAATCCTTAAATGAAGATGAAGATCTGGCTTCCATTGGATATGAAATAATGCAACAAGGAGTTCCCTCCAGATTGTGTGATCTGAAGGAGATATTGTATACATTTTATTAACATTTAAAAAACTAAAATCTCATTGAAAATATTATCTAGTGAAGTGTACTAAATGTTATATAAACGAACGTAATTCTTAATAGAGCTCATGACCGGGGCGAAACCAGTGTTTTGAGTCAGCATGAGCAGTCGTCGATCGTAATAAAATATTAAGAGCCCATTTAATGTCTATTTTTTTTGTAAAAAAAAAAAGTATTTTGGAATAGTTATTTTGATGGGGAATGTGTGGCTAAAAATAATAAAAAGTTTTAAATTTACGTGTAATATTATTTTACTGAAGAACGTGTGATTGAAAAGAAGAGAGAAAAATATATTTTGAAAAAAAAAATGGGAATCAAACAGCCTAAAATTTCAATATAACAATTATTTTGCTCAAATTAAACATATAAAATTCTATTATAAGATTTCATCGTACTCATCAATTGATATTGTGGCCAAATTTTGTGTAATTCAAAGGAAGAACACGGGTTCGAATCTTTACAATTAAAATTGGTAAAACCTATCATATATTATTTTGTTCAATTTAGTTTCAACTTCCACCCATTGCCATAATTGTCACGCTTTATGTATAACTTACAAATGCTCATGGGTTCGAATCTCCTCCAGCCTTTTTTCTATGATATTAATTTTACTAAAAAATGTACAACTAAAAATATTTTACAAAAATGGTTGTGAAGGGATTCAAACCCAAAACGTTAAAAATATAGATAGATGTCCTAGCCAACTGAGCTACAAGCCACGCTTGAAAATAAAATCAATTATCAGTAATATAAGTTTAAAGTTAATTTACCGTCAACAAAAAAAAAATCCCTCCCGGCGGATCGAGAACGAGAGACCGTGGGGGCTCATAAAGTGTTGGATCCGCCCCTGCTCATCACCACAGTTGTACTCAAGTAATTGAAAAAAACAATGTTTAATGACACACAATATGCCACTTTTAAACCTCTTGTTACTATCCATTATGGTGCTATTTCGTGCTCAGCTATAAACTCGAATGACGAAGAGACGGTAAAGAAATGATAGTTTCATCAAATTTAAATTGAAATAGATAATTAAATAAAAAAAAAACAAGGGTTCGAGGACAAAAAAAAAAAAAAAAAAAAACAAAATTGAACTCCTGCTTTTCAAGGCAACCCCAAAAGATGTAAACGACATGACTGCTGAATAAAGGGATAAATTACTCTCAGCAATTTAAAAATTTTGTGGCAATATAAAAAACACAAAATTGCCTAACAAAATACCACATTTGTTTTCAATTACAAATCTAGAAATGGCCAAAACAAACTAGTATGGCACGTAGATTAGATGAGTGAATAACAATCACTATAGACTGGTTGTTATCCATCGATGAGCCGTTCTTGTTGGCCAATCGAGTGGGACGAGGACCTGGGGTCTTCATATATTCAATTTTTAATTGCAAGCAAGGCTATATGTGGTTCTTGCTTGAAGTATCTTGTTGTGTAAAACCTTGAAATCAAAAACGGATATTTCAAATTAGGGTTTGGTTTTTATAGACACACGAAAAAAAAACGTTAACGTTAAAGATTGCATGTGATGTTGAAGATTACAATGGAAAATAGGCAAAAACTTATTGTACATTGAGGTATTGAAAATCTTGGAGATAGGAAATGAAGAATATTTGGACATAATTAAAGTAGCACATAAATTTCCTTAATGACTTGGAAAAGATCGAAAAGTGCTACAAAAGTGCCCATCAGTCGGTCCGAAAATGGCTCTATCCAACTCATAAAACATATACGGCATGATTAGTAAGTTAAATTAGATTGTAATAGATATAAAAATCTGACACAATTAATCGCAATATCTATCTTTTTTTAATTCTTTTCAATTCCAAACGGTAAAATAGATCGAACATGTACTTAATGTGCTATCTTTTATATTAAAACAACGGTGAGCCTTGAATTTTAACAATTCTTGAGGGGGTTATTAAACTTCATTTTGTCCTAAAATTGGACAGCCAACTTGCCAATTATCAATTATCAGTAATATAAGTTTAAAGTTAATTTACCGTCAACAAAAAAAAAAATCCCTCCCGGTGGATCCAGAAGGAGCGACCGTGGGGGCTCGCAAAGTGTTGGATCCGCCCCTGCTCATGACCATAGTTGTACTCAAGTAATTGAAAAAAACAATGTTTATTGACACACAATATGCCACTTTTAAACCTCCTATTACTATCCATTATTATAGTGCTATTTCGTGCTCAGTTATAAACTCGCATAACGAAGAGACGGTAAAGAAATGATAGTTTCATCAAATATAAATTGAAATAGATAATTAAAAAAAAAAAAAACAAAATTGAACTCCTACTTTTCAAGGCAACCACAAAAGATGTAAACGACATGACTGCTGAATAAAGGGATAAATTACTCTCAGCAATTTAAAAATTTTGTGGCAATATAAAAAACACAAAATTGCCTAACAATATACCACATTTGTTTTCAATTACGAATCTAGAAATGGCCAAAACAAACTAGTATGGCAAGTAGATTAGATGAGTGAATAACAGTCACTATAGACTGGTTGTTATCCATCGATGGGCCGTTCTTGTTGGCCAATCGAGTGGGACGAGGACCTGGGGTCTTCATATATTCAGTTTTTAATTGCAAGCAAGGCTATATGTGGTTCTTGCTTGAAGTATCTTGTTGTGTAAAACCTTGAAATCAAAAACGGATATTTCAAATTAGGGTTAGGTTTTTATAGACACACGAAAAAAAAGGTTAACGTTAAAGATTGCATGTGATGTTGAAGATTACAATGGAAAATAGGCAAAAACTTAATGTACATTGAGGTATTGAAAATCTTGGAGATAGGAAATGAAGAATATTTGGACATAATTAAAGTAGCTCATAAATTTCCTTAATGACTTGGAAAAGATCGAAAAGTGCTACAAAAGTGCCCATCAGTCGGTCCGAAAATGGCTCTATCCAACTCATAAAACATATACGGCATGATTAGTAAGTTAAATTAGAATGTGATAGATATAAAAATCTGACACAATTAATCGCAATATCTATCTTTTTTAATTCTCTTTTCAATTCCAAACGGTACAATAGATCGAACATGTACTTAATGTGCTATCTTTTATATTAAAACAATAGTGAGCCCAGAATTTTAACAATTCTTAAGGGGGTTATTAAACTTCATTTTGTCCTAAAATTGGACAGCCAACTTACCAACCCATGAGAAGACATGACGATTTAATCATTATCGTTTGGTGAAGTAAATATAAAATATGTCTGTGTGACTGTGTGTGTACCTAGATAGAGTCGGAGTTAACTTAATGTAATAAAACGTGTTGACTCTACCTGTGGGCAAAATCTCCCGAATCTCTGTGAACTTCAAATGGCTTGGTGTAACAACTTCAATACGAGATTCTCAATTACTTTCCTGCTATAAAATCTTCTATTTTCTGTATCCATTTCTTTGAATAACAAAATAAAGATGACATGACAACTTAATTGATAATTAACTAGATCTTCGTAGCACTTGTTACCTTTTTCTGTTAATGAAATTTACTAATATAGATAGTGGTAAAATTATAACAAAGTCAAAAGTTACCAACTTGAAGCAAAATGACATTTAATGACCGACATAAAACTTTGTTAAAAAGTTAGTATAATTTACATGCTATCTTTTACTCCCAATGGTCCTCTTTGAGACGAGGGTTTTCATAGTTTTGCATGTCACATGGAAAAAATCCTATGCACGAAAATGAGAAAAAAGGGCACTTATTTTGCTACTATTTCCCGGACTATATGTATAGTTGAATACATCCAACAAAAAATAAGTGTTTTTGTCAATTTTATGAATGATCCAAATACTCATTTCACTATTTCTTCTCTCCATTTTGATCACTCGTATGACTTCGTTACACCATGTGAATGAAAATGGTGAAAATGAACAATCCCAAACTTTTCTTTGTAATGAGGCTTAAAGCATTGAATCATAAAAGAAAGAAGAAAAATCTTCTATTCAATGATTGTAACGGCCAGACAATCCCGAAACATGCTTACTAAAGGCCTCGTTCCTTCTGAAATGATTTCTTCATCAACCTCTCCCTCTACCCCTAGCATTTCCACGGTCTCCTCGACCTCATACATCGTCAGTATTTGGTTCATCATCATGTTCATCGTTTGACTATGCAATCCTTTGAACTGCACCTAAAGGAATATTGCTACCTTGTCCAAGCTCGAGGATAAGTTCTTTTTGTGCTTGTTGAGATTTCTTGATGAAATATTATTTGGGAACAAATATAAATAAAAAAAACTCAAAGCACAAACAAGTTTGAACACAAGAACACCAGATACATTGATCGAGTTCAGCCAATAGGCCTAATCTAGGGAGCTCAGAAACTGGAACCCGTTCCATTAATGCAAATCTACCGTCCAAGAAAGAGTATCATGTGCATCAAACCACTCAAAAAGACCAGTTTTGATCATCAACCCATATGGATCTACAAAACACAACCAATCCATTTAAATTTAAACCCTAACCAAACCTGACTAAAAAAAAAAAAAAAAAACACCAGCAAAAACTCAGCCAAGCCTAGAGTTACTGCAGTAGGATGGCTTTTCAAGGGTCAATCTACAACAAGAATTAAACTGAGAAGATTTTAACCAATAAATAAATAAATAAATGGAAGAAGAAGATCACACGCAGGTGAAGAGAATAGATAGAAATCTAAAGAGCCAAGAATGAAAAATCGTCAAGAGCCACACTACCACTGGCAGCCAAGTCAATTGTATTAATAACCCAAGAATGAATCTCAACCATCCATTTGATCAAAGGTTTACAGCCTTTCTCAACTAGCACAATCCTTGCCACAACTAATGAGCCATTTGGGAGTTGCCATGTAGGCCATCCACAATCCAAATAATCAGCCAAGACAACTTTAAAAAATAGCACAATTTTAATAGTGTTTTGAGAAACACACTTTTCAATTCTTCACATTAGTTCTTAATAACACTAAACTCTCTCTGGTTGCTGAATTGTACATAGAACACCGGTCCATTATCATTGCCCAATACCTACAAAACAATTTAACCTGTATCAATATGTAGTAAAGTAAAAAAGGATTTGAACTTTCCAATAGATAAAACTTTTGTGCCCATTTTTGAGGGATTTTTATTAGTATGAACTTTAAACAAATTAACTTCACTTGTAGAGATCTTTTCCTTAATAAAATGATACTTTACCCCAATATGTTTTGATCTTTCATGATAAACATGATTTTTTCTAAGTAAGATTGCACTTTGACTGTCAGTGAAGGTAGTGGGAGTATCATACAGAAAGTCCAATTCATTTAAATTCTCTTTAACTAAAGACATTCTTTTACAGTCTCAGTCATGGCAGCATATTCAGCTTCAGTGTTGGATAATGTTACCATTGACTGTAGTTGTGACTTCTATGATATGCAATTATTGCTAAGTGTAAAAAAAGTAAGTTGTGATAGATTTTCTGTTATCTTTGTCACCAGCAAAATCAACATCAACATATCCTTTTAAGGTTGGTTTATCAATCCTTTTTTCATATGCAAGGCCCAAATTTAGCGTACCAACAATGTATCTTAACAACAATTTCAAACCTGTCCAATGGGACTTACATTAGACATAAATCTGCTAAAAAATTAATTGCATAGGGTAAGTCAGGTCTAGTTGTAATCATGGAGAGCATAACAGAACCTATAGCATTAGCATAAAGTATGTTCCTCATCTCTTTTAATTCCTCATTTGTCTTGGGAGAGTATGCACGAGAAAGATTCATGTTGGCTGCTAAGGGAACACTTATAAATTTTGATCCCTTTATACCAAACTTAGTTATAACTTTATTCAGATAAGCCTCATGGGAAACAATTAGTCCGTTTTCAAGTCTATCTCTCTTTATAACTATTTCCAAAATCTTTTTAACACCCTAGATCTTTCATATCAAATTCAGATTTTAAAAGATTTTCATTTTAATGATTTTAGACTTGCTTAAACTTGCCAGAAGCATATCATCCACATATACTCATATAGTAACAAGTAAACCTCATAGCCCTTCTTTGAGTTATTATAGTACAAGCATGCATCATATTCACTCATATTAAAACCTATCTTAAGTACATATGAATCAAATCTTTTGTACCACTGTCTAGGGCTTTGTTTAAGTCCATACAAAGATCTTTCTAATTTGCACACATAATTAGCTTTACCTTTCACCCCAAAACCTTGATGTTGACTCATGTAGATATTATCTTCAAATTTCCCATGCAAGAATGCAGTCTTAACTTCAAGTTGTTCTAATTTCCAATTGAACTGGGCAACCAATACAAGAATAAGTCTAATAGTATTGTATTTGATCACAAAAGAGAATATCTCATTATAATCAACCCCTACCTTTTGGGAAAATCTTTTGGCTACTAGTCTGGCCTTATACCTAGGAGAGTCATAAGGATTATTCCCTTCTTTAAGTTTGTAAATCCATATATATTGTACTATCCAATGCTCAGGCTTATTAACCAATTTCCACGTTTTATTCTCGATTAAATAGTGGTGTTAAGATGGGTGGGTCGCGCCAGGCCCGCTCGTAGGCGAACCGGCCCGAAAATCGAGCGAGCCGATTTACGGGTCGAAAATTTTATTCAGCGGTCCGGGCCGGGCTTGAGAGAAACCGGCCCGCGGTTAACGCGGGCCTATATTTAAAAAAAAAAAATTTTTTTACCACTAATATTTGGAAAAAAAAAATAAAAAAGGTTTTTGCGGTCCGGGCCGGACCGGCCCGTAAGCCCGGATGATGCGGGCTTTTTTGTTCACGGGCCGGTCCGGATCAAAAGATTCGCGGTCCGGGCCGAGCCGCCATTTTGCCACCACTACGATTAAAGATTACATTTCTTATTCCATGGCCTTCTTCCAATTTTCAGATTTTGGATCATTTACGGCTTCTTCAAAAGAAGCAGGTTCAGAATGTTCAATGGCTTCTCCAGAAATTAGGGCAAAATCAGTTAGGTTTTGAGATTCATATCTGGGGTTAGGTCTTATTTCCCTTCTTTTTATGTCTCTTGTAAGTTGGTAATCTTGAATTGAGGTACTATCGGTTGAGATTTATTTACCTCAACGGATTCAGGTACATGTTTATGTTATTCAGTTAAAGGAGTTTCATTTTCATTTTCTTCAGGTTGAGGTAGATTGAGTTTGGTTAACTTTACCTCACTCTGAACACCCTTCTCATTCCCAAGTTGCATGGCATTTCAAATTCATTAAAGACTAAATCTCTGCTATTAATAATTTTAATACCTGGCTCACCCAAAAGCCAAAACTTTTATCCTCTTACTCATTCAGGAAAACCTAAAATCACACATTTAGTAACTCTAGGTTTCAATTTTTCCCTTAGATTGATGAGCATAAACAACACATCCAAAAACTCTTATATGTGTTAGGTTTGGGGGTCTCCCAACCCATAATTCTTGTGGAGTTTTAAAGTCTATAGAATTGGATGGAGATATATTAATCAAGTAAGCAGCAATACTCACTGCCTTTACCCAAAAAACTTTGGCTAATCCTAAGCTAATAAGAATGCATTTGACCTTATTCATCAGGGTCCTATTCATCCTCTCTGCTACCCCATTTTATTGGGGATGTTAGCCTAACAATTCTATGTCTCATTATTCCCTTTTGCTTGCAATAGTTGTCAAATTCAATGTTACAAAACTCAAGGCCATTGTCGGTCCTTAGAATTTTTAACTTCTTATCTAATTTGTTCTCTACTATCTTAAGCCAAGTTCTGAACTTCTGAAAAATTTCAGACTTAGCCTTTCAAGGGTAAAATCAAACCTTTATGGAATCATCTACAAGAGACAAAAAATAGTTGTTTCCTCCAAAACTGGGATGTTTTTCAGGCCCCTATAAGTCTCTATGAACATAGTCTTCAAAACTCACTATGTGAGACTTACCCAACACACACATCTTACAAAAGTTTAAAGGTTCAATTTCATCTTTCCCAAGAAATTTTTGGTTAATTAGCTATTTTAAGCCTTTATTACCAATATGACCCATCCTAGTATGCCATAGCTCAGATTTGTTTTTAGTAATAGTAAGTAGACTGGGATCGGGTCTAGGGATTATATTACCTTTAAGGTGGTACAATTCATTTCTCTTTGGTCCTTTCCTAATAATTAAGGAACCTTTCATAATTTTTAGAACCTGATTGTAAGACTTAAAAACATGTCCCTCATCTTCAAGAATCCCTAAGGAAATGAGGTTTCTTTTAAGATTAGAGACATATCTGACATTCATGATTGGTCTTACAATGACGTCATGCATTTTAATGGCAATGTAACCAATCCCAATTACAGTTTGAGAGTTATTATCTCCCATATAAACTTTCCTAGGTTCTATATCCTTGTAGTTATAAAACCCAGATTTTATGGGACTCATATGAAAGGTACAACCAGAATCTCATAGACAGTCCTAATTGATTTCATCATTAGTTACAATCATCACATGTAGGCTGTCAAGTTTAGACCATAAAATAGTATTGTTCAGTTCCCTATTGTTCCGATCCTTTTGTTTCTTCTTCCAATCAAAACAGTCTCTCTTAAAGTGCTTAATTTTCAACGGTGGTAGCACTTTTTCATTATTCTCAGCTCTAGATTTTGATCTCCCTTTTGATTTCTCTCTCATTCTTTTATGTTGAAATATATTCTCTCTGCCTAGGTCTACATCTAACAAACGTACTCTCTTTTCTCTCTTCTCAAGTCTACCTCTAACCAACATACTCTCCTCTCTAGAGTTTGATCTAGATTTCTTCCTGACTTCTAACTCGCTAGCTCTCAAGACATCCATCACTGTAGCTTGTGTCAATTTATCCCTTAAGTATTTTATAGTATTCCTGACATCCTTTTGTGATTCAGGTAATGAGTTCAATAAAATCGCAGCAAGGTCTTCATCATCAAATTTCTTTTCATTGTCTGGTAGACTCTTAACAATAATGTTAAAGTCACTTAAGTTTACTTCTGAATCCTTTCCAGAGTCTATTATATGAAACTAAACAGTTTAGTTTTTCCTAAAGATAGATTTTGTTTGGCAAAGTTTTAGTCAGAAACATGGTGTCAAGTGTAGTCCACAAGTCTAGCAGTTTTGGCTTTATGTAATTGTCTAACAATATTATCAGATAAATACAAAATTATTGAGCTATATGCAATTTCATTAGGTTTTGCTTTAGGTTTTGTATAAAAAGTTTCAAGATCATGAAAGGCTTTAGCAACCTTTTGTTGGACTAAAATGACCCTCATTTTTTGCATCCATATTGTGTAATCCTCGTTTTCATCGAATTGTGACAATTCGACCTTCGAATCCATTACAGGTTCTGTAAAAGGGTGGTCTGTACTTAAGGATATAGTATGATCTTAAATTGTAGATCAACTATTAGGCAGAAAAGGTTTTGAAAAAATTTCCCATTTAAAGCAGTTACTGAAATGCAGAAATTGAAGTAAAAATCTATAATGTTTATTCAAGAATTGTATCAGTATCAGTGATTGACATAGTGGTAACTATTATATGCCAGGAATTGCACAGTATAGTCAAGAATTTCAGAGATACAACATGTCAACAAAAACAAATATATGTATGTATGTGTGTATGTATGTATGTATGTATGTATGTGTGTGTGTGTGTATCATGCATTACCAACTTAAAACTTGCTAGAGATTACGAAACGTTCTCACCAAATATTGTTATAAAATAGTAAAGAAGAGACAAAAACAAAACTCTAATCAGGAACCAAGAATCCACTCAATCACCGAAGATCATTGTAGTTGGCTTACTGCCACACGATCAATTACTGAAATCACCAAAAGAGAATTAATCAAAGATTACTTTAATAGATGTTTAAGAAATCGACAGATCCCTCAAAATTTTGACATAAGAAAAAAATTATTTTGTTAAGAAACACACTCAGGAACCTAAAAAAAAGTTATTTTTCTATTAATCAAATTGACTAATATAGATAGTGGTAGAACTATAACAAAGTCAAAAGTTATCAACTTGAAGCAAAATGACATTTAATGACCGACATAAAACTTTGCTAAAATTTAGTATAATTTACTCACTATCTTTTATTTTCAATTAGGGTTGCGCAAAAAATCCCGAACCGAATTGAGCGGTTCTTCATAAGTGAAATACCCGAATGACTATTTGAATCCAGAACTGATGAGTTTGGTTCGGTTCTCAATTCTTGACCCAGAATCGAAGAACCGAATAAGATCCAATTTTTTTATATAGGAAAAATCCAATTATTTTAATTTTTTTAAAAAAAATTAGCAAATTTTATAGATGAGATTAATTCTCTATCTCCCAAGTCCTTGCCTAGTTAGGCCAGCCCAACTCAATTCCTAAACCCAATTTTTTGTTTTGATTTTTTGGCCCAATTATTACTTTCAATTTTTGGCCCAATTATACATACATGCTCGTTGACCTATTAACCCAAAAATTTGGAAATTAAAAACCTACACATCACGCACACGCAATCGAAGTCGCCGACGCAGAAACCCAGTCGAAGCTGCGACCTCCTCCCACGAAGACCTTCGCCCACCCAATCCCGATGCCTCCTCCTTCCGTGGTCCCGCCAGTTTGTTCCTGCCTCTACAAGGTAATGTACGGTACAATCCCTTTTTATATGAATTTCAGCAACAACATTCAATGTGCATATATTTCGTCTATTAAAAGGTGCAATTATCATTTCCACGCATCATTCTTTTGGGCAGTTTGCATTTGATTTAGTTCTGAACTTAATTTAGTTGTTACTCATGGGTGATATTAAAGATATGAAAGCATTTCCGTATTTTCGATGGGCAAATTAGAGGGGAAGGTGATAGAAAAATTAGAAAAGAAAATCAACTCGATGGGCAAAGGAAATGGTTGGCCTCATCCAGATGGGTTGCGGTTGCTTCACAATTTGCCCTTGCTATTAGGCTCACTTCAACACAAAATGACCTCATATAGTTGGAAATGGATGATAGGGATAATATCCTTAGGAAAACAAAGGATACTATAACAACACTTCAGGGGGTTTTGGAAAGGAAGCATGACGAACTGATGGGGATAATATCATTATTAGTTGAACAATTTTTAGTTTATTTATGTTTGTTAATTGTGATTTTTCCATTTTTCTTGTAGAGTTTATTAGTATCTAGTATGACAAGTCAAACAATTGATGGCTAAATCAAATAGTTGGTAAGTACTACTGTATTAGCAACACTTTAAAATATATTTATCTCTATGAGTCTATGACTTCTAATTTATATGGATCACTGATGTTTTAGTATTACTAATTTACTATCTACTTTTTGTTATTTGTATACATTGGTAAATTAATCTTATTGGACAACCTGTTATTTATATGTTATTAAATTGAAATACGTCAATTTGTAAAAGCTAGATTGAACATGTTAGACTGTAGTGTTGTTATAAATGTTAACAAATTTAATTATAGTATGGAATCGAACCGAACCGAATTGAACCCGAACGGTTCAAAAATTATATTTGGACCCGACGGTTCATTTTATTAACTACCCGAAAATTTTCGGTTTGGTTCGGTTCCAAGCCTACTCCCAATGGTCCTCTTTGAGACGAGGGTTTTTCATCGTCTTGCATGTCACATGGAAAAAATCCTATGCACGAAAATGAAAAAAAAAAAGAAACTTATTTTGCTACTATTTCCCAAATTATATGCATAGTTGAATACATCCAACAAAAAAAAATATGTATTTTTCTCAATTGTATGAATGATCCAAATGATCATTTCACTATTTCTTCTCTCAATTTTGATCACTCCCATGACTTCGTTAGACCATGTGAATGAAAATGGTGAAAATGAACAATCCCACTTTGTAATGAGGCTTAAAGAACTAAATCACAAAAGAAAGAAAGAAGAAAAATCCTCTATTCAATGATTATAACGGCCAGGCAATCCCAAAAGGTGCTTACTAAAGGCCATGTCTCTTCTGAAATGATTTCTTCCTCGGCCTCGTCCTCTCCCTCTACCCCTGTGATTTTCACGGTCTCCTTGTCCTCTTACCTCGTTAGTATCTCGTTTATCATCTTGCTCCTCATTTGACTGCGCAATCATTTGAACTGCACCTAAAGGAATATTGCCACCTTGTCCAAGCCCGAGGATAAGTTCTTTTTGTTCTTGATTAACCAAAGCAGCTTCATTGTAATTAGCTGCAGCAACAGAACCTTCCACTTTGTAACTGTAGTTCTTACCATCCTTCACATAAAATTGCGGCTTTTATTACATGACTTTGCAACTTTTTTTCGAAGATTGATGATGAATACCGTAAACTTTTGATAGATCACTAAAAAGGTAAGGAATTTTCTGTTAAAATTTCTGGTGAGCTGGAATCAAACAAGTTGAAGATATGTTTTAGGCACAATGTTGCTGTCAATTGCATATGAAAAGAGCAGGAGGTTTCTTTCCAAAATAAGAAAAGAGAAGCTGTGTAGAGATTTTTGATCCTGTGAAATGCAGATTCTATGCAAGAGGTAAACAAAATATATTGAGATGCATTAGCTATTTAGCTTAATGTGTATTTGAAATTGATAACATATACTTTGCATGCATCTCCCCTTGGGCATGCGCTTTCCTCCGGTGCCAATAAATTCTCATCAATACATAAATATAATGACATCTTTAGAATCTATCATTCAGTTACGTGTTCCAAATATAAACAAACTAGCAACAGCAAAGTGAACATTGAAACGAGAACTAGAAGGACACCACGAGATTCAATGTAAATCATTTTCATATAATCTCAAACTGTACAAAGCAACACAATCTTCAAAGTAGAATTGAAAAAAAGAATATTAATACACCTCCAAAGATGAGCTGCAACGCTGATACATAGTCTGGACAATGTTTAAGAAATGAGAAATCATCTTGGACAATAGGTCGCACCTTCATTTCATTTATCACCTGGAAAGTAATAAACAAGGGTAGACAAGCAGTAGTGCTGGTAGTGGTGGCGAAGGCAAAATTGTCACTCTGAGTGGTCAAAGTACATTATTCGACTTATTTCCTCACATTAAAGGAGAAAAGGGATTAAGACAATATATTTGGAATGAGCTTTCAGTAGGATTTGTTTTCCACCTTCGATGCAAGCTATCAACCATAAAAACGAAATAAAGGGCTTGAATCGCGTTTCCTGTCTAGGTGATTCCAGTGTAAGCAAATCATAGCCATAATTTTATATGAAATTAGATTAGCTCATCCTATTTGGATATATATTTTTGCCTTAATGCGAGAGCAAGATCAACTGTTTTATATTTAATTGCTACCTTCCTTTTTGGGATGTTACGAAATAATTGTTGCTCTCACGATACGAAATTTTTTTGCCATTTAAATTCAATCGTAAATGTTTCCTTCCGAAGTCTATAGATACCCAATAGCATTCTTGGGGAATAGTACTACCCACCACTAAACCCCCACACCCAGGAAAAAAATAAAAATAAAAATAAATATGGCATTTCCCACCATCAATATCCCTCTGGACCTGTCCCCAAACCAAAAAACGATCTCCATCTAGAAAAATACATAAACATAAACACATTACACTCTGCTGGTAGATGGCAATGGTTAAGACAATAATACATAAATAATAAAAGGAGAAAAATACATAAACATAAACACATTACACTCTGCTGGTTTGCACCAGCAGAGGAGTCGAGAGAGATGAGAGACTACATTGTTAAAGTCTTTCAATTGTATATTTTATTGTGTGTGGCTCGAGATTACAAGGCTCTATTTATACAGCAAGATTACAATAGATCCTACCACAACTAGACCATATGCCACTCCCCTTAATTTAAGGATTACTTGCCCAATATTTAAATTTTTTATCACATGTCTTAGTTGGGTTTCTAACCAAACTAGACTTACAATATTGAAACCACAAATTACAACTTAATTTGTTTGACATCAAAGTGTCAATATCCAACAGACTCCCCTTTGACACTTAGATTGGAAAATAAAATTTGTGTGTCAAAGTCTTCAAAATTTAGATATATTTTTCATCAATTTGTTCTTCATTTTCTTCACTTTTGTTGGCCATTGGCATTGCTGCTGCTGATTTGTGTCTTTGAAATACTGAATTTTCTTCATTTTTGATCACATACCGGATTTATAGTTTGAGACTTACCGGATTTTGAACGTACATACCGGATTTCACAATTGCAAGCTTAACGGATTTTGATCATTCATACCAAATTTGACTTTAGCTTGCATATCAGATTTCAAGTTTAGGTAGCATACCGGATTTTGGCTTACTGGATTTAAGAATGCATACCATATTCCAAGTTTTGCATACCGGATTTGGCACTTACCGGATTTCAATGTTTTTGGTAGCTTGCCGGATTTCATCAACATTGGATTTAGAGCATACAATATTTCAGCTTTTAAATACCGGATTTCATCTTCCTTAGCTTAGCGAATTTCAATGTCACATACCAGATTTGGTTTGTATACCGTATTTCAAAGGTTGAATACCGGATATGGACTTCGCATACCGTATATGACTTATGCATACCGAATTTCAATAGATATCAGATTTTACAGTTGCATATCGGATTTCAACACTTAAATACCCATTTTTTTCGCCATTTTCATCTTTTTCTTAATCATTTAACTCCCTTTGTCTGGTTTCTCTCTTGTTTGTTTGTTCATTTTTTTTTTAAAAATGATCAGCCATTTAACCAATGAAGGCTGCTGGTACGCCTATGATTTTTTCTAGCATTTTGCAACATTGAAATACAGGTTCTTTCACCTGGTTTTATCTAAGAGTTAGGCTATATTTTAGGCTGTCACTTTGAGGTTTCAATGGCCATTTGCACCACTTGAAACACAGTACCTTTAAAATGGTTTTATCCAAGATTACTTGAGCCATTT
Organism: Osmanthus fragrans; assembly: GCA_019395295.1. NCBI lineage: Eukaryota > Viridiplantae > Streptophyta > Magnoliopsida > Lamiales > Oleaceae > Osmanthus > Osmanthus fragrans. The sequence goes on along the minus strand of CM033355.1, from coordinate 8,810,561 downwards.
TTAAGAGGGCTGTCACTACAAGGTTCCAAGGGCTGCTGCTGATCCAACGTGCTTACAGCCACCTTTTAAAACTACAAGTGGAGGGCATGGAGCAATGCATTCAGGTCACTTTTTAAAACCGCTATGGAGGGCTGCTGAAGCATGAAATGAAACTCCTTCCAATTAAGGAAGAGCTCGAAACATGACAACTTTACTCTTCTACAAAAGAGCTCAGAAATGCAGGTTGTCAACAGCTATGTTTTGTGCCTTTACAGGGCCTGGTCATCAATGGATCTTCCCAGGGAAGAACTGTAACAAATGTGGCTTCTTCCGACAGTGGAAGAGCTCGAAAATAGCAAGCATTTATAGGGATTTTCCTAGGGCTATTGAAAATGTGGCAACTCTCTTTAAGAGCGCTCAAAATAGATAAAAACAAACACGGGGTTTTTTGAAATCTGTTTTTTACAGAGCAAATGCAGCATTTGAAAATGATTTGTTTGGCCCTTAAGATCATTGCTAGCTCTGATACCATGTTAAAAAAAAAAAGAATCGAAAGATTCTTCATTTGAATGCGGAAGTTCTTTGATATCATTTTCTTAATATATGAAGAAAGTTGTTGGATCGAGAGGAGTGAAGGAGCTGCTTTAAGCTCAACAAAATGAGTTCAATAACTCAAAAAAATGTGTGGTTTCATGTGGGGTAGATGATAGCGGTGAAGACAATAATACATAAACAATAAAAGGAGAAAATTACATAAACATAAACACATTACACTCTGCTGGTTTGCACCGGCAGAGGAGTCGAGAGAGATGAGAGATACATTGTTAAAGTCTTTCAATTGTATATTTTATTGTGTGTGACTCGAGATTACAAGGCTCTATTTATAGAGCAAGATTACAATAGACCTACCACAACTAGACCACATGCCATTCCCTTTAATTTAAGGATTACTTGCCCAATATTTAAATCTTTTCATCACATGTCTTAGTTGATTTCTAACCAAACTACACTTACAATATTGAAACCACAAATTACAACTTAATTTGTTTGACATCAAAGTGTCAATACCCAACACAAAACCACCACTACGGCTACCCCCAGCATTTTTGAAAAATGACTACTTGATGAGCATATGATGAAAGATGGCAATAGAAACTTGCATGGATACACTCTCTCCACAATTGCTTGAATCAGGTAATTTCCATTTTATTAGTTCCAAGCTTTCCTTGTTTACTTGAATTTTAAGAACAAATAAGAATATGGTTTTTGAATTTTCCGGCCTTTGAACTGATTACTGATATTATTAAGATATTAAATCTTGCTCCTTCCATTTTCTCTCTTTCTCCATGACTAGAAAAAATAGGATGTACTTTTGAAGCTTGTGTTACTCTTTCAACAGATCTGACGACCCGTGACGCGGTGAAGTAATTTCATATCTTCTTTTTCAATGGTGGTACAAGGAGATTTTGACAGCTTTTGGAGGCTTTGTTTGATGCAAATTTCTAAGCAGAAAATTCAAGGGCTTTGTGGGACCTGATAGCATTGTTGATCATTATGGATATTGTGAGGGGAGATGGCGTGTTGATAGTAGTACTTGAAGGCAAGAAGAATTATGGTTTGGAGTATGTGGACTGCACATTCATAAAATCATTTGAGTTTTTTGTTTATTAGCTTTTAGGGGCTTCTATATGAAGTTTACATTCATAAATCATTTTGTATTACTATTGGTAACTACTATTTCAAAAAAGTTGTTTGGCGCTTATAGCTTCACGTGAGGGTGAGGCATCAAGAAGACTAAGGGTGCGTTCTCTTTGTCGTTTTATGGTCATTTTCTGTTTTCAGTTTTTCAAAACGACGAAAACGCGTTCTCTTTGTCGTTTTGAAAAATGAGTTTTTCAAAACACTAAAAAAAAATTACACACAAAACCCAAAACGATTTTTTTTTTCGTTTTGGACGTTTTCTGTGCAAAACTCGAAAAAATTGAAAACACGCGAAACGCTCCTATTTTTTCAACAGTATTCTTCTTCCATCAAAACAAAAAGTCTTCCTTCTCTTTCTTTCTGGTTATCTCTGCCTTCAATAGTGATTTCCGGCGCCATTGACTCAACCCAAGTTCACGGACCACCACCCCTAGCACCGCCTCATCATAGCGCACCCAATGAACCCATGGGTCATCACCAATTTCGAACTGATAGGGTCGAATCAAGCCAGGCAGCCCACGAACCAATTTTTGGATTTCACCCTGGCACCGGGATATTTCAATCCACGGTTTCAGTTGCTCGATTCTAATCAATTTTTTTTGAAACCTTCTGTGAGGAGGTAAATTACTTTTCGCTGATAGTGCCACTGGCATATTACTTTTTGCTTCAGTACCTGGGATCAAATGCAAGCCTAATACGATTTTGGTGCTTGTGGGGATATTCCCTTTTCATTTTCATTCTAAGCTCTGTAAGTATAAGTGCATGCCCTGTCATTGTTTCTTGCGATAAAATTAGTCACAGGGCATTCAATTCCTAATTATGTCTTAATCTGAGCTACAAGAAAAGCTATATATCTAGATCTGTCTCTCTATGCCCTTTGAATTTCATTAACCATTTTGCAGGTTTGGATTTTTATAATATATGGTTGTTGTTTTAATTTATTCCTTTCCCTTTTTGGTTTATAATTGGTATTGTGTACTTACTGCTAACTTGGTTAAAGTGAATGAACATATTAAATCAGTTTTTGAGCTACTTCCTATAAAATTAATATCATACCCTTGTATGAAATATAATAATTTATGAATCGATCTGAGTCTTCATTTCATGGAAGTGGTCAAGTGGTTTAAGGCTGAAGAGCAGTTCAAATTTGAAAATAGAGCAGGTTTGGTACCTACAACGGCTTTGTCTCTGTCCAGTGTAGGTAGAAAGAGGGGGCAAATGTGTTTCATAGTATGCCTCCATTTTATTGAGGCTCTAAGCACTTCATTGCATTGTTAGGCTTAGCTAAGAGTCTTGACTGACTGAATGGAGAAGCATCTGTACTACTGCTTCTGTAGCGCTGATATCTGACTCTGCATACTGAGAGTGTTGTTTCATCACTAGGTAAAAGGAAAGGATGGGGATGGTTTCTTCGGTTTGAGATATCTCGAAATGAGGCTCATGATTTTTGAAATCCCCATTTCAACTATATCTCTGTATAAGTCATTCTTAGAAGCATAACGTAGGTACCGTTTGGAAGAAGTCTATACCTCTGTCAAATTCCACAAAGTAATCAAAGTAATAACTGCATTTTTATTTTCTTCTTCCTTATACCTGAAGTAATTTGTTTGCTATAGAATATGTTGCTTCTTTATTACCATAGCCTCTTTTATGTATTCCTCTATAAAGTCTGTGTCTGCTTTATTCTCAAATTCTTCAAGTTTTAATGCATATGTTATAATACAGGAATGCCCTCTTGGGACTTATAAAAATTTGACTGGGTCTGACAGAGCCCTTTGTCGCGATTGCCCATCTCATGAGCTCCCCCATCGTGCGATATATATTGTTGTTCGAGGTACATCATAATTCATTTCTGTTTGCTGCCTTTATAGTGCATTACAATATACCTGATGTTCTTATTGCATCAAAAGCTGTATATTTTAAATTTAACAGAACTTAATTATTAAAGAAATGGAATAAATCAAACATAGTCTAGTCTAGTCTAGTAAATGTTCGTTTTTCCCCCTAAAAGATGTCCAATTTTCCAACACTTCTTCGATAGGATAGAGGCATTGTTGTCAAAATTGTGTATCCCAAGCTATAGAGATTTCTATAGCAGTAGTTTTATCTATGATGATCTTTCGAAACATAATTTTCCATCACTTCATCGATGGAACTTGGTATGTTTCGTTCGGAACATATCAGAAGTTACAAAGCCGAGGTTCTTAACAAGGAAGCACTTGGAACGAAGGCCAAGGCAGAGGATTGCATAAACTTTGGAAAGATTCAGAGTAAAATCGGACGAGTTGACAGTCTGGATGATGATGGGTTTCCTTTTATTGGTGCAAACCTCCAAACTGGTGATATTGTCCTCGGAAAGCATGCAGAATCAGGGTTGACCACAGCATCAAGCTGAAGCACACAGAAAGAGGCATGGTTCAGAAAGTGGTGCTTTCTGCAAATGACGATGGGAAGAACTTTGCTGCTGTTTCTCTGAGACAGGTAATATTAGTTTTTGTATGTATAATTTGATTTTTAGGAGCATCAATATCCTTGATTTCTTACAATGTACCTCACAGTTCTTTGCTTTTAAGCTGTCCCTTTATCCGCATTGCTGAATTTTTCAACTCTATAGTTGTCCTTGATTATATTTCCTAATTCCTTCATGCATTTTTTTTATTTGCCCTGCACAATTTTTTTCAGGAAGGTGATACCTCACAATTGATTGTGAAGTACAAAATGGATAGATATTTTGAGTTGATTAGCATCAGTAAAAAGGAAATGTTAATTAGAAGGAACTAATGGATCATTTGCTCAACCTCAGGAGTTAGATTAGCTCAACTCCCCTCAAGGCTGGAAGTCGAAACGGCTTTCCAGAATTTCCTGTACGAGTACTCTTAAAACTAAGAAAAGTGGAAACTGCAGGGATAGTGTAGGGAGAATATTTTACAACTGAATACTGCAGTTGCTATAAATGTTAATTTGAGATGTACTTGGGCTTTTCCTTTGATCAGTATTGCAACTTGATTTCTTTTGCATAAAATCCTAGTGGTATTTATTTTTGTATATATTGCTCTACAGGTTCGTGCTCCCTGTCTTGGGGACAAATTTTCAAGCATGGATGGACAGAAGGGTGTCCTGGGTTCCTGGAATCTCAAGAAAAACTTGGGTAAGGAGGATGGCTTTGAATAGGAGAAATTACAAACAGCTTGTTGAGACTACAGTGGAGATAGCAAACAAAGTTGGCCTCACTGATATAGTAGGAAGAATTGTTGAAGACTTAAAAGATGAAAGTGAGCCATATAGAAGGATGGTCATGGAGACGATTGAGAAAGTGGTTGCAAACTTGGGGGCATCTGATATTGATGCTCGCTTGGAAGAGCTATTAATTGATGGAATTCTCTATGCTAAATGGATTTGGTGCAGTTGTGAATTCCCTTGGACAGAGAGTGAAGCCATACCTTCCCAGATATGTGGTACTATAAAATGGTGGCTCAACAATAAGAGTGCGACAGTGAGACAGCAAGCAGCAGATCTAATAATCTAGAATTGCTGTGGTTATGAAACAATGTGGAGAAGAACAATTGATGGGCCATCTTGGTGTTGTAATTATATGAGTATTTGGGAGAGGAGTATCCTGAAGTTCTAGGCTCAATATTGGGTACTCTCAAGGTCATAGTCAATGTTATCGGTATGACCAAAATGACTCCTTCAATCAAGGATTTGCTTCCTCGGCTGACTCCAATTTTGAAGAATCGCCGTGAGAAAGTCTAGGGCTCATTATTTTGTATTTTTAGAATAAATTTGTTTGTTTAAGGAAAATCAACAATTTTCTAATTTATTGAAATGTGTTCTATGTTTATTTTGTATGGATTATTGAACTTATTATCGATTTCATGCAATCCCAAAAAATATATTTAATTTTATACTAGTGTTTATTATTGAAATGTATATGCTATTTGATTAAAAGTGGAATTTTTTTTTTGAAAATGCATAAATATTTCACACTTATATGTTATTTTATACTACATTAGCATTAAACTATTAAAATTAATTGAATAATCATATTTTTAGAATAAAATAATATTAATAAAAAATTTCACAAATTTATATGTTATTTTAATATATGGAAAAATATTTCATGATTCAAAGATATTTCAAAATTCAAAGAAATTTAAGGTTTATAATATATTTAATAATATATTAACATTAAACAATTAAAGTTAATTGAATAATAAGATTTATTGAATAAAATATTATCAAATAATATTTTAAAAAAGTGCAAAGAGAACGCGTTTTCTGTTTTCTGTTTTGAGAAACTGTTTTTCAAAATGATAAAAAAGAACGCATTTTCAATAATCTCAAAACAGACACTAAAAACACAAAAACACAAAATGAATTTCAAAACTCAAAACACAAAACAGAAACACGAAGAGAACGCACCCTAAGGTGTTTTGCCTTTCCTTTTTTGGGCTTTTAACCTGCCTCGGGCCCTCAGCTTTTTGGTTATTTTTTTATAGCCTAGAACGTTATACGATTTTTTTTGTTCTCTTTTATATGGCTTTACGAGGAATGAGAATGAGAAGAGGGGAATGATAAGGTAGCGTTGCAAATGGATGATGACGGAAAATGAGAAGAAACTGATAGTGATGAGGAGGATTTAATGGAACGATCTCTTAAAATCCTAATTGTAATAGAGCATAATTTTGTTATGTGAAGACTAAATTGAGATCTTATTATTTTTCACTTTGTTGGTATATTTGTTAGCATGTTGGACTTTTAATTACGTAACATTCAAATGGTTACTTTCTAGAAATCTCAAGATTTCTTTCTGACAAAGATATATATACACTCATTCTTTTATAATAGCACTAGTTATTGCCCGTACGATGTACGAGTTAGATTATTTTGTAGGAAGTATTAGCATGTTAAATGCGTGAAATTATGTTTTATTTTAAGGTGTGAGATAAGATAGAAAAATTGTTTTCAACATATAAATACATTTTTGAATTCATTTATGTTAAAGCAGTAGGAAAATAATGTGTTATTTATAGAATGAGTGAAAAAATAATTTGTCAATGTGAATAGCTACATATTTGTACTTTATGTATATAATAAGAAAAACAACTACATATTATAACTGTATAATCAATAGACAAATATGTTGTAGAATTGAATATACAAAATATAAAAAAAAAATGAAAATTTCAATGAATATGAAGCCAACGGTTTTGAAATATTATAATTGGATAGAGGTTCACTTTATCTTATAACTATATTCAAATGAAAATGATTAAACATGATAAAGGGGAAAAAAATTTTGAATGTTTATGGCTCATTACGGAATATCAAACGAAGTCGAAATATTATATTTTTAATATCATTTTCAAGTACTCATGGCCTATTATTTCACGACATTGATGGTGTGCGAAACGGTCAATCGTAACAAATGTTACGGTGCTTCAAAGTACGTCGTTTGAAACTAATATTTCAAAATAATATTTCGATAATTTTGATAACAATCTAACTTTAAAAATTCAAACGAAGTCGAAATATTATATTTTTAATATCAAATGAAGTCTAAATGATATAGAAGATTTATCGATTCGACCAGCGTACAATAATTTAGGAATTTTTAAAGTTAGCTTGTTATCAAAATTCTCGAAATATTAGTTCTACTTTGACGCGCCGTAATATTTGCTACGATTGCCCATTTCGCACACCATCAACGTCGTGAAATAATAGATCGTGAGTACTTCAAAATAATATTAAGAATGTAATATTTCGACTTCGTTTGATGTTCCGTAATGAGCCTGACAATGAAGACAAAAATATAAGTAATATATTAAAAAACGAGTTATACGTCTTTTTTAACACACGCGTTTGACGTCCGTTTAACTATTTTCGATATTCATTTACATCATTCGATATATCTGCGATATAGTTCTCGAAATGAGTTTCGAGAGGATATAAAAGATTTATAGATTCGGCTAGCGTAGAATAGTCGAAGAATTTGTAAAGTTAGTTTGTTATCGAAATTTTCGAAATATTAGTTTGGAACAGCATACTTTGACGTAACGTAACTTTCGCTAAGATTGGCCGTTTCACACACCATCAACGTCGTGAAATATTAGGCCGTGAGTTCTTCAAAATGATATTAAGAATGTAATATTTCGATTTCGTTTGATATCCCGAATTAAGACTCAAATAAAAGGCGAAAACATAAGTTTCTGATAAAAAAAAAAAAAAAAAAAAAAAAAAAAGCAAAAAAAAAAATGAAAAAGGCATGTCTCGCACTGTGCGAGACATGCACTCGCACTGTGCGAGGCAAATTTTTTTTTTAATTTTTTTTTTTTTTTTTTTTTTTAAACCCTCACATTTTTTTTTTTTTAACAAAAATATCTAGTTATTTTTTTTAAGTGTATAGAGCAAAAAAAAAATTAAATAACAACTTTTTTTTTTTTTTTTTAAGTAATATATAGCAAAAAATCACAAAAAAACAAAAAATCATGGTGTGTACGGCCAATCTTAGCGAAAGTTACGTTACGTCAACGTCGTGAAATATTAGGCCGTGAGTTCTTCAAAATGATATTAAGAATGTAATATTTCGATTTCGTTTGATATCCCGAATTAAGACTCAAATAAAGGCGAAAACATAAGTTTCTGATAAAAAAAAAAAAAATAAAAAAAAAAAGCAAAAAAAATGAAAAATGCATGTCTCGCACAGTGCGAGACATGCCTGTGCGCATGTCTCGCACAAGTGCATGTCTCGTACTGTGCGAGACATGCACTCGCACTGTGCGAGGCAAATTTTTTTTTTTTTAAACCCTCACATTTTTTTTTTAACAAAAATATCTAGTTATTTTTTTTAAGTGTATAGAGCAAAAAAAAAATTAAATAACAACTTTTTTTTTTTTTTTAAGTAATATATAGCAAAAAATCACAAAAAAACAAAAAATCACAAAAAATTTAAAAATAAAACCGACGCCGTTTTTAACGAGAGTTTCTACAGTAATTTTTTCTTCACTCTTTTAATATATAGGGGATATACATATTTCTCAAAAAACTTATATAAACAATTCAAACTAATTCTTTTAATCTTCAAGATCTCTTGAATAAATCAACATTAACTCTTTTGTATCACATGTCCATATACACGTATTACATATTTTAGAATCCATATTTGTTAAACTCAAGTTAGATTATCTGTTGAATAACTGATCTTATCATCAAAAACCATTAGTGCAACCACTTTTACCTAACTAATGTGGATTGTTCCGAGATTATTAGACCCTTGGGGTATTTGAGGGGTATTGGAATCCAGTATGCATATAGACACCCAAAAAATTGTATTTTTTGCAGACAATTCATACATAAATAGGTCGAGTTTTGAACTTGCAATGAGATCATATTTTTTTTTTTTTTTTTTTTTTTTTTTTTTTTTTTCTGTTTGCATGTCACGTCAAAATTCTTTGAAGTAATGCATGAAAAAAAAATATAAATTTAACGTAATTACCCATTTCAACTCATAAGCCATTTTCCATCCAACTTTATCAGAACATATAAAACAATGCTAAAAAAAAAGAGAACTAGAAATTAGAGATGTTTAGGTGAAAGGAGGGAGAGATATGTTGAAGGAAGATAGGTTTATTAACTTTGATTGGCTAAACCTTTTAGAAAGGACAACAATAATAGGAAGAAGTAAGTGAACAAAAAAAAGAACTTGTATTTCTCAATTTTAAACCTTACACACTTGGTTTGTTACAAAATGGAAGGATCCTACCCCTTTATATATGGTTTACATGAAATTTCTAGAAACTTCTAGACCACATATTTACACGACACTTTTAGACCACATATTTGGATTAAATATTTTCCTAGAATATTCTAAATAGAGTTTCTAAAACCACATAATCTACTTGACACATTATCACATTTATGACCATATCTTTTATTTTGATATTTACGTAGATTTTTTTACAAAATGTTTCTAGAAATACCAGGCTTTGTTGAGCTTTTAATTGAATTGGAGTTAATGAGCAAAATCCTTAAACCTATATTACTTAGTTAAAAATCAAGTTTACTTCTCAAACACCCCCCCTTAAACTTGATTTTGCTTCTCCAAATAGAATTCTTAGCTTGCGGTTCACCTCATGCTTAAGTGGCTTAGTGAGAGTGTCAGTAATCTACTCCTGATAGGTTACATACTTCAACTGCACCTATTTTTTTGCAATGCTCTTTCTTACAAAGTGATACCTTGTATCGATATGCTTGCTTCTATTGTGAAATACTGGATTCTTTGCCAATGCCAGTGCTAATTTGTTGTCAACATGGATCTCTAACAGTCTATTTTGTGAGATTCCAAGCGTATTCAACAAGTTTTTAAGCCAAATCACATGGTAAACACTTGATGTAGCTGCAACATATTCAGCTTCACACGTAGATAGCACTAGATCGATTGCTTCTTTGAGCTCCAAGTGAATGAAGTGTTGCCCAAGTAGAACACATATAATATAGTGCTCTTTCTATCATCAGTGTCTCCACCCCAATCGATGTATATCCAACAAGTTTGAATTCGTTAGATGATGAACAAATTACGCCAAGTGAAGAATCCTCTTTGCAACCTTTACATCGACCATAGTGGGTGTCTCCATAAAGTGATTAATGAGCCCAACTCCAAAGAAGATATTTGGTCTTATGCACGTCAAGTATCTGAGACTTTCGACAAGACTCTTGAAGAGTATTAAATCCACTTTTTCACCTTCATCATACTTCGATAATTTGGTTCTTCTCAATAGGGGTGCAATCCGCCATGTTGAATTTTTTTTTTAGAACTTCTTTTGTGTACCATTCTTGTGAGATAAAGATGACAGCCTCCATTTGCTTTACCTCAATCCCAAGATAGTAGGCCATGAGGCTGATATCTGTTATCTCGAATTCTCGAGCCATGGCTTTCTTAAACTCAGTGATCATACTTAGATTATTTCATATGAATATAAGATCATCCACATACAAACAAATAGGTAAGACATCTCCTTTCTCATTTACCTTTGTGTAAATGGCCTTTTTGAAGTCATTTTCTAGAAAGTACTTGTCAATTCTACTATTCAATATCATTGGAGCTTGTTTCATCCCGTATAAAACCCTTTTGAGTTTTAAGACTTTATCTTCATGTCCTTTTATTTTTATAGCACATTGGTTGCTCCACGTAAACTTCTTCTTCAAGATAACCATTTAGGGAAGCTGATTTCACATCCATTTGAAAATTCTTCCACTTATTTTGTGCGGCAAGAGAGATAATTAGCCTTATGTTTTTCTAAGCGAGCAAGAGGGGCAAATACCTCTTCATAGTCGATCACCGACTGTTGGTTGTAGTCTTTGGCAAACCAATCTTGCTTTTTATATCTTTTTTTCTTTAGTATTCTTCTTTGTCTTGTTCACCCACTTGACTTCAATTGCTCTTTTTCCTTTGGGAATAATTGTCAGCTCCCACTTGTCGTTATTCTCAATAGCCTTAATTTCTTCATCCATGGCATCTCTCAATCTTTTACTTTGCGCTACTTCTTCATACTTTATTGGCTCACAATGGGCAAAAAGACAAAAAAAGTGTAAGATCATTTTGATTTTCTGTTACCTCATATAGTTCTTGTAGGCTCCTTATCCGTGGTGTCTTTTTGCTTGAGCTTTCTCCTTGTGAAGATAACGGTGAAGCATCTCTATGAGGAGGTGATAGAGGAGGACAGGTATGCTCTTGTTGCTCTCCATTCTCTTGTCCTTCTTTCTTAAAGAATGGCAAAAAGTCGTAGTCATCTTCTTGGACACCCCAAACCTAACTCTTTCTTCATTGATCTTGACATCATTACTTAAGATGATATTCTCATTGCTTAGATTATACAGCTTGTAGCCTTTGGAGCAAGAGTCATAGCCGATAAAGACATATCTTTGACTCTTGTCATCTAGCTTGGACAACTTTCACTCTTTTCAATCTGGCAACAAAAAATGAGGGGGTATTTTGGTCCAACAAAAGGTTTCAAAAGCCATTAAAGGCAATTTTCTTGTTGATTTTTCAAAAGAACAAAAAGAAGAAGCCGATGAGCTTGCTTATACCTCAATCATCTTACACTTGTCTGACACTGTTTTAAGATAGGTGGGTAAACTGAAAAACTATCAAAGAACTTAGGAAAAAATTAAAAGACTTATATTTGCTCAAATCCACCCCAAACAAGCTTTACTTACTTAAGCATTTTTACAGCTTTAAAATAGATCTTTCAAAAGGATCTTGATGACAATTTAGAAGTTTTTAACGAACTAGATCAAAATATTGTTAACTGCGAAGAGACAGTGTCTGAAACCTACGAGGCTATAATTTTGCTTAACTCTATGTCTGACATGTACAAGGAAGTTAAAAATGCTATTAAGTATTGTAGGGACACTTTGACGCCTGAAATTTTCATTGACTCACTTAGAAGTAAGGATATGGAAATTAGAGCTTAAAAACATGATAAGAAAAGCGGTGAGATTCACATGATGTGGGGTAGGATTCAGTTTAGGCAAAACAACCATGATGGTACCAAAGTAGTCACGGAGGGAAGACGGGCAAGAGTTGGTCTAGATCAAAGTCTAGAACCAATGATGAGATCCCGGTTAGGGGAATCGCATGGAACTCGCGGAATGATTTGAAAATGTCGGGAAAGTCCAAATTCAAGTTGTAGACGATAGGATCTCAACCCGCAAATTATTGAACCAAACAACCAAATAAGAACGAAACTTGAAAGACCTCTTGATTATAAAACTAACAAAATCTCGATTTGCGAACGCCACGAAGGGTGGCTATCATTTGATAAGTTTTAGGTTTGAACGCTACAAGTATATCAAAATATTTGATAAGTTTGAAAAGTTTACTGAAGAACCATGGAGAGAAAAATCTCAATTTTTATAATGTTAAAAGTCTTATATTTACAATGAAAAATAAACTTATTTATACTAAAGCAATAAACCCTAAGAAATATGGAAAATACGATATCAAAAAGTCCTAAAATAACAAACTTGCCAAAAATAAGAATTCTAGCCAAAATAAAATACTTTATGAAAAAAGGACAGATTCTTCTAATTATGGCATGTGCCAGATCATATCATCCCCTCTCTCTTCAAAAAGATTCGTCCTCGAATCCATGCATTGTGATCGCGTAGGGGATAACCAACCTGCCACTAGTTTTATCACTGTACCACCTGGATTAAATGGAAAACTTTTCTTTTCATGCCAGAGAATCAACACATGGCATCCATCAACTTTGTAGATATGTATGTATTGCAACAGGAACTCAATCAGATCATCTTTGTTGCTCAAACCCTCGCATATGAACTCCTTCCACTGTCTTTGAAACTCCTTTATCTCCTCAAGAATCACAAAGTCAACTTTAGGAATCAAAGTGATATCTAAGCAGAGGTAGAGCTTGTTAATTTCACCCACAAGTCGATGATCAATGCCTGGATTAGGTGGTATTCCAATAGGCTCGCTTTCATGGATGTCAATATATTCAGAAACCTGCAAAACAGAAATAGCAAAACTAGGGAGGGGATTGTTAGTTCTCACTAATGCTCTCTCAACTTCACTTTTATTTTTTCTGCAAACTTTCTTCTGACTTTCTTTTCTTTCTGAAAACTCACTTTCTTTTACCTCTTGCGGCTTCACTTCATTTTTTGCTACCTCTCTACTCTCATTTTCTTTTTCTATCTCTTTCTCACCCTCATTTTTACTTTCTATTTCTCTTCTATCTGAATGCTCTCTTTCCTTACTTCTCATTGTGAGTTGATCTGCAAGGGACTGTTCTAGTGTCAAACCAACTAAAGTGATTTTTTTCCCGTCATGAAAAAACCTATACCTGTTCCTCCCCACATCATAAACAACCTTCTTCTCATACCTCCAAGGTCTCCCAAACAAGATATGAAAAGATTTCAACGGTACCACATCACATCAAATTTCATCAATATATCTCTCAAGGTGAAGTTTACTAGAACCTGCTTAGTCACATTTACCTTCCCACACTCCTTCAACCAAGTCATCCTACAAGGCCTAGGATGTTGTTGTAGAGGTAATCCCAATTTTTCAACCATAATGATGCTAGCCAAGTTTGACACGTGCTTATTATCAATAGCTAAACTACATACCGCATTACCAAAAAAACAGCGAGTTTGAAAAATAAATCCTCATTCTTAATCCATCCTTAACGTAGGCGTAATCAAGAAGATTCAAGAAATGAATTAGAGAATTGGATGAGTGAGAATTATATTCAAGAAAGTGGTTCTTGAATTTTGAATTGGACTGAACGAAAATAGATTTTGAATTCAGAAAAGATAATATGATAGTAGCAATTTCTAGAATAAATCAAAGGAAATTTATTGTTTTCTCTTGGATGAACAGTACCGATGATGAATAATATTTTTTTTTACAAACTCAAGAATTTGACTATGAGAACGGCAAAGAAAACGGAAGTTTATTTGGACTCAAATTGAGTACAAAAACAACTTTTGAATTTTTTTTGGGATTTTTTTGGATCAAAGACTCTAAAATTATTACTAGACACAAGAACACAAAGAATACAAAAAAAGAAAAAAGAAAACAAAGACTCAAAAAGAATAAAAAGAAAGAACTTGAATCTGAAACCCGAGCTCTGATACTATTTGATGAGATCCTGATTGGGAAAATCGCATGGAACTCGCGAAATTATTTGAAAACGCTGGAAAAGTCCAAATTCAAGTTGTAAACGACATGATCTCGACCCGCAAATTGTTGAACCAAACAACCAAACAAAAACGAAACTTGAAAGATCTCTTGATTACAAAACTAATGAACCTCGATTTGCGAACGTCACAAAGGGTGTCTAATCCTTTGATAAGTTTCTAGGTTTGAACGCCACAAATATATCAAAATATTTGATAAGTTCGAAAGTTCATTGAAGAACCATGGAGAGAAAAATTTCAATTTTTATAATGTCAAAAGTCTTATGTTTACAATGAAAAATAAACCTATTTATACTAAAGCAATAAACCCTAAGAAATATGGAAAATACGATATCAAAAAGTCATAAAATAATAAACTTGCCAAAAATAAGAATTCTAGCCAAAATAAAATACTTTATGAAAAATGATTGTTTCTTCTAATTATGGCATGTGTCAGATCATATCAACCAGGATTAAGAAATACTATGGTTGTGGGAACACATGACATTTTATTAAGGATTGTCATAAGGATAAACGGTAAGCAAAAGGTTAAAAAGAGAGATGAGATAAATATGTTTTATTTTGCTTCCGATGTTGACAATGGTGAAGTTTATATGATTATAAGACATGTTGCTTGTACTACTGAATTGAATCTAACTGCTAATTTTTGCATACATGAATGAATACTTGATTCTGGTGCATCTTTTCATATGATATCTGAAAAGGATTTGTTTTGAAAATTTGCATAAATCTAATGTTGGGCATGTTGTGCTATGTGACAATTTTGCTGGAATTGATGATATTAACATAAAGTTTGACGCTGGCTATGTGTACACTTTGAAAGATGTTAGATTTATTCCTGAACTATTTAAGAATTTAATTTCAGTAGGAAGTCTTGAAAATGATGACTTCACCGGTAAAATTGGAAATGAAACATTAAAAATGATTAAGGGTAGACTAGTCTTCATTAAGGGAACTAAGAAAAAATGACATTTATATCACTACTGGAGAAGTAATTACAGGTTTAAAGTACTCTATCTCTTTCTGCTAAAGTTGATCGCACACATATATGGCATAATAGGCTTGCACACGTGGGCATTAAAGGACTCAAGCTTCTTAATGAAAAATGTGCATTTGGTAACGACTATGTGTTTGATTTGTCATTTTGCGTGCTTGGTAAGCATAATAGAACTTCTTTCTCCACAAGTGTTAATAAAGTTAAAGGCATGCTTAAATATGTGCATCAGATCTATGGGTCCTGCTAGTAATCCCATCTTGGGTGGAAATATGTATTTCTTATCTATTATTGACGATTACACGAGAAAGGTGTGTGTTTACCTTTTAAAGCATAAATCTGACACTTTCCATAATTTTAATAATTGGAAAAGACAAGTAGAGAACCAAACTGGCGAAAGGATTAAGTTCTTGAGAACGGATATTGGCCTAGAGTTTTGTAACACTAAATTTGACAATATGTGCAAAGAAAAATGGAATAACAAAATATAAGATTGTTCCTTGCACTCCCTAACAAAATGGGATAGCGGAAAGGATGAACAGAACTATACTTGATAAAGTGTGGTGCATGATGTTTAGTTCTGGTGTCCCAAAGTCGTTTTGGGGGTAAAGCTGTTATGGCTACTTCTTATTTGATTAATTTGACTCCATCTGCTACATTGAATGGTGATACTCCTCATGAAAAGTGGTTTGGTAAACTAAGTAATTAGTCCGTGTTTAGAACTTTTGGCCGTGCTGCATTTTCTCATCAGAGTGAGGAAAACCTTGAACCGATAGCTAAAGAGTGTTTCTAGGGTACCTGAGGGTGTTAAGGGTTACAGGTTATGGGATAGAAGCTAAAAAAAGGGTTAAGATCATTGTGAGTAGAGATGTCACGTTTAACAAGAGTGAAATGCCTTGTCTTAAGAGTGAACTTGAACCTGTGAGCGATATAGAGCAAGGTGAAGAGAGATCGTATTAATGTGGAGTTAGGAAAACTTGGCGCATCTGTCCCTGCTACTCCCAATGAGGTGGAGACTTAGGTTTAGGAACCTGAGGTGGAGAATAGAGATGAAGTAGTGATAGATGAGCATCCTAATGAAGAAAATCTATTTACAAACTACAATTTAGTTAAGGAGAGAGAGAAAAAAAACAAACAAGAGAGTCTAGGAGATTCGGATATGAATTTGAGCTAGCCTTTGCTCACTCTAGTTATGAGGAGCTAGTTGATAGAGAGCCAAAAACCTTTGAGGATGTGATGAATAGCGAATAATTTAAAGAGTGGTTTAAGTCCATGAGAGAGGAGATGAGTTCCAAAGAGAAAATCAAACTTGGAAGTTAGTACCTAGACCTAAGAATAAATCTATCATTGATTGTAAGTGGGTCTTTATGGTTAAAGAGGGTACTAGTGCTTCTGAACCCTTAAGGTTTAAAGCTAGGCTAGTGGCTAAGAGTTACACACAAAAGGAGGGTATTGATTATAATGAGATTTTCTCGCCAGTTGTTAAGAACACTACTATTAGGGTCATGCTTGCATTGGTTGCATATTTTGACTGGGAACTTGAACAACTTGATGTAAAAACTATTTTTTTTCATAGTGATCTTGATAAGCAAATCTTTATGAATCAACCAAAAGGTTTTACTTTACAAATTGAAACATGAGCATGTGTGTTTCCTTAAAATGTCTTTATATGGCTTAAAACAGTCGCCTAGACAATGGTTTAAAAGATTTGACTCTTTTGTCACTGTAGGGTTTCAAAGAAGTAAGTTTGATCATTCCTTGTACTTTCAACATAACGATGTTGATAATAACTATTTGTTTTTATTGCTTTATGTGGATGATATGCTCTTGATTGGTTCATCACCTAAGCGGATAAACAACAGAAAAAACAAAGTTGAGTGGTGAATTTGACATGAAAGATCTAGGTAAAGTTAAGAGAATCTTAGGCCTGGAAATTGAAAGAGATAGGTCAAGTTCTACATTGTTTTTGCATTATTCTTCTTATATCTCAAAAGTGTTGAAGGTATGAATGATTGCAAACCAGTTACATTATCTTTAGATAATCATTTTGTGTTATCTAAGGATCAGGCTTCATGTAATGAATATGAAGTAGAATACATGAGTAGGAGTCCATATTCTAATGTGATTGATTCTATTATGTATTTTATGGTTTGCACTAGACCGAATTTAGCTTTTACTGTTAGTACTTTTAATAGATATATGTTTTAATTCGGGTCCCCAAGCAATGGAAAGCCTTAAAATGGATGTTTAAGGTATTTGAATGGTACTAGTGATGTAGGTCTAAAGTTTGGTACTAGTAAACAAAGAGTGAAATTAAAAGGTTTTGTAGATGCGGACTATGCGGGGGATAGTGATGGTAAGAAAATCGACTTCCGCTTATGTGTTTACTTTATCTAACTCTTGTGTTAGTTGGAAATCACAATTACAACACACCGTTGCACTACCCACGATAGAGTCACAATATATTGCCACCATTGAGGCAATCAAAGAGGTCATGTGGCTTAGAGATTTGCTTCATGAACTGTGTCTTGAATGATTATATGGTAGTATACTCCGATAGTCAGTGTTCGATACATCTATGCAAAAAACCCCATTTTTTATGAACGCACTAAACACATTGATGTTAGACTACATTTCATTAGAGATATCGTATCACAAGAAGTAGTAAGACTTGAAAAGATACATACACAATACAATCATTAGGACATGGGCACAAAGGTGTTTACCATTGGTAAAGTTTAGAAGTTGCAAGAATCTTCTAAACATAGGTGAAGGTAATTAATTTCCAATTTTATCGCTCGTTTATATCGGAACCATTGCTAACAGGTGTTTATGTTTCTTTGCAGGCCCTTTGACACCAATGTGGAGGTTTGTTAGGCAATTTGTTGTCAAACGACCTCTCTAGGCTGTGATTTTAACTTGGTTTTGATTTCAGTCGGCTTAGACCAAATGACTGACCGGTATATCAACATCGCAAATGAGATGACCCAACTCCAATTTGTTTGGACCACTAGAAGCAACCTAATTTAGTAGAGTTTCTCATGGCCCGACTCGCTTACTTGGACGGCTAAATTATGCTACCCACTTGAGCAGCCCATTATTTAGTGTTGGACCTTTATCTTGTTGGGCCACTATTTTAATCTAACCTAACTTTACCTTGTTTGGTTGACCCCTTTGATTATAATGACCCAGTCTATCTCTCTCGCCCCCAACGTGTTCGCTACTGCCTTTCTAATTCTTCTCTACTCCTTTGTCCATTTTTTGGTGGCTCACTTTGGGTGGTTCACTTCTACTACATTTGTGGTTGATTCTTGTGTGATATTGGCTTTCCTTTTGTGGTCTCTTTGTGGGTAATAAAAGCAACCATAAGTGGTGAGAATCGAATTGGAGTTTTGGGTTGTAGCTCGTTGTGGTGTCGATTGGAGGTTGAACTGAGCCCGGTAAAGCCTTGGTGGTTGGAGGTATTGACTCTACACTTGAAACAAAAATAACATAGTTTAGATCTTCAATTATTTTATATTGTTTGAAGATTCAAGAGTTTAGTGGAAAATATATAAGAATAAAGACAAGTTTTTGGCTTCAAATTGTTAGGGGGAACAAGCCTAATTCCTTCTCATAAGTTCTCAAATTTTTGTTTCATTAAATATCTTGGGCATTTTGTAAATTATTAATATATTGTTGCAAGTTTTTCATCATTTTATTAGAGAAGATTAATGATTGTTGTTCTTTGAATGAGTTCGCAGTCAAAAACGTTTTACGAAGATAATTAACATTATGTATTCTCTGAACAAACACCATGAATCAAGTGGAAAAAAATCCTTGGATCCCCATTTATGGCATGCCTGTGATGGTGGGATGGTTCAGTTGCCTCATGTGAATTCCAAAATCTATTATTTATTCTCAAGGACATTCTGAACATGCCCATAAAAATGTATATTTATGGGGGTTATCGAGAATTTCAATATTTATTTTGTGTACAGTTTTACCTATTAAATAGGGTAATTAGCGCAAAACGTCCATACCTTGCAATGTTATTGTACAAAATGTTCTTACTTTTCATTTTTTGATATTTTCATCCCTATATTCAGTTTTCATGGCGGAAAATGTCATTTTCTCAATAAAAGAGAATATGTAAAATGTCAAATTTACCCTCTTGTTTAAATAAAAAAAAAAAAAGAAGAGCAATTAAAAAAAAATTGCAATTGTACTCCCAAACTTTTTAAAAACTACAAATGAGTCCATATAAATTATTAAAAGGGTAATTATCACAAAAAGTCTTTACCTTTCCATATTATTGTAGAAATTGTCCATATTTTTCATTTTTTGGTATTTTTTTTTCCATTATTTTCACATTACATTGCGAAAATCATTATTTTCATACATTTTCTCAATGAAAATCTGTAAAATGACAAATATACCCTCCTATTTAAATAAAAAAATAAGAATAAATTGTAAGTATACTTGTCATTTTTACATCTTTTAATTGATAAAAATGGATGAAAATGATTATTTTCGCAATGTTATATGAAAATAAGGGTGAAAATGCTTAAAAAATGAAAGGTATGAACGTTTTGCACAATAATATGGAAATGTTATGAACATTTTTGTGCTAATTACATTTTTAATAACTTATTTGGACCTATTTGCAGTTTTTTTTAAAAAGTTTGGGAGAGTACAATTCCAATTTATATTTTTAATTTTTAATTTTTTTTATTTAAATAGAAAAGGTATATTTGCTATTTTATATTTTTTTTTATTGAGAAAATGACATTTTTGCCATGAAAAGTGAAAATAATTGTGAAAATGCTAAAAATTAAAGGTAATGATGCTTTGCACAAAAACATTGAAAGTATGGACGTTGTGCGCTAATTGCCCATCATTCGAGAAGGAGGAGATCTAAGGTGCTACTTCAGCCTTTTTTTGGGGTACTTTCTTTGGATTCTCAGCAATGGGTTTTTAATTTAGGGTTAGCATTGTTGTAGGTTGTAGTGGGATATTGGAATTGGGATTGGGATTGAGATTGTACTCGGGCAATCACGGGACCAAATGGCATGGCGCAATCGCACTAATAAGCATCCAGTTGGGGCTGTAGATGCTGCGGTTCCACAACTCTTCTCTATTTCTAGGATTTTCCCCCAAAATTTCACTATGTTATAAAATTGGATGTCCCGTCACCTTCCTTGTGGTTGTGGTGATGGAGGAGGAGGAAGGAGAAAGGAGAAAGAGAAAAAAAAAAATTTTCTAATTTTTTAATAATTTATTTGAGAGTCGTTTACACTTTTTGAAAAAAAAATGAAATTTATGGTTGTTAATTAGTTCTTCATTTTTCTTTTCTTTTCGTTTTATTTAAATATAAGGGTATATTCGTTATTTCATATATTTTTATTGAGAAATTGGATGAAAATGTGTAGAATGATGTTTTGCATAATCCAATGTGTAATTAATAGTGAAAAAATGTCAAAATTTGAAGGTATGGGATGTTTTTCACAATAGTAATGAAATGTATGGACGTTTATGTGCTAATCACCCTTTTAAATATCCATTCAAGATGACAATTCTTATCCAGATTTGATGATCGGCGTTATGATTTCATTTAATAATTTTTTTCGAGTAATATTAATACTACACATAATAACCCCACTATGTCTCTATAGAAGATGTGCATAAATGAAAATACACTAAATCACAAGAACATTCGATGGGATCATACAAAGCATAACAATGTATAGCTATTACCTATAAGACTTTACAATGATAGTTACTATGTATTATAATTCATATTCTTTCTCTCAAATAAAATGAAAATAAAAAATCTTGTCAATTGTTTACCAAGTATTTGAAAATATTAAAAAGCCTGACAATCATGATGAAGACAAACAAGTAAAATAGGAAAGATGTATATTACTGTAATATTAAAGTAGGAAAGCAAATAATCTATGTCAATGTAGATTAATTTGTTTCCATTCAAGTAAAAGATAGAGCTATTTTATAGCCACTAGAATAGGATTTAAATTGCTCTGTTGTGTATAAAGTCACGGGGTTGGTATTGTATACAAAATAGTTTAACCATTTTATTTATATTCTGATCCTTTCATTACGGTATCAGATCCTTGTTTACTAATATCCTAAGAACCTCCAAATCCTACTCTTCATCATGGGAGACGAGACAACCTTTAAAGAAGCCAACTCAATTGAGCATAGCATCCCAAACCTGCCAACCCCAAACTAGCCACTGTATCTCCACCATTTAGATCAGCCTGGTTTGGCTTCTTGTATCACAATTCCTCACCGAAGGGTATTATAGCACATGGAACTCTCAATGACTAATGACCTTAACAGTTAAAAATAAATATTGCCTTGTTGATGGAATATAATGAAATGACCAAATGATGAACGAGGTGATGTAGCTGCAGCAGTAGATCCGCTGTGACAACCTTGTCAAGAATTGGATAATGTGAGTTCGATATCCAAAGAAATTATAGCCAGCATTGTTCTATAGTAATGGAGCACAAGCAGTTTGGGATAAATTTCGGAACATTTCTCTCAGGTAAACGAGCGTCCAACTCTTCCATGTTGAAAAACGAGATACACGAATCACATGATTGTGTTCAAGGGTATGTTGGGCTCCTATTTCACACAAACCTCAATGGATTATGTGACGAGAGAAATGATATCTTGGCTCATATTCCAGTCTAGTCATAGTGAAACAAAGAAATTAGAGTTTGGTCCTATCGAGAAACCCAAAAAACCATCAAGTTTCTGATGAGATTTAACTGAAAACTTTTGCTACGATACTTGAACATATATTGACGTGGATTTCTTTGCCCAAAGTCAGCAAGGTTTATTCTCTTGTACCCCGGACATGAACGACAACAAAATGTG